>JASAOG010000131.1:1277500-1590000 GCA_030265305.1 Biomphalaria pfeifferi | reverse complement strand
ACAGACAAGAGAATTATTAAAAGAATTAACCAATTTTTAAATTAACTACTGGTAACTAATTATTTTGTTTGCTGTCAGCAAGGGAAATTAATCCTTCAGTTTTCACAGATATGGTTAAGAATGTAAGGCTTGGTCCCCTTATAAAATTGTTCATATTCTTTCTCCCGCACACCAGTTCTAGGATCAAGTTGAAAATTTAAAAAATAAATATTGATGGTACCTAACGTGATATTTAGATATTCCAAAAATGAATGAATTAATCAAATAATTATTGGTAATTAATTATTTTAATTTAAATAAGTGAAATAACTTCTACATTATTGAGAGATACGGTCTAAGTGTGGAGTTCTTCCCCTTAGATAACTTTTTTTAAAAAATGGATTTGTTTATTTTTGCTTGTTGTTAATTATGTTGTGACTCGTATTGTCACACAAGGATATACCCAGACATCCAGAAACTTTGTTTTATGCATGGTTTGATTAAATGAAATGACAGTAGCAGCAATGAAATTATACTTCCGGTTTTTCACAAAGCAGACGAGAAAATGTTAGTCTGGTCACGTGTTCCTATTGATCTCTCCCTGAGGCTACATGTCACACAATCTGTCACAAAGTGATAAAGTCTTTTGAAAGTGGCATGGCTAGGTTCGGTCAGTTGCATATAGAAGGGAAAGTATGTACATATGACCACCAGTTATCAGATGACCGGAAGTACGAGTACAAGCATTATCTTTTTTAAAAGAAAACAACAACTTTGTTGTTACTTGTTTTTAGAACATGTTAATAATTGATTATCGTAACATTACAACACGAGAACCATTGCATGTAAACCAGTATAGACTGAAAGTACTTCGACTAAAAGCTTACTAAGAGACTCTGATTGTGTGGATAAGACTTTAAACAACTCAAAAACGTTCCAGTAAGAACTTTGTTTGTCGGAGCTGTGCCGTCCAAGAACAGTAATTGATACTGGCACGTAGTGAAGCAATCAGCAGAATAGTCCTTTAAGTTACTTCCCTTTGTAAGATTTGGCCCTTGGGTAGCACGCACTGTCACACAATTGAATAGATAGCTTTACACAAGATCATATAAACACTTGAAACAAAAACAACCTCAATTAACTTTTGTATCTTAAATATCAACATACTATCACACACCAACGAACTATCACACACTAACAGATTATAACACACTAACAGACTATCACATACAAACAGACTATCACACACTAACAGACTATAACACACCAAAAGACTATCACACACCAACTGACTATCACACACTAACAGACTTTAACACACTAACATATTATCACACACTAACAGACTATAATACATCAACAGACTATCACACACTAACAGCAGATTGTAACACACTAACAGACTATAACACACCAACAGACTATCACACACTAACAGACTATAACACACTAACAGACTATCAAACACAGACAGACTATAATATACTATAGCATACTAACATACTATCACACACTAACAGACCATCACACACCAACAGACTATCACACACCAACATACTATGATACAAATAATTGCACACCATCACACACCAACAGACTATCACACACCAACATACTATGACACAAATAATTGCACAAAGTTTTAACTTGATCCGAGAAAGGGCGTGCGAGAAATGATGTGTTCAAACATTTTACCAGACAGACAGACAAACAGACAAAGTGAGTTGATATAAGCTCTGAAAAAACATTCGCACACCCCGCCACACTTTCACGCACAGAAAATCGTGTACCCAAGTGTTATTTTTACATCCAACTTAAAAGTCTCTCTTTCTCACAACCTTGAATATATTTAAGAAATTCCAAAGTGCAGTCTTTATAAATCTATTTAAAATGTCTCAAATCGCAGTCTTTTTATGGGTATAAAAAAATATCTGAAACTACTGTCTTGTGGTCTGACCTTAAATTGCATTTGTCTCAGCAGTTACACAATTATTGTCTTTGGCTTGGACAAGATAGAGAACACAGTAAGAAACGTCTGTTTGTCTATTCACAGAAAAGTTGTGGGGATAATCTGGCAGAATGTTTCCCTTTCATTTTCTTTGATCAATCTCAAAAGTTATTTCTGAACACATCTTAAACACATCTTGAACACATCTTAAAACACACTTTGGCTCGACTTGAGCAAACACGGATAAATCTTTTTTACAGTCGAAACAACACAGTTTGACTCTTTCTTTGGTTAAACACATGTCAATCAAAGCGAAGTGTCACGCCCACCTGATTCAATTACATTGAAACATGGGATGTTTGTAAGCCTTTGTTAGCTCTATAATCACAACCAATTGATAACAAACAAAATAATAAAAAAATATATTAAAAACAAAACAAAACAATAAAGCTTAGTCAACGAAAAGAAATGCACATTTACCGATATATATTTACCGGGACCCCTCAACTCAAGAAAACATTAAGAAACTGGAGCAGACACAAAATAGAGCAGTGAGATTAATAACAAATGAATATTCACATTTGACTAGAGTAACACCTATAGTAAAATCACTAAATTTAGAAAGCTTTCAGGACAGAAGACTCAAAAGTAAAGTAGCAATTATACATAAAACACTGAACCATAATCTTCAAATACAAAAACAAAATTTAATAAAATACTCTGAAAGACACAAAGATGACGGAATACTTCTCATCCCATAGTCTAGGACCAATTTGTACAAATACTCCTTCTTCCCTAGTGCTATGAGACTTTTTAGAGCGTGGAATGGGTTGCCTGAGCTAGCCAGGAAAACCAGTGACTTGGCAGAATTGAAGTCATTGGTTAATATGCATGATTAAATGCATGACTCGTAGGACGTAATCATCTTCTTTTTTTGAAGTAACGTCTGTATTATATAAGATAAGATAAGATCAGATATATAGGTACTGTAAGATTTATTTCCCTTTCCTACACCATCAAAATTAATTAATTAACACTAAATAATTAATTAATTTGTTTATTTATTTTTAATTGAAAAATGTGTTGTTAGGGACTATGTGATAATTGTACAAAGTTTCAACTTGATTAGAGAAAGAGAAGAGAAAGAAAAAATGTGTACAAAACGTGTATAAAACGTGTACAAAGTTTATACCATACAGACCGAGTGATTATAAGTGTGGGAAGCGTGGTCGAGAGGCTTAGCTACCTATGAAGGGGGCTCGTGGTCCGATACCCGTCTCGGGCAGAGTTGTGTTTACTGAGGGCCTAAAGGCAGCACGGAAAAACCTTCTCCTAGATACACTCTCCCCCCTTTTCCTCCCCCAACTGGTCCACAACTGAGATTGGACCAAAGCGCATTGAGCATGCTATAATTTATAAGCCTGGTATAAGGTTTGAAAATAAAATTGATTAATTCAATACAGAAAATACGTTCATACCATGGACCACAGTTCAAAGCCAATCATCTTCAAACGTAAATTGCGAAATGTTTTGGTGGTGCCATTATTCGAAAAGCTGACTCAGTGAGTTCTTCATCATAACTGAGAATGTTTCTGTTAACAAATACTTAAAGAGATTTGGTTGAATCGAATGTACAGTTTATTGTTAGCATTTCTTGCTACAAGTTAATTAGTTAGTTTATTGACTTATCCATCTATCTATGTGGTAGTCTACCATCCGTTCGTTTGTCTTCATGTCTATTTGTCTATCTATCTATCTATCTATCTATCTATCTATCTATCTATCTATCTATCTATCTATCTATCTATCTATCTATCTATCTATCCATCCAACCGTCCGTCTGTCTCTCTCTATCTGTCTGTCTATCTATCTATCTATCTATCTATCTATCTATCTATCTATCTATCTATCTATCTATCTATTTATCTATCTGTCTGCCTGTCTGTCTGTCTGAATGCCTGAATGTCCTGTTATAACGTAGTGGCTGATACGTGAAAAAACTCTCACACCTTCAATCCTTTGTATTGTGACCATTGCATGATGTCTAACATGAATAGATCAACACTGCTTCTGGATCTCTACACAACAACTGGTAACCATGGGTTACCTGACACACATGCGCAGTAACTGCAATGAATAGAAAGTAAAGAGGGCGGCAACTCTTTTGTTTCCTGACCTGCAGACGTTACGTCTCGTGCTTTGGTCAAACTGGGTCGGATATCATCAAAGATTCAGACTCACTGGGAGATGGATGGGATACCAGGACCTCACGTCCGTTTCCTTCTCATTGTTGTGTCCATTTTCTTCCCTCCCCTTATTTTTAGCACTGACCACACTGTCCAGATACGTCCAAGAAGTGAGATGGTCTGTAATAGACTCGACTTGAAGAAAATTTTTCTTGTTTAATTCTATACCTATTTATTGGGTTAAAATTAACAATGATTGAAACAATGGAATTTGGTGGTTAATACATCTTAACTGTTCATACAGTATGTCTAATGACCAAATGTCCAAGTAACGACTGTTATGTATAAGATATGTATAAGACTAGCCTTATTAATATTATGTATAAAATAGGTAACCATTTATGTGAAGAACAGATATCCTTTTTAAGAAAAAAAAACAACATTGTAATTGTTCACACGGTGGACACAGCATAACCAAACACACGCAATATAAATTAATTTCCATACTTTATTCACAAACGTATTTACCATGAAGCCTGAAGTTTATGAAAAGAAAGACCGCGATATAAGTGTATTTCGCATCTATCCACCACTAGAGACTCCAGAGCCTCAAACCAAAAATTAAAATAATATGATATTTCAATTTTAATAAATTCCCTTTCATACTGCTATCTTCTGTACAATAGCCTGAATATTTCGGAAGCCAATTTGTAAGTTAACAGATGTGGATATTGAATGACATTTAATGTCAGTGAGTTGAGAGATATGGTGAAAATTATTTAATAGCTGGAGATGTAATATCTGGTGATTTAATATCAAGTAATTAATTTAATTTGTATTATACCAGATGTATACCAGAATCACGTAAAACAAATTCTCCATAAAAACTAAGTTTATGTCGTTCTTAAAATAGGTACATAGTATTTATTTAATTTTTTGTTGTTAAATAAATTGATTCCAATACTGAGTAAATTAGATTAGCATTATAAAGGCTGTGCCTTTGAGTAAATTAGATTATCAGTCTAGAGCAGTGATTCCCAAAGTGGTGTATATAGACCCCCCATGGGTCTACGAAGACTTCCAAGGGGTCTACGAAAGTGAAACAATAAATTGGGGGTCTATGAGATGTCCACGGGTCTACGATAATGGATTTTTTTTAAAGTAGGTCATGACTTAAATTTTCAGATCCTATTAATGTACTTATTTCATTCACGAATATATGATTTGTACTTTATTAATCCTTAAATATTCCTGCTAATCAAAAGAAAATTGTTGTATTTAATTTCAATACCGATTTAATAGCTTAATTATGTAAAAATTTAACTAATGCTTAAAAAAACAAATATTTAAAATTTATTGATAATCGGGATTCATTTCTTTTTTGTCAAATAAGCGGTTGGTTGCCTAAGTGACTAAGTGTTTACGTTGGACTCCCTCTGCAGGGTTATTTGAGATGATGTCACCCTGACAAAAAAAGGTAAAGGTTTGAACAACTTTCGAACTATCAAAGATAAAAACGAATTATTTGACACAAACCTACATCTGATATTATTTAACGAATTTCTTTAAGCAACACTACAGTTCAAGGGCACATCAGTGGTATGAGTTATAACACTAAAAGCTTCTTGTGCTTATGGAATTCTTTGCAAATAACATATACAGTTTGGGATCAGCCGTGTCGAAGGCTCTGACTGGGTGTAGCGCTATGTGGCTGCAAACTGCCTAAAAGTCGCCGTGTTGGGGTATAGTTGCACGGCAGCAGAGGTTTGAATTCAGTTTTTCTTCTGTTCGGTGGGCTGCAAGTGAAGGCTAATGAGTCCCTCCTGCCAAAGCTTAGTGGTTTAGGCCCCAGTTACCAGGCGTGAAAGATCAAGAAATACACGAAAAACTGCAATTAGCGAAAACTTTTACAATGATACTTAAGGCAAATTTATAAATTAATGAATATTTAATGATTGTAAGACTACTTCATAGAACAATACATTTCTAAATGAAACATGATACCCGTAGAAACGAATGACGAAACTGTTCAACAAGCCCACACATTTCCAGTGTGTTTGGAGATTCCAGTAATATATATTAATTTGAATTTTACCAATAAAAAAGATCTTTCTAAGTTAAAATGTATTTTATCTTATCTTATATAATACAGACGTTACTTCAAAAAAGAAGATGATTACGTCCTACGCGTCATTAATTAGTCATGCATATTAACCAATGACTTAAATTCTGCCAAGTCACTGGTTTTCCTGGCTAGCTCAGGTAACCCATTCCATGCTCTAATAGCACTAAGGAAGAAGGAGTATTTGTACAAATTTGTCCTAGCATATGGGATGAGGAATGTACATTATCTTTGTGTCTTTCAGAGTATTTTATTAAATTTTGTTTTTGTATTTGAAGATTATGGTTCAGTGTTTTATGCATAATTGCTACTTTACTTTTGAGTCTTCTGTCCTGAAGGCTTTTTAAATTTAGTGATTTTACTAAAGGTGTTACTCTAGTCAAATGTGAATATTCGTTTGTTATGAATCTCACTGCTCTATTTTGTGTTTGTTCCAGTTTCTTAATGTTTTCTTGAGTTGAGGGGTCCCAAACGGAGGATGCATATTCTATTATTGGCCTAACCAAGGTTAAATAACATTTTAGTTTTATGTTCTTATTTGATTTATAGAAATTTCTTTTAATAAACCCTAATGCTTTGTTGGATTTTTTTTATAGTTTCATCAATATGTGGATTCCATGACAGTTTTTTATTTATTATAACACCTAGGTATTTTTCCGTTTTTTAGTCTGTGTTACTGGTTTGCTATGAATAAGATAAGTGGTATTAATTTGTTTTAGTTTTTTTGTTACTCTTAACAACTGACATTTTTCTGGGTGGAAAGACATGCTCCAATTTGATTCCCATTTCTGTAATTCATCTTATTCTCTTTGTAAAATATCTGTGTCTTGTGTTGTTTTTATTGTTCTATATGTTATGCAATCGTCTGCAAATAATCTGACTTTTGTTCCTGAACTAATGCAATTTGGTAAATCATTTATGTAAATTAAAAATAGTAGTGGACCCAAGACTGTTCCTTGAGGTACACCTGAGTTTACTGTTATCGGTGTTGATTTAGAGCCATTTATTATTACAGTTTGTTCTCTGCCTATCAGAAAATCTTTAATCCACTGATGCAGTGAACCATTAATGCCGAAATATTTTAATTTTTTAAGCAAACTATGGTGGTGAACTTTGTCAAAAGCCTTAGAAAAATCTAGTAAGATAGCATCTATTTGTTCCCTATTATCTAAACCTTTAGAAAAATCATCAATTAGTCCTATTAGTTTGGTTTCACATGATCTATATTTCCTAAAGCCATGTTGGTATGGTGTGAGGACATTATGTTTGTCTAAGTGGTTTATGATGTTGCTACATATTATGTGTTCTAGGATTTTACATGTGATGCTGGTAAGTGATACTGGTCTGTAGTTTCCTGAATCAGATTTTTCTCCTTTTTTAAATAGGGGGGGGGGGGTTGACATTAGCTTCTTTCCAGTCCTTTGGTACTCTGCCCTGGTTAAGTGAAGCCTGAAAGAGTATTTTGAACACTGGGGCTAGCTCATTGCTTAGTTCTTTGAGTAATCTAGCTGGAATACCATCAGGTCCAGACGCTTTATTTGGTTTGGTGTTGGCTAATAGTTTTTGAATTCCATTTTCTTGTACTACTATATCTTCTATGTTGTCTACTTGGTTCAAATTCAGTAATATGTCTTTGTCTCCTGGGGCTGAGAATGCTGATGCAAAGTATTTGTTTAGGATGTTTGCTTTAGTTTCATTATCATTATGTATTATGTTATGTTCATCTTTTAATGGCGCTATGCCTGTTGTTTCCATTTTCTTAGACTTAATGTATGACCATAGGTTTTTGTTGTTATCTTTAGATATTACATTGTTTATGTATTCACTCTGCAGCTGTCTGCTTACTTTTTGGGTTACGTGTTTAATTTTATATACTTTTTGTAAACTCTTTCTGCCTTAGTTTCTTTAAATTTTCTATATAGGTTTTCCTTCTGTTTACAAAGCTTCTTTAGTCTATTATTAAACCAGCATTTATTTATTTTGTTTGATGTGTATTCAGTTGGTATATGATTTTCTATAATGCTTTTAAGATGTTTTTTAATGAAATTCCAGAGGTCATCGACTGGTTGGTTAATGTCTTTTTCTAATAAGAATGTTTGTTGAAAGTTTAATGCAGCTTGGTGTAGTTGTGGTCTGTAGCTTTAAATTACTTTTTAATTCTTGGACTCACTACAGTTAGAAATAAGTTTTTAAAAAATATAGTTGGTGAATTTGCAAAAATGCAATTTATAAGTTAAGCAGGGGGTCTTCCGTAATCCAGAAAACATGGCAAGGGGTCTACGAGACAAAAAAGTTTGGGAACCGAACCACTAGTCTAGAGTCTAGAGGATGGGCATTTAGGAAGTTAGCCTTGCAGTCTAGAGGATGAGCCTTTGGGTAGGTTAGCTTAGCAGTCTAGAGGCTGGGCCTTAGGGTAGGTTAGCTTAGCAGTCTAGAGGCTGGGCCTTAGGGTAGGCTAGATTATAAGTCTAGAGGCTGGGCCTTTATGCAGGTTAGATTATAACTCTAGAGGCTGGGCCTTAGGGTAGGTTAGCTTAGCAGTCTAGAGGCTGGGCCTTAGGGTAGGTTAGATTATCAGTCTCTAAAGGGTGGGCCTTTAGGTAGTTAACTTTGCAGTCTATAGGCTGGGCCTTTAGGAAGTTTGCTTCGCAGTCTAGATGCTGGGCCTTAGGGTAGGTTATATTATAAGTCTATAGGCTGGGCCTTTGGGTAGGTTAGATTATAAGTCTAGAGGCTGGGCCTTAGGGTAGGTTAAATTATAAGTCTAGAGCTTGGGCCTTTGGATAGGTTAGATTATCGGTCTCGATGTTGGGGTCTACCTCTCAACAACTGTACGTAAAAACTTTCAGAAACTAGGGATTTGACGTTAGTGTTTATTGGTAAACAAGGGACAAAGGACTTTGGCGCCAGAGGCAAGACAATATGTTGTCTCTTTGAGAATATATCTTTTGGTGTAAATGATGAACCGTTTAGTATTTATTATTAAATACCTAAAAGTACATCCATGTAAATACCTAGTTTTAAGACATTTAGATACAGAAGAAAACGATGTTTTGAAACTTAAGATCTCAAAGAGAATAAAAATTGTCCCTTAGGCTTCTGGAATTATGAAATCTTTTAAAATCAAATATAAATATGCATCATCATTAATTTTTCTTTTAATTATTAAAAAATGAAAGCCAGTACAGACCTTACGATACCGTAGTAATGTGTTTTGACCCATGTTGACTCGCACCCCTTTGCAGTACATTGTCACGCTACCGGTATACAATAACTGCCTAATCAACTAAATAATTAACTTTTTTTTTTCATTATACAAGATCATTATGTATACATAGAATGGCTTCCGGGTAGAACTAACTCTTTTGGGGACCGTAGCGTCCTAGTACTGTAGAATAGTTTTACTTTCTTCTCTTCTCAACCTTTTAAACGAAGACATTTTAAACGTATTAATGTATCCAGCAAATGATTAAAAAATTGTCCCCAGGGGTGCTATTGCCACAAGTGGGAGTCTCGCGCCACCAAGTCAGAGAAACCGAGAAAAGCTTATTAGCCTTTTCCTAGTCTCAAGACGCGCTGGCCAATCTCGTCTGCTAGCCCAGAGGGCTTGGAGTTTGTACACCAAGATTTGTCGCCCCTTGATGCTTAGCTCGTGTGCAAATTGACGCCTGAAGGCCGAAGGAAGGCGGGGAAAAAAAAAGAACAGCATAAGTCTGAACAAGACACGAAGTCTAACGAGGATGGTCGAGGGCAATAAGTCAATTAGCACTCGGGAGTTTGTTTTTCTGCTCAATTATTTTATTAACTCAATAGTGCCAACACATTTTTTTTTAAGTTTATATTTTAAAGTGTTTTTTTTTTCTTTCAAAAAGTTATATATTATTATAACTATAACATGGATGGCTGCCTGGTCGTGCGGTTTGCGCGCTGGACTGTCGTTCGGATTTATCGACGGTCGAGGGTTCAAACCCTGCCCGCTCCCATCCCCCGTCGTCCTGCGGGGGGTTTGGACTAGGAAGTAAACTATCTTCAACTCTGAAGGAACATCCGAAACATGTAAAACATTTTACAAACAAACATTTTACAAACATACGTCCTTATGCAAAATTAGTGGCGGCGCCCCAATAACATACGCCCTGATGAACAATCAGAAAAGCCCCAAAACATACGCTTTTCTGAAAAATTAGTGTCACCTCAATAACATAAACCCTTATCAACAACTAGTGGAGCCCCAGAAAAGCATACGCCCTAGTATATATAAATGATAATTGAAATATCTAGCTTTCAAAAAAGGTTACAAAAGAATAATCCGAAAAATTGTTTTTAAAATTTTAAAAAAATAGAAAAAGTTGAACTAATACATTAACTTATTTGATAAAGTTAAGGCGAAACATTTTTAGGGCGCCCTTGGGGTGCCATCGCCCAGTCGTTCTGATCTTTTAGCCATTTGCCTGAAGCAACCTGGTGACAATCTCCAACTTCCCCCCCCCCTCCGCAACCCTCCCTCCTTCTCTTCACTAAATGATCACCTCCTCCCTTTAGGGAGTCCTCCGGCTTTAAGACAGGATTCCAGAAGTAGTCTGGGATCTATCCCTAAGCTAATCATTATATCCTGGTGAGTAGACCTAAAAGAGCTGAGCATCAAGTGAGCGTAAATAACTTAAGGGGGAAATGTGGTTGGTAGAGCAACTAATCTTTTTTTTAATTGATTCATTAGTTTCGGGGGTGATAAACTATGTTAAATTAAAAAGGGGAGGTAATCTACCATAAAAGGTTACCCATCTGAAAGTTAATCTACATTGACATTTTTTTGTATGGGAGGTAATCTAGCTTAAAGTGTTTGTACACATTTAATTGATCAACACGCTCAATAGAAACTTTGAAACTTCTATCAATGTAAGAATATAAATATATCTACTAGCCGGATATGACTTGCTGCCTGCGGGCCTTAGTTTATGTATTACTGATCTAGTGGATTGGATTTAGAGCTATGTCAAACAAATTGCGAATTTTCTTTTTATTAGATTTTGACACGAAAAAGAAAGTAGAATGTGAAAATGGGTTTACCAGAATAGTAGAAGTATTGATATCCAATATAAAATACTGTGATTTACAGATTTACCCAATTTGTTAAAAAGTATCGTTCTTTAATACAGATGTATTTAGGTATTTTATTCTTTCTTAGGGACTTCCGGTTGTGGGTGGGACATGATCTAATAAACATTTATGCCAAGTTTTATCAAAATTAAACTGTTTTGATTTCTATATTGGACATACATACATACATTTGTGTCTCTGCTATTTTCTTAATATATTACATATTTTACTATAAGCTTAAATTGTGTGACTTGTATCTAGTTTTACATAATAAATAAATAATCATAGTGTACATGCCGAATTCCTACACCAAGCAGCCCATTTGTAACATAAAATCAGATTATAAGTATTATAAGTCGCACTTCATAAGAGCTATCGCAAAGCAGTAGTATTTCTTTAATTTTGTATACTATGAAATAACCATCAACATTTTTTCCAACCAAAAGAAAAAGCGTGATAAAGGTATTAGTTCTCTCTCTTATATAACCATTTGTTAGGCCAATAATAGAATATGCATCCTCTGTTTGGTACCCCTCAAAACATTAAGAAACTGGAACAGACACAAAATAGAGCAATGAGATTCATAACAAACGAATATTCACATTTGACTAGAGTAACACTTTTAGTAAAATCACTAAATTTAGAAAGCCTTCAGGACAGAAGACTCAAAAGTATAGTAGCAATTATACATAAAACACTGAACCATAATCTTCAAATAGAAACACAAAATTTAATAAAATACTCTGAAAGACACAAAGATGCACATTCCTCGTCCCATATGCTAGGACAAATTTGTACAAATACTCCTTCTTCCCTAGTGCTATTAGAGCATGGAATGGCTTGCCTGAGCTAGCAGGAAAACCAGTGACTTGGCAGAATTTAAGTCATTGGTTAATATGCATGAATGAATGCGTGACGCGTAGGACTTTTTTGAAGTAACGTCTGTATTTAATAAGATAAGATAAGATAATCTAATTGGATTAGTTATGAACAAAAATATTACCGGATTCCTGTGAGGGACTTCTCCTATTGAGACGAACCGATACATTATCAACCAGCACAAGGTGTTCAATAAGAAGCTGATGAACAAGTTTTTGTGGACAGTGATGCGATCACATCTCAGTTGCCTGGAAACAAAAGAACAGCGCACCATTAATTAGTTACATTCATTGATGGTCATTTTAACCTTGAGGCGTGTTCAAAGTAAAATGCACAATCGAGGTTAAAGATGTATTAAATACATAATAAAATTCGAACAATTGTTGTGTAATGCATTTAACACACTGGATTGACGGTGCGTCATTACCTTTTGTGTCACTCCTATATATATTTTGATTTACGCACCACAGTACATAGGAGGGCGCAACTGTTTACAGATCAATTCGTGGTGCCTTTGGTAACCAACCCGTGGACTGCTATTGGGCTTTTATAAAGTCATCTCACGTATAGCAGTCACTAGGTTTGTTGCATAATGAGGTATTTTCATTAGTGGAATTTTCGAACTAGAGAAACTGAAGAGATATACCTAAAGACTTGTTATAGGTTTAGTTTTATCGGGAATTTCTTTGGAGTGACAAGACTATAAATAGACTATTTTAGACGAACTAGGGAGTTATGGGATATTAAGAAAATAAGGAACAATGGGAAGATGATGGTTAGGGTTAGGGTTAGTTTTTAGACTCACTCTTTAACTAACAAGACGTTAGTTGTGACATTAGGACTGTGACATTAGGACTGTGACATTAGGACTGTGACATTAGGACTGTGACATTAGGACTGTGACATTAGGACTGTGACATTAGGACTGTGACATTAGGACTGTGACATTAGGACTGTGACATTAGGACTGTGCCCTATTATTGTGTATTAAATTCTATTTTCAAGTTCTAGAAGTCTTATTCAGTTATTTCATTAATATTGTTACGAATCTCACTATCCAGGCTCTCTGCAAACTGCACCATACACCACCAACTTAAAGAACTTGACAACTCAGGGCTCCAAAGTAACTAACACTTTAATAGTTGAATAAATAACAGTCAATACTGTACGATTGGCAACAGGTACACTGTAAAATATCTCTCCGATAACACCGTACAGCCTTATCAACTCTTGCACTGGCTTCTCCGTCTCGTTCCGGGCTTGCACTGGGTTTAACAGTTCAGGACTGACTTCACACACTAGGCTCGTTGTGTCGGACTCGGTCGCAGACCAAGATCAAGACGCCTGTCGTCTCAACTGTACTTGA
Organism: Biomphalaria pfeifferi; assembly: GCA_030265305.1. Lineage (NCBI taxonomy): Eukaryota > Metazoa > Mollusca > Gastropoda > Planorbidae > Biomphalaria > Biomphalaria pfeifferi. The sequence continues at coordinate 1,576,423 of JASAOG010000131.1, read as the reverse complement.
TAGTACTCCGCACTGAACCGTCGTAATGCTCCGTACAAAACCACACCGTTGAACTGTGTTCTGTGTTCTGAGCCCTGTCGTAAAACCTGTCGTGAACCTTCTATCGTGAACCGTCTTGACTGCGACATCTCCGCTCTTTATATAGGGTCCCTACTGACCTTCTAGAACCGGACAGAACGTCGATGGACGTTTCTGGCTTCGTCACATGACTACATCCCTCGTGACGCTCCTGAGCTCTGTTCACGACGGCGATCCTTCCCGAACCGTCATGTTGACACTCGTCTCAACTGACCGTCGTAGCTCGTCACGGTTGACCGCTTGTCTAGCGCTAGCCTGGGGCGATTTGTGTCGGTTAACTACACACGTACCACTATCCCCATCTGTGACACCACCAGGTTTATAACAATATGTTATGTGTGCTCGAGCCGCAATTCAGACTATGAGTTAATAATAATTATTTAGACTAGTTCTAAATCTAGAGCACGAATCAAGTAATCTACATTTCTACTTCTACATCTAATAAATCACACGCATAACAGACTTAATAGAGACACACTGAAGAGATTTATCTAAAGACACACTAAAGACACACTGAAGAGATTTATCTAAAGACACACTAGAGACTCACTGAAGAAACTTACATAAAGACACACTAGAGACACACTGGAAAAACTTACCTAAACAGACACTAGTGACACACTGAAGAGACCTAAAGACATTAGAGACACTCTGAAGAGATTTATCTAAAGACACACTAGAGACTCTTTGAAGAAACTTACATAAAGACACACTAGAGACACAGTGGAAAAACTTACCTAAACAGATACTAGTGACACACTGAAGAGACCTAAAGAAACTGAAGAGACTTAGCTAAAGACACACTAGAAACACACTGAAGAGACCTAAAGACACATTAGAGACACACTGAAGAGACTTATCTAAAGACACACTAGAGACTCACTGAAAAAACTTACATAAAGACACACTAGAGACACACTGGAAAAACTTACCTAAACAGACACTAGTGACACACTGAAGAAACTTACCTAAAGACATACTAGTGACACACTGAAGAGACCTAAAGACACAGAGACACTGAAGAGACTTACCCAAAGACACACTAGTGACACACTGAAGAGACCTAAAGACACATTAGAGACACACTGAAGAGACTTACATAAAGACACTAGAGACACACTGAAGAGACTTACCTAAAGACACACTAGTGTCCAACTGAAGAGACCTAAAGACACATTAGAGACACGCTGAAGAGACTTACCTAAAGACACACTAGTGACACACTGAAGAGACTTACATAAAGACACACTAGAGACACACTGAAGATACTTACCTAAAGACGTGAAATATGATAAGCGAGATACTTAGCAGCACCAGGGAGACGCTGGCACCAGCAATGTACACGTACAGATGGCTAGTGTCCTGGTGGGGGGTGGAAATGAGTGCACATATTACAAAACATGACATGGCTAAATAGTGGTCAACATGTGTTTCCCAAATGAATGAAAATTATATCAACAACTAAAATATAAAAAATACTTTTTTTTAAAAACTTCGATTATATTGAGATAAAATTTTACAATCAATTATGTAGTAAACAATATAAATATATACGATTGAACCTATTTTTATATCATTCTTCAGCTATGTAGACTAATTTTTTATGGGGGGGGGGGGGGGGGGAGGTTTCTGAAAAAGAATGGTTTCCATACTGCCTTTTCGAAAGCAATTAAAAGAAAAATGTGATTTTAAATTCAAACTCGAAGGCTCGAGCCTCCTTGACGTAAAGACTGCAGACTAGCCACTGAGCTTTACAAGTGCTTAAAAATATGGAAGATTTTATTGTTTGTTTTCTTTTAGTAGTTTCTAATTTTGTAGACCTTGACCGAATTCTCTACACAAGGCTTATCTCCCCATAGCTGGTAATGTCTCTATATAAAACATAATTAATTACGACTAATTGAACACATAATTGTTTTTTTTTCCCCGAATGATTAATGCGCTATCAATAGTTTAACTTGTTCCGAGACTGGAAAGTGGGAGAAAAAACGTGTACGAAATGTGTGACAGACAGACAGACAGAGTGAATTGACATACGCTTTGTGACAACGTACAAGTAGACATGACTTTATGGTGGTCAATTTGTGTTGCAAAAATGCGTGGACATATTGTTACAGAAATTTACAACTAGACATGGCGACAATCCTACTGGTCAACCTGTAGGCAAGAAATCGATCGCAAATGCTTCAACATTTACTTCTTTGGAATTCCCTTTACAGGACATTGCCTCCTCAGGCAAAGGGTCTTCTTCTTTCTAATGTTATCACTTTTGGAACTCTAGGCCTATGGAAGCTTGTCTCCATCTGCCTATCTGAACAAACTTCTGCCCGGGAAATATCCAAGCAGATGTAAATTTTTACATCCCTATTACCGATGGCTCACATCCCAAGGAGGTTGAATTAGAAGCGAGGCCAAAGGTCGAGCATATCGGGGAAACTACCCCACATTCCTTCTCTGTACCATATCAGCCATGCAGTTGTCTGCCATAAAAACGGTGCTTTGAGGAACGGTGTGTGGATAGTGGCATGTTTGGTGGGGCTTTCTTCCATCCCCGTCAGTGCAATGAACTCGGTCTTTAGGCACCCCAACGGGTGAATTCGAATTGTGAATTAGAATTGTGAATTTGAAATGTAAAGTTTATATTTGTATTATGAATTACAAATTTGAATTACGAATTTCATTTATGATTTATGAGTTTGAATTGTGATTTATGAGTTTCAATTATGAATTATAAATTATGAATTTGAAATTATGAATGATAAATTATGAATTTGAAATTATGAATTTGAATAATGAATTTGAATAATGAATTTGAATAATGAATTTGAATAATGAATTTGAATAATGAATTTGAATTATGAATTTGAATTATGAATTAGAATTATGAATTTGAATTGTGAATTTGAATCGTGAATTTGAATTATGAATTTGAATCGTGAATCTTATTTGTACACTTTGAATTACAAATTTGAATTACGAATTTCAATTATGATTTATGAGTTTGAATTGTGATTTATGAGTTTCAATTATGAATGATATATTATGAATTTGAAATTATGAATTTGAATACTGAATTTGAATTATGAATTTAAATTATGAATTTGAAATTTGAATTATGAATAACCTAAAATATTAGCATTAGAGAAAATGGAACCGCACTCGAGATTGAGCTGTATAATTTTCTAGGACGTAATTATCTTCTCTTATAAAGTAACGTCTGAAATTTATAAGATAAGATAAAACCTGCAGGTAGACAGTGATGGAATAAGTACGGAATTACAAAACGGGAGGTTTAAAGAAGACCAGAAGTGGGGGGGGGGGGGGGGGGGAAGGGGGGAGGGTGCTTATAACGAAGACTTATGACAAGAAAGTATTGCATATGGCAGGAAATGTCTCTTTTGGATTGGATGGAAAAATTTGTAGCTGGCACTAAAGATTCCCCCAATGATGTAATGCCTCGTTAGAAATGTGGTCTTGTGACAATGATGTGTACATGATGCTCGCTATACAGTATATGAATAGCTGATATAAGTTCGTCTCAACTTATAAATCGAAAACTGTGGTGTGGGGAAAAAATCAGAGGCGTAGCTAGGGTGGCGGGAGGTAGAGGGAGAATTTGAAAATGAGAATTTTTTTAGATTAAATATTAAATGCTGACGAATTCCTAGCTACGCCACTGATATGAAATACGGGATATGCGGTCACTCCACCCCCAAGGTGTTATTTAGCATCGGCGAGGTTTCCTTACTTATAGTCTTGACCTATTTACATATTGTTACGTTTCTCCTACTATCCAATAACAGTGTAATTTCAAATGCATCACAAATACTGTACAGTTGGCAACAACATCACACTCACTGTCCAAAAACCTAGCTTCTGCATCCAGACTGGCTTCACACACCGTGCTGGTTCTGAGTTCGCCTCGTACTGGTCACATTGCGAGTTAACGTGAAGTCCTGAGTATTAAAACTGGGTCTTTTATAGGGACTCTACTGGCCTTCTAGCAACGCATGGAACGTCGCTTGACCACTCGCTTGATTACATTCGCCGTGACTTACGTGCGTGATATTTACAGCACAGGAGGTCTTTGCCGAACTGGCGTGTACTGTCACTCGTGACGGTTGACGGCTCGTCTAGCGCTAGGGCGATTTGCATAGGCTAAAAACACACACAGTTACGACCATCTGTGTCACCACCAGGTTAATAATTAAACTCTTCTGAAGCTCAAAATAGGCAGTTAAGAGCCGGAGGTGAAGGTCTCCCTTCAAGCACGTCTTCAACTGTCGCCACAAGTGATCAGTCTACGACTTTCCTCTTATTATTAGAGTAGCGTCCAGCGTCATGGTCCGTTTACCCTTCAATTTAGTCGTCTTATAGATTCTTTCGTCTGCCTCTCTTCCTGTCTCCTGTTACTACATCTTGTAGGAATGTACATTAGAATTTTCTGATTTGGTAGAGTCGCTTGATCTTGTGCTTTTTTTGGGCAATGGTCGCCAAATCTGTTGATTTCTTCTTTGGGATATAGACTTACACATACAGAAACAGATACTCACTCCTATTCTAAAATGAGCGATACTGATGGATGGATGTTGGGAACGAAATGGGTGTAAGTGAGTGACATTAAGAGAGAGAGAGAGAAATAGAGAGAGAAAGAGAAAAAGAGAGAGAAAGAGAAAAAAAAGAGATAGAAAGAGAGAAGAAAAAAGAGAGAAATAGATAAAGAGGAAGAAATAGAAAGTGCTAGAAAATGAAACAATGAGAATAAGAGAGAACACAAAAAGAGATAGAAAGACATTGATAAAAAGAGAGAGAAAGAGAGATGTCCAGAACGACAGAAAGAAAGAGAGAGAGAGAGAGAGAGAGAAAAAAAGTGTTAGAGAGAAAACAAGAAAAGAACGAATTAGAAAAAGAGAAAGACTGAAAAAGATGAAGAGAGAGATTGTATACAAACCAATGAATAAATAATTAAGCCACTGTTCACAGCAATGGATCTACGAATGTATAGGGTCAGCATAGACAGACACACACATAGGCTAGTGTAAGAGAGTTTTAGTTTAGTGGGAGTTAAAGTAGTGTTTATCTAGCGAGTGGGGGGGGGGCGGGGCGGGGAGGGTTTAGCAGTGACCCCCTCCAACCATCTTTCAAGTTACGAATCCTTTCTTTGGTTCAGCCGTGACATCACCTGACGTTCATATATCTCTTATCTTATACAATACCTACGTTCCTTATAATTAAAAAAAAGAGGATTACGTCCCTAGGTTAACCTAGTCATGCATCACTTAAATCCTGCCAAGTCACTGGTTGTCCTGGCTGACATAGGCAACCCATTTCATGCTCTAATTGCACTAAAGAAGAAGGAGCACTTGTACAAATTTGTCCTAGCATATGGAACAAGAAATGTACCTTTAATGATTTTACTAAAGGTGTGAATCTCACTGCTCTATTTTGTGTCTTTTCTAAATGTTTTTTTTTTTTTTTTGAGTTGAGGGGTCTTAGATAAAGGAAGCATATTCTATTATTGGCCAAAGTAAAAAGTAAAGTTTCTCCTTTTCAATTCTTGCGATCTATGGGGCTGATGATATTAAGGTCATCTGTTTCTTTGGTCAACGGTTAACGAGCAGCGTGTTATGTGGCCAGCACAACGACCAACCGCCTTTACTTTTCCCAACTGAAGTCAAGTGCCCATTAGAGTTGGGTGGACTCAGGGGGTGCCCTAAAAATCCCGATATTCAAAATTCCAGCCTTCACCAGTATTCTAAGCCAGAGTCTCTGATTCGTTAAATTATTGGCCTAACCAAGGTTAAATTACATTTTAGTTGTATGTTCTTATTTGATTCGTAAAAATCTGTACCAATAGTCAATACATTGTGGTCCGAGCACTTTAAGATTTTGTGTGTGTGTATGTGTTTGTGAGTGTGTTCATGCTTTATTTTATCTCCATCCAGAAAAGTTGTTGAAATGATTTCAACCTTTTAGTCACCTCTTTTATGCGGTCTATATATGTTCTTGAAAAGCCTCCCCTTTTTGTATACGTGAAAAGGTTTTATGGTGAAAGAAGTTGTGTGAATGTTCGCACTGACGTCTGCTCCTATCAAGTTAGATAACTCAGCGGAAGTGACGAAACAAAAACAATCTCCATTACCTAACACGAAGTGGAATCTCTTATAAGTGCATGAACTCTTCAGAGATTTGAGGGGAAAAAAATATATATAAATAGTTAATATATGGAAAAATTTAACTGATGTACAGAATTCAATATAACATTGAAAAATGTATCAGTTTTAAAATACATAAAGAATGTAAAAAAGATAAGAAATTATTGCATGCATATAATACTACATCACTCGCCTAAATGAGTGTCCTGTCAATTAGGCAATATAGGTATTGACATTTTCCATATTGAATGACACCCCAAAATGACAATTTTCGGCTATATATTTCAGGAGATTTGTATGAGTTTTCTAAAGATTTTAATAATTTCCGGATATATCCTGGACTTTTTCGTATATTTTGCAATTTCAGGAGATTTCCAGGAGCTCCTGGTAAATCGACAAGAGGCCACGGGAAATCTGTTATAAGTTAAACAATGGTTTAATTTATAAATTTATACACCTAGAATCAGCGCGGGTGCTATGAAAGTGCGAGGCCCACTGCGGTCGCATAAGTGCGGAGCCCACTGCGGTCACCTAAGGCCGGACCTGCAAAATAGCGGCCCATGCTACGCCGCCGGTAGACTAGTATTAGTTAATTTTCATTGAACTCTCATTGACAAACTGTATAGGAAGAAGTTGGGGGGTGGGGGGGGGGGTGGGGGTGGGGAATGTAGGTCAGCAAAAGAAAAAAAAAGGAAAAAAAAAGAAAAAGGGAAACAACAATGTTTTTAAACTCTTCAAACAAATAAAAGCCAACGTAACAACAATTCGGTCATGTTTTCTTTCTTTTTTTTCTCTTTTCATTTTCATGATGCTTTTATATATATATATGTATATATTTTTATATTTATCAAGAAAGGGCAAAGGCCAAGGTGACATTCAATGGAATGTGTTTTTGTTGCGTTCTGACTGTGAGGGTCTGGCCATTAAACTGATAACAATGAAAGGTTTCCTTAGAGATAGAACCCAAGACCTCGGCTTACGGGATAGAAAAAATGTAAAGTCGACCCCCCCCCCCAAACTGATACAGAGGGCAAGAAAGGAACTGCAACGAATGCCAGACTTGTGACCTCCAACTTCAGTCACAGACTCCCAGGCCCAGAGTTAGACCTGGAGTTTGAACAAGGGCGGTAAACAAAACGCTTCAGTATTGAGTTACGTCAGAAAAACCCTAAAAAAAAACAAGGTTACAGTGACAGTTTGTGTGGAGACACAAACTCAAAATCAGTCCCCAAAAGTGGTCCACCCAGGCAGATACAAAGACATGTTTCAATATTTTCAGAAAGAACATCAGAATGAACTTCTATCAAAGACAGAGAAAAATGGAGAAAAAAGGTTAACAGATCTTGTGCGGTGGACCAGCGGTCCACAAACCAAAGGATAGATGAACGTGAATGTGGAGTTAGATGTGAAACTGGCCTAACTAATGTCTTATAATGAATATATAATTGTTCTAATTGATTTGTAAATGGACAATCTATTATTCTTCAAGAAAAAACATTTCTTTAAAAAAAAAATTTAAAATCCTTTAGTTCAGTGTTTATGTTAGTATTACATCCCAACCTGCCAGCCAGTTCAGGCGATAATATGAATAACTACTTATTAATTGTTGTTTTAAATTATAAGTCCAACTTATATGCATACTAAATAGATTTTTTTTTCTTTAAAAAATGTAAAAATAATTTGTGTGTAAATGTAGTAGATAGAATAACAGAACTTACTTAACTTAGCAATACAAATGTAAAAAAAAAAATAAATTTTTTTTTACAAAAAATATAATATCATTTGCATAATTGTATTTAAATATGGTATAATGTTGTCTCACCTACTAAGGAGCTTCCCGTATTTGTTACTATTAATAGTGAATAGTTGTAAAAGTGGTGTTTTTTGAGAAAAAAACGTCTTGCACAAGTGATTTAAAAAATTTGATTTTTTACTTTCAGAAAAGAAAAAAGTAGCCGTTGCATCAGAACTTTGAATGGTCTAAAATAATATGATGTCGGATTTTCACTATCTTTTCTAGTTTACGAGATCTAAACGGGACAGACGGACAGACGGACGGACAGACATTCCACACAAAAATAATAGCGTCTTTTCCCCTTTCGGGGGCCGCTAAAGAACAACAACAAAAGTCATAGAGGTTACGCAAGGAAAGATTATATCAGTAAATTAATTTATAACCTCACCATTTAGTTATTGAATGACCCAACAACACTGACTTGGAGATAAGTATCAGCTCTGATAGCATACACCACCATAAACCTAGCATCGCATAACCACAGAATTTCTAGCATACAACAACAGATACCCAGCCAGGGCCGGCCTTAGGCCGCTGGAGCCGCAGTGAACCCCGCACTCTCATCGGCCCCGCGCTAATTCTAGGTGCAAATTATTAAATTAAACCATCATAACTTATAACAGGGCTTCTGCCGCCTACTGATTTCTCAGGAGTCAGGAGGTCATCGAAATCTCATGAAATTGCAAAATATACACACAAAAAAAGTCGTGGAAATCTCCTGGAATTCTTTTTCTATGACGAAAGGTCTCGAATTGATCAATATTAATTATCGTAATTTGTAATTTTTATCAATTCACTCTGTCCGTCTGTCTGTCTGGTAAAATGTTTGTACACGTTATTTCTCCGACACACAATAGAGCTGAAATTATGCACAATTATTTCTTTTACACGACAAAACAGCTATCAATTTAAACAAGGTTACAAAGACAGTTTGTGTGGACACACAAACTTAAAATCGGCCCCCTAAGTGGTCCACCTAGAGACAGATGGACAGATCTAGACATTGGTAGAGGATAGAACATATTAGGCTGTAAAAAAATATACTTTAAAAAATAATTTTAAAAAATGCATATCTTATTTACAGGATATGACTCACAAAAAAATATAGAAATATTTATTAACTAAAAGAAAAAAATAATAATAGTTCAACTGGGTCACTTGTGATAACCACTACACTATGGAAAGACGTATGTAAAATTCAATATATTTGAAATCTTTCTTTATACTTTCAGTTTGATACAAACTTGACACAGGATGATAGATCTAGCTAGATATAGACCTAGTTGTAGATCTAAATCTAGATTCAAGATCTAAGTCTATACCTAGATCTGGAAATAGATTTCAGTCTCTAAGTCTAAAGTCTAGATCTAGAGACAGAGTTAGATCTATTCTAAGTCTTAGTCATTCTTATTCTAATTCTATGTCATGTCTAAAGTACTCTAAAGTGATTAAAGTCTAAAGTACTCTAAAGTCTTAGGTCTTTGTCTATAATTATATCCGAAGCCTAGATCTTGAGTTAGATCTAAGGACTCTAAGTCTATTCTATATGTCATGTAAGTCTAGATCTAGAATCTTGATAAAGAAGCTACTATATCTAGACTGGAACTCGTATATAGATCTATGTAGATCTGGCCTCTATTTATTGTAATTTCGATTTAGATTGTTGTCAAGTGTACAGCCTAATGATGATGTGTGAAAACTGCGAGGTAAAAAGTATAAAAGTATTCTTTTTTTTTTTTAAACTTACAATTGAAACGAAGTTCGTATCAAAATTATTTTTAAAAAATAATATTTGATTCAGTATTCTATTCCATGAGTTAGTTGATTAATGGAAAATATATTTTATAATGATCCATTGACACTTTTACCATTCTAATCTTATTAGACTTGAATGCAAATGTTTTGTACCAATGCGCGAATCTATGAATGAAGTTGTTTTATTAATGAAAAAGCTTTGTGAACGTTTTAATAAGACTTACTTCCCCTGAGGTTTTTCATTGAAAAGTGTAATTTTTTTTTAAAAATCTGCTTGCATATATAATTTTAAAAAATTAGATGGTTCACTTTTGGAAAAGACAAAAAAAAAGTTTCATCAGAACTTTGAATGATCTAAAATATTATGATGTCCGATTTTCATTTGCTCTTCTAGTTTCTGAGATCTTAAATGGACGGACGGACAGACATGCCACACAAAACTAATTGCGTTTTTTCCCCTTTCGGGGGCTGATAAAAATCCAAGTTAAATTAACTGTTGGTAATTAATTATTTTGAATGGTATCTGGAACAAAGAAAAGAAATTCTACTTAACTGAACTGGTGGTATAAGCTGAATTAGTCACCTTAATTGAGACAAACAATATATAACTATACAATCTTAAACTAGGCATAAGTTTCTCGCTAGAAGAGTGGTTAGCACGTCGGCGAAAGGAGGCGTGAGCCACGCGTTCGAATTTATGCCGTTACCTTTTTTTTTTTTTTTTTTTTGGAAATGCTTATACCGATTAGGGTAAAGTCCCCCTAGATCTCCCCCTTCTTTCTCCTCCCCCCCCTCATTTTCGCAACTGGTCCAGATAAATGTCAAGTGATAGGTTCATAGTGTATTAAGAAAGCTTAAAGCATGAAATAGCGCTCTTAACAAAAACAATTGGTAACAATATTTCTAGTCGCACATATCTATTACAAATTTAATTACACGACTGATCCAAAAACTAATTGATAAAAGTCACACTTCGTATAAGGTTATGTTCTTCTTGTTAGTTGTATTCAGATATGTTATGGGTTCTCAAAAGTCTAAGAAAGGACCACAGCACTGACCTCTGTATCGTTCGGAAAACACTCTTGAGTTTCGACGGAGAGCTTATGACTGTTAGAATGTGTCCTCCAGGTCCCATTGGACTCACAGAACAGCCTGACCTTTGCTGCTGCAGATCAAGGGGAGACAAATAGAAGCAGACGTTCATATAGAATGACAACAAAATTATTTCAAAGTTAAACAATAATAAGTACATGAAAATAATAATAATAATAATAAAATAATAATAATAACATCTGCTGTAGTGGGATAGGCCTATTCTAACCGACAAAACGGTATATTTCAATCGCCCGGATCTTCTGTTCGTTTTAAAAAAAAGAAAAAAACCGCTACCATTATCGACATCTCCGTACCACTGTCTCATAATTTAAGAAAAACTGAGATAGAAAAACGGTTGCAATATAGCGACTCAGGCGTCTATGTAAATTGTCCAAAATAACAATATAAACCATTGTTATTTCAACCGAGGGGATAATAACAAGGTCCTTAACTCTCCTAGGAACACTCTTGTTGCCTGTCAAAGGCAGTACTGCTGCAGACCTGCCACATCACCAGAAAATTCCTCGGTGGAAACTGATAAAGAGACTACATTGAATTTTGTTTCCCTTTAACGAAACTCGACCCTGGCAGTGCCAGAGAATGAATACTCGTTCGTTTCTATCATAATAATAATAATATTAATAAATACAGTTGTAAGATATATATTCCCAATGAAGTTAATGATAAAAGGGAGGTAATACGTGACACAAACAGTTATACCATATGATTGCTTACCCTTTCAAGACTGAAAGAATTCAGGAAAGAAAATATGAAGGAGGAAGACCCAGGAGTAACCTCCAGAAGGGACCTTCACGATTGACCCCCCCCCCCCCCCCCCCCCCCCAGGTCTGACCAGCAGACATAGTAAAAAAAAAAATATTTAAAACAAAATGACCAGTTAAGAGTAATTCACAAATCTGCCTCATTTATTTTGTATTGCCATCTACAATAACCAGCATAGCTCAATCTATAGTTATATTTCTCCTTCTCTCACTTTCTCTCTTTTTCTTTCTCCTTCTCTTTCACCAAATTTCTCTTCTCTATCGTTGCCTTTTTATTCTCTTGTTTCGTTGTTAGCTTTCTTTACGTTAGTCTTCTCTTTTTCTCTTCTTCTCCCGGTCTCTATCTGTCTCTCTTATTTTTGTTTCTCTTTCTCTTGCTCAATTATCATTTCTCTTTGTTTCTTTTATCCATTTCTCTCTCTTTTATCCATTTCTCTCTCTTTTATCCATTTCTCTCTCTTTTATCCATTTCTCTTTTATCCATTTCTCTCTCTTTTATCCATTTCTCTCTCTTTTATCCATTTCTCTCTCTTTTATCCATTTCTCTCTCTTTTATCCATTTCTCTCTCTTTTATCCATTTCTCTCTCTCTCTTTTATCCATTTCTCTCTCTTTTATCCATTTCTCTCTCTCTCTTTTATCCATTTCTCTCTCTTTTATCCATTTCTCTTTTATCCATTTCTCTCTCTTTTATCCATTTCTCTCTCTTTTATCCATTTCTCTCTCTTTTATCCATTTCTCTCTCTTTTATCCATTTCTCTCTCTTTTATCCATTTCTCTCTCTCTCTTTTATCCATTTCTCTCCCTTTTTTTCTTTTGTTTACCAAAACTTCTATCAACCCACTCTATCTGTCTGTCTGGTGCAATTTTTGTACACGTCATTTCACCCACTATCTATTCACGAATCAAGTTGAGACTTTTCACATTTATTTGTTTTTGACAAACATTGACTCAATTAATAAGTTATAAAGTGCTAATTAATTAATATTATTTAATATTAATCAAATGAAATAAATCTTACTGTACCAATCAATATGGTTATAAATACCTTTGGATAAGTTGTGTTTTTAGACAAATATTTTTGTTTATTTTATGATTTTTTTTTCTCTTCTCTCTCTCTCTAAAAATGTTTGTGGAAAATACAAACATTTCAACAAGCAAACCTTTGTGTTGCTGTACTTGTCTGACATTGAGCTAAGACTGTGCGAAGCAGACGACAGTGATGTTGCGGTCGCGTGCGATATGACGTCACGGAGATGCATGGCCTGCTTTGTAGGAAGTCTTGTTCGTAAGGTTTTTAAAAGATTGCAAAATTGATAATTGTCTGAACCTTTTCAACAAATGTTAGAAAAAAAAATTTAAACAGCGATTGTGTTTTTACCTTGATAATAATAACAATAATAATACAGACATCACCAGATATAACCTCAGTGAAAACTGATAAAGGGAGACTACAATGAATTTTGTTTCTCTTCAACGAAACTGAACTCTGGCAGTGCCAGGGCTCGACTACTCGTTCGTTTCTAACATAAGAATAATAATCTTTACTGTCCTTAAGGAAATGTGTCTTACGATTTGCGCATTATACAAAAAAAACAACATTATAACTATAGAAGACCAAAATATACATTCACACCAGACTCACTCATAATGTACTCGTGAAATGTTTGTAACAGATAGCTAAACACGTGAAGTACAGATGTCTCACGTTAAATTTGAAATGTAGGCATTTTTAAGTTAGTTAGAAAATAGCACTACACACTGTAGACGAGAAACAGGAAGGACAATATAGAAAGTTAGAAATTGTGAGAGGAAGATAGAGAGAGAAAGGGGGAAAATAGAGAACAAAAAAAAGAAAGAGAGAATCAGAAAGAGAAAGAAAAAATAACAGAAAGAGCAAGAGACAAAGAAAGAAAAAGAGAAAGCAACTCCTGGCCTTCATGTGTGGCCTTACATAACAGCTGTCAACCAGCCCGAGTCCTGGCCTTCATGTGTGGCCTTACATAACAGCTGTCAACCAGCCCGAGTCCTGGCCTTTCTGTTTGGTACTACATAACAGCTGACAACCAGCCCGAGTCCTGGATTTCCTGTTTGGTACTACATAACAGTTGACAACCAGCCCGAGTCCTGGCCTTCCAGTTTGATCCTACATAACAGCTGACAACCAGCCCGAGTCCTGGCCTTCATGTGTGGCCTTACATAATAGCTAACAACCAGCCCGAGTCCTGGCCTTCAATGTGGTCTTCCGACCGTCTTACAAAATATCAGACAACAACATTACAACAACATAACATCGATAAGATCAACATGCTTAATTTTAATATGCGTTTTCAATAAAATGTTGTGTGTCTATATCAACCCTTATCTGATCTTATATAATACAGACGTTACTTCAAAAAAGAAGATGATAACGTCCTACGCGTCATGCATCTAGTCATGTATGTTAACCTATGACTTAAATTCTGCCAAGTCACTGGTTTTCCTGGCTGGCTCAGGCAACCTATTCCATGCTCTAATAGCACTTGGGAAGAAGGAGTATTTGTACAAATTTGTCCTAGCATATGGGACGAGGAATGTGCCTTTATTTTTGTGTCTTTCAGAGTATTTTATTAAATTTTGTTTTTGTATTTGAAGATTATGGTTCATTGTTTTATGTCTAATTGCTACTTTACTTTTTAGTCTTCTGTCCTAAAGGCTTTCTAAATTCAGTGATTTTACTAAAGGTGTTACTCTAGTCAAAAGTGAATATTCGTTTGTTATGAAACTCACTGCTCTATTTTGTGTCTGTTCCAGTTTCATAATGTTATATTGACTTGGGTCACAAACAGAGGGAGCATATACTATTATTGGCCTAACCAAAGTTAGATAGATAGATAGATAAATAAATATATAGAGAGACAGACTAATAGACAGATATTTGCCTGTCTGCACAAATTTTAAACACGTTATTTCTCCCAGTGCCAGTTCACGGATTATGTTGAAACTTTGCACAATTAATCATTCTAACAAAACACTTAATCAATACAACAAAATAATCATCTTGTTAAATAATGGTAATAAATCTATTTTGTTTGATATCAAGAAAGAGAAAAAACTCTTACATTATCGATCAATGCGGTTGTAAATGTGGAGTTCTTTCCTTAGATAAGTAGGTTTTTTTTTTTTTTTAAACTTATCATATTTTTCCTGTTTCTTTTGCTAGCGAAAAACCTTTACTTTTTGGTTTTCTGTGGTGTATTGTGGGGAATGAATAGTGAATATGTGCCAGGTTGCCTCACACAAGCGCCCAAAAAATTATCTGTACGCTGCTAAAGTTATCAGAATGGAAAAAAAAATCATATCGTGCATTTCACACGTGACTAAAAAAGTTTCAGCCAAGTCTAACTTCAGACGAGCAAGAGTGGAGTGAGATGCAAGGGGAAGATAATTTCTGTTCACGAATAATAAAAAGCAGTTTGCAGCATGCGAGTTAATGTTCTTTAATATTATTTTAATTTGCTTTTTTTTATGACTTAGCAAAAACAAAAAGACATGTAGTTTCTAGTTTTTAGATCTAACTCCTGATCTAGACATCTTTCTGTCAATCTATTGACTTCTTTATCCTGGACACTAATTGCTGTAATCTATCTATCTATCTATCTATCTATCTATCTGCCTGTCTGTCTATCTCAAACTTTGGTAACTGTGCTATTAGTGTAAAAAAAAAAAAGGCCAACTTAAACTGTATGGTAACACTGCAAGGTCCTCATGGCTCGCAAAGACCTTCCTTCAAGGAACAGTATCACACGAAAACGTAGAAGAGGCAGGCAGAGAAAGAGATGGAAGACATTATACAAGAATGGTCTGCCCTTGAAAGAAATTCTATCCAAGTTAAAAGACAGGAATTTAAATAAGGCGGTCAACAGACCTTGAATGGTGCATTAATGGTTCAACAGACTAAGTGATACGGGAAGAGGAATAGCTACTTGAAGTGTTTGTGTTGTGTATATATGTGTGTTTGTGTTGTGTATATATGTGTGCTGTGTTGTGTATATATGTGTGCTGAGTTGAGTGAAAATGTGTGCTGTGATGTGTATGTATATATGTATGTTTGTGTTGTGTATATATGTGTGCTTTGTTTGTATAAAGGTGTACTGTGTTGTGTATATATATATATATGTATTTGTGTTGTGTATATAATTTGGCTGTGTTGTGTATAAATGTGAGCTGTGATGTGTATATATGTATGTTTGTGTTGTGTATATATGTGTGCTGTGTTGTGTATAAATGTGTGCTGTGATGTGTATATATGTGTGTTTGTGTTGTGTATATATGTGTGCTGTGTTGTGTATATATGTGTGCTGTGTTGTGTATAAATGTGTGCTGTGATGTGTATATATGTGTGTTTGTGTTGTGTATATATGTGTGCTGTGTTGTGTATAATGTGTGTTGTGATGTGATGTGATATATGTTTGTTGTGTTGTGGAGTGCTCTACTGTTTTTCTAGTTCTCTTCTCTGCGTCAATTCTACTCTAAGTTTCAAAAGAACTTATCGTCCAGTGTATATATATGTATGTTTGAGTGCTGTATATAGGTGTGCTGTGTTGTGTATATATGTGTGCTGTGTTGTGTATATATGTGTGTCGTGTTGTGTATATATGTGTGTCGTGTTGTGTTTATATGTGTGCTGTGTTGTGTATATATGTGTGTTTGAGTAGTGTATATATGTATGCTGTGTTGTATATATATATTTGTGCTGTCTTGTGTACATATGTGTCCTGTTTTGTGTATATATGTGTGTTTGTGTAGTGTATATTTGTATCCTGTTTTGTGTATATATGTGTGTTTGTGTAGTGTATATATGTGTCCTGTTTTGTGTATATATGTGTGTTTGTGTTGGACGATAAGTTCTTTTAAAACTTTGAGTAGAATTGACGCAGAGAAGAGAACTAGAAAAACAGTAGAGCACTCCAAGAAATATTATTTAGAGAAAAACTTGCGAAATAATGATAACATCTCATATAAAGCAGAGTTCTATGGCTCTTTGTCTACTAACGTACCTGTAAGTCTGTACCAAAATATGACCATGCCAAGCAAACTGGACAGTATTAACTTCCTCCCCCGCAAAGAGCAATCTACAATCTTCCAACTAAGAACAGGAGACACACCTCTGTTAAATTACCGTCTTAACAAGATAAATCCCACTTCCCTACCTCTATGTAGACACTGCACCCACCCCTGTGAAACTGTAAACCACATCCTCTTTGAATGCCCCTTCCTAATCCACCTTAGGCAGACCCTACTACCACTACAGCCCAACATAACCAACACCCTGTACGGCAGTGCTGAACAACTGAAGAAAACTATTTTAACTTGGCACAGTCTGCAAAAAAGCTTGCAGCTTATCTTATCCTCGATTGATCAGTTCACATGCCTATATATATATATAGATTTTTATGTAAGCAACCCCTTTTCGAGCTGTAAGAGAAGTCGCCCAAAATCTAGGAAAATCAATCTGTCTTTGAAAAGTAATGATTTTTAGTTTTCAAAGTTAAGAAATAATGCAAACTCATTTCTCGGATTTTTTTTTTTAGAATGGGCTATTAATCACAGAACTATATATTCATATTTATATATATATATATGAAACAAAGCCATTTCCTGTTAGTTTCCATTGAGATAATGTTTCAAAATCCTAGATCGAAATAATTATGTCTATTGATTTTTATCATCTTATGTACATTTAAATAGATTGATTACTTAGATCTTTCTAGATTATGTATCCAAAATTGCATAATAATAATTATGAGACAAGAGTAGGCTGCTCTTTTATTTTTGGATGATCAATTACCTAGATCTAGATCTAAAGATCATATTATATGTTACATAGGTTAGGGTTGAAAAGAATACAACTTTACTTCTTATAACTACTTTACAAAACAACGCCGTGTTTCAACCTTTTAAAAAAAAATTCAAATTTTTTTGTAGTGTTAAAAGATTTTCATGTCCAGTCTAGATATAATATATATTTAGGTCGCTGGTTTAGATCTACATGTTACACTATTATTTCTTCCTCTTGGTGAGATGTCGAGACGTTATTTCTTGTCTGGTGATCACGAATCTTCCATGAAGCACATGAGTGCTACCGGCGCTATGCGAATTGAACTTAATTGTTGATTTAGCTATAGGCACAGGAAGGTCTTTCGGGCAACCCTATTCAGTTCGCAGGGGGTACTCAAATTACCAAAAGGCGGCACTGAAAAGAAAACGGGTTAAAAGTAACGATTCCTCATCAGAGGTTCTAAAATTTTATTGGTTGTCTAATAGATGTACCTGCACAAAACTGTTGGAAATTCTTAGTCCTTGCACAACAACAGGTAGGCACGGTGGCTTAGCAGTGAAGCGCTTGGCTTCCGAACCGGGGGTCCCAGGTTCGAATCCTGACGCCGACTGGGATTTTCAATTTCGGGATCATTGGGCGACTTTGTGTCCACCCAGCTCTAACGGGTACCTGACATTAGTTGGGGAAAAATAAAGGCTGTTGGTTTGTGCTGGCCACATGACTCCCTTGTTAATCCGTGTGCCCCAGAAAGAGATGACATTTACATCATCTGCCCCATAGATCGCAAGGTCTGAAAGGGGAAACTATTGGTGACTTGGCAGACATGCGCAGTAAGTGCAATAAACAGAAAAAAAAATGGAACAGTAAATTGTGAATGTAAAATTAATTCCCTTCTTGTAACTGATACACCATGTATTTCAATGTCCTTGACCTTGGCCTGCAAAGAAAAAAAAAATCTTCTCTTTTGGCTTTTGTTGTATTACTTTTAATTCCAAGTTTTTGGTGTTTTTTGTTTTTTTAAGGAAACAAATTTACTCGCATCTTTTCTTTCCTCACACACATTTTTTAAAAAGATGAATAAATTGCTCCCAGATTGTTTTTGTGAGCGCATTGCATGTAAATAATAGCTTGAAGAATTGGCTTGAAGATGGCGGAATTTGAACGTCTGCTACGCTTAAAAGAAAAAAGATGGCCGTAAAATTGGCCAATAATTCCCACGATATTTGTTCTTGATGGGATGAAATCTAAACAACACTTCGCTAGATTCTTAAAGGGGGGAAAAAAACGTTTTTATAAAGCTAAATATCTTGGGGGGGGAAAATAATAAAAAATCTAGCCTCTGTTTGTTCAAGGGAGGAAAGAAAAAAAAATCCATTTAGCGATGGAATTAATGAAATAAAAGACAATGTTTCCCATGTGTGACGTCACTTCATTTTTTCAATATAAAGCCCTAAGGAAAGGTTTCGTTTTTTTAGTAAATTTTTTTCCTTGTTCTTCTTTGAAACTTGTATATCTCTTTGCCTTAAAGCTATTACGACCATGGGGATATCAACAATGGATTTCGGCTCTTTCAGATAATTGCATTAATATTCAACAACAGGCCAAAGCGAGAGACCACAGGAAAATGATATTTTAGAAGGCCAGTACTTTGTTTTGGCACGATTAGAAAATAGTTATTTGTTTCGTAAATAGGGAAAGTTTTTGACTTAGAGACAACGACGGGACTATTAAAAAGTAGGCTAGGTTTTGAGGATGAAAAGCGAAACGTAAACAGACTACTTTGGACGGCTTTAGAGAGGGGCTGGTTGTTATGAACGTAGAGATTTAGCTTGACTACTTTCGAAGGTTCCCTTAGTGTTTATTAAACTTCTTGTTCTATATTTAATATCAGCGTTGAATAGCTTATCTTGTAAGTCTTTAGCATCTGTTATTGGGGATTTCGTTGAGTGTTACCTCTCTTCGACTTAGCTGCATAATACACAGCGCAGAAGCGACTCACACCTTTATAGAGGAACCCTGATTGTGGAATGACAGTGTAGACATTTGATGTTATTTCTTCTTGGAAGTCGACTTCATGAGTCTCAAAAGCTCGACATATTCTATTTAGATCAGTAAAGTTTGTGTTTCTGAAATTGTCTGTTTGTAAAATGTTTGACATGTTTCAGATGTTTGACATGTTTCAGATGTTTTGCATGTTTCAGATGTTTGACATGTTTCAGACGTTTGACATGTTTCATATGTTTCGCATGTTTCAGATTTTTTGCATGTTTTAGATATTTTGCATGTTTCCTTACAGAGTTGAGCTAATCTTCTTCCTAGTCCAAAGCTCCCGCTGGACTACGGAAGGGGGGGGGGAGGGCTGCGGGCAGGGTAAGAGCCCGGAACCATTGAGACGACCGATCAACAGTCAAGCGTGCATACCACACGAACAGGCAGCTATCTTGGGCCTGCATGCAGTGGCGTAACTAAGGATAACCCGGAGGCTTGACATCTTTAGGAGCCCCATATTGACATCATGACATGAGATCATGGCGTAGTATTTAATGTAAAAGCGAATTTGGAACACTCATTTGGGGGCCTGGTAGGGATTTTCTAATTTGGACCCACTCCCCCATCCTAGCTACGCCGATGCAATATAGAAGAAACTATTAGAATTGTTAATTAATATTTTTCTTTTTATTTTATTCAATCTCCTCCAGGTCACCAACTGGCTGGGGGGGGGGGGGGGGGGGGGGGGGAGGGAGAACGAAGTAATTATTTTTTTCATTAAAGGGGCGCCACCCTAGAAAGCTTTGAGAAAGGTGCATGATTTTTTATGTGTAGAGTGCAAAAAGGTTGGGTTGGGGGGCATGTTATCAGCCCTAAAATGAATTCAAAATACCTAAAGACATCTCAACTTTAAATAATAATAATAACAATAATTTTATAATTAGAAACGCATTCAGACGTACTGTTATCTCCCCTTTAATGTATACACTAAACATACGACAAGATTCAAAGGAGGAACTCTGACGTCAGCACATCCAACCAACAGTGGCGCATTGTGTCAGGAGAACATTTCTAAAATATTTGCCAAGCCTTCAACCCTATCTCAAATGTTGGGCTTGTTTATAGGATCCATTTGCGTCATTCCTTGCACAAGGACAGAAGATTGTGGAAGGGAATCAAGACGGGAACGCGTAGGTCGTTGAGGCCGGGGAGGAGCGCCCTTAAATCCGCCCCTACATCTCATCAATACCACTGAACGGTTGACTTCACAGCGGCGTCATGAAATTTGGCGGCTTTTCGTTTCGCGCCAAACGATGCGATAGGAATAAAGGGGAAGTAATTCAAGGAGACCATAAAGCCTGTACGAGTTATTGTTTCTAGTATGATAGTTGTCATAACAATTTTCTCTGTCATCAGGATTAGCAGTGAAAGAGAGAGAGGGAGAGAGAGAGGGGGGAGAGAGAGGGAAAGATTTTTTTTTTTAATTTAAAAAAACAAAAAAAAGGAGGGGGTTGGGTAAATGGACCGCATCGGGTCCACTAAACAGTGTAAATAATCATAATTATATATGTACAATATCTCCATATATATCATCCTCTTCGTAGCCTAACCATGCGGGACAACAAACCCGAAGTCCAGTCCATCCAGTCACGGTCTGACGACGCTTTTTTACAGCTACAAAGTTGTCTGGAGCAAACAGATTGGGACATGATTGTAAACAACTGCCCAGACATAGATGAACTTACCACAACTGGTAATTCTTACATCCTGTTCTGTGAAAACATGATTGTACCAAAGAAGAAAAATTAAAACATTCAGTAATAATAGACCCTGGATGACCAACATTAACATTCTGTCGTCAGCGAAAAGTTCATAGAAGTCTATTTACAAAGCGCTGGTTATGAGTGAGTATGTGTTTTTCGTGTGTGAATGTCGTTCGTGCATCTATATTGTTATTGTACAGTAGTTACGCTGAGGTTGTCAACTGTAGTCAAACCGAATTTCCATTTAGTTGGATCAATTAAAGTTATCTTTTCTTATCTTATCTGAAAAGTCATGGAAAGATAACTCTTTTATTTCCGAAAGTCGGACTAGAGTTACCTCACGTAACTTTCGAGGTGACAGACAGCGAGGCTTAGTTAGAAAAAAAAAAAGAGGTGGGGGGGGGGGGGGCGTATGCTACGCCGCGGGTCGGCTCGTGTTCCATATTAGCTCACGAGTCTTAGAAGACATGCACGGTTTACTCATATAAAAAAAGTAAAGTTACCACCCAGCCATCGCACCACCAAATGAGTTCATATCATCATCATCATCATCTTTCCTTTGCCTTCCTCTTGGAATATAGGACATCAATAAAAACACTCCACTCTCCACGGTCTCTTGCTAGCTTTTTAATGGCTTCCCAGCTCTTTCCTGTCCTCTCGGCATCATCTAGTATACTGCTTCGCCACGTTCTTTTTGGTCTTGTGCCCTGCGGGGTTCCACTCTCAGGCCTGCCTAGCTCTGTTGTTGGTATCTTTTCTAAGGGTGAGACCAATCCATCTTCACTTTCTCTCTGAGATCTGCACCTCTATATTTGTCTGTTCACTCTTTCCAATTGTTTGGTATCTGGTAATGTTTTTCTGACACCTGTTGATGAAGGTCTGTACTTGTTGTTGTTGCTTCAGTTGTTCTCCATATTTCAGAACCATACAGTAGGACAGCCTTGACATTAGAGTTAAAGATTCTTAGTTTAGTCTTGTCAGAAATGTGAAAAGATTTCCAGGTAGATTTTAGGTGTGTAAATGTCTGACGCGCTAGATTTATACCACTTTTAATGTCTTCTGTTCATCTGTTTCACCTGATACACTGACTACACTTCCAAGGTATCTAGCTATCTACTTGGTCTATGGTCTGAGAATCCAGTTCTATGTCTCCAATTTGTTTGTTGTTTACCTTAAGTACTTTTGTTTTTTGGTCGTTTATTTTGAGGTCTACTCTTTTTCCTACTTCACTTAAAGCTGTGATCTTTTCTTGCATACGCCTTACTAAAACGTCTAAGGTTTCACATAAACTTTTACCGGACATATTTTCAAGACGAGACACTTTAAGTACTATTGAACTTTTGGTCATTTTAAATGGTGCTATAATTCTGGCTACATTTCCTTTCCATCACCGAAAAGACAGATTCTCGTCTGCTAAGTATTATTTCCCCTTTTCATGCACAGACTCGATACTATCATTTTCATGGCGGCTCATATAACAAACATCGGCTGCTGGGATCGGTCCCAAGAGTGTATCGAATCCCACCTTGAGCTAAGGAGCTTATCGATACTAGTTTTGAAAAAGCTCAAAAGGCTTTGTGAGTCGTAGAAATAGAGGGCGCTTATGGTCTATTTACACGCATGCTGTTTTAAACTAAAACACAATTAGCTGGTAAACAACTTTTGATAATGTAGGCCAAATAGTTAGGAAAAACTGACGCAATTTGAACAGAAAAAAGCGTCTTACTTTTAACCACAATAAAGTCTTCCACCATCACCTATTTAAACTATTTAGTATTATTATTATGATAATTAATGTTTTGTTATTAAAGCAGCAACAATTTAGACTTAAGGTGCATCGAGAACGTGACAGACAGAAAACAGGCAAACAACAAACAAAATAGTCAATAAGTTAATAATAAAAAACAAAAGTCAAGTACCCCTTTCTATTTCGGATGCTAGCTAGCTAGCCTGGAAAACCAGTGACTTGACAGAATTTAGGTCATTGGTTATTAAGCATGACTGAATGAATGATGTTTAGAACATAATCATCTTATCTTTTTTTTTTAAGTAACGTCTGTATTATATAAGATAAGATGAGGACGCTGACCAATTGCCCTTACTTTCCCCAACTTACTTTCCCCAAGTTCAGGTAGCTATTAGAGTTTGGTGGACTCAGAGGCAACCCAAGATTCAAAATCCCAGTCTTCACCGAGATTTGAAACCAAGACCTCTAGGTTCGGAAACCAAGCCCCCCCCCCCCTTTCCCTATAGTAAATAGGAGAAAGTACAAAGCACTTTCTGTTTTAAGAGATATTTAATGTCACATGTGTCATTTAGTTACTACGAGCTAAACAATTGTTCTATATAAGATGTATAAAGGAGTTATTCTCTTTTTTTTAAAAAGTTTCTTTCTAATATTTTTCTTATTTAGTGGCTATTTTTTTTAAAAGCATTTTCTATTTTCTTCCTGTTTAGTGTATATTTAAAATTAAGAATAACATTTTCAGAGATACTTTAAAAATAAAAAAAAAAAAAGCTTATACGAAGTGAAGATGTATCAATTAGTTTGGATTAGTCATGTAATTAAATTTGTTATAGATCTAGACCAACAGCAATAAATCTGTGCGAATAATACTATCTTTTACCCATTGTTTTGTTTAGAGCTCTATCATGATTTTAGCTTTCTCAATACGCCATGATACTATCATGTCAGGGGGAGGAATGGCAAGAATGAAATTTTCGTATGATAGTTATATCCCTTTGTTTGTACTCCCAGGCCCAGGTTATGAATGTGAATAGTTTTGCACGTGTTATGAACTGAATGATTTAGTCTTCATTGAATTTAAGAGAGACTGTTAAGTTTGTGAGGTCTTTGCGCCCGGTCCAGGAAGGATGGACGTTTGCTTCCTGGACTGGTGTATCCTAAAGTTGATCGCCTGACGGTTTTGTATTACTATTTTTTGAAGTTGATGTCATCGTGTGCATATTAAATATTAAAGTATTATTTATATTTTCATGGACATCTATAGTTGGAGTTAAAGTGTATCAAGTAGTGATTGTTCTTATTTGTGTAACCCAAGCAAGTTGTTATTTGTGAGCCAAGCAAGTATTAATAAATTCTAATAGAGTCTTGAGTATTCAAAAATACTGAATGGTGGAAGTAAGGGTTATCTGGGTGAATTTTTACCGAATTCGGTTTTATAAAAAAAAATGGAAACGACCTGACTCAAGACCCCCTCAAGTCAACATACTGACCACTCTGCTAGTAGAATGAAAATAGAAGATTGTATAGTTATTTGTTGTTTGTTACAAAGATACTTTAAAGAGGCGACCAATGAAAGGGGCGGGGGGGGGGGGGCTAATCCAGCTTATACCGCCAATTCTTTCAAGTACGATTTCTTTCCCTCGTTCGAGATACCCAACAAAATAATTATTTGCAAATAGTGAATTAACCGATTGGTTAATTGTTTTTTTATTGATTCTTGAATTGTCAGGAAAAAGTATTAACTGTGCAGAATTTCATCTTGATCCGAAATTTGGTTTCGGAGAAATAACGTTAACAATTTTTTTGCCAGACAGACAAACAGACAGACTGAGGTGATATAAGCTTTGTAAAAAGAAATGAGAACAGCTTTCGGTTCGTCTAATACATATCCATGTTCGTCTATGACATGATTTCATTCTTATAGCTACATATTCACCATGTTCTTCAAGACCAACTCATTCTAACAGCACTTACTAAGGTATAAGACAGTCTAAGTCACATAACTTACCACCCTCAGTACCCCAGATGGGCGGGCAGTCTGCATAGGAATACTCTCCGGCCCTGGTAAAGTTGATGCAAATAAGACTACGAACATCTAACACAGTTGGACAGTAAACACCTGGGGAAAATCAAAATTATTTAGGCCAATAAAAAAATGTCATAAATTCTTATGTGTATTGTATACTTCAACAATTATGTCCCTTTGTTGCTAAATTCACCGTGACACATCATTTGTTATAGATCTAGAGTTAATCTAGACCGACAACAATAAATCTGTGCGATTGATATTTTTACCCATTGTTTTCGTTTTGAGCAGGGGTTCTCAACCTGTGGGTCGCCAAGAGAATCGAAAGTATGGATTGTTATTGTCTACTCTTTTTATTGCTGTATTTGTGTGTGGGGGAGGGGTCGCGGCAGAGTGGGGGATTGTAAAGGGGGTCGCCGAGCTTAAAAGGTTGAGAACCGCTGTTTAAGAGCTATTTCATGCTTTTAGCTTTCTCAATACGCCATGATACTATCATGTCAGGGTGGAGGTATGGCAAGAATGAATGTTACTTTGATATTTTGGTATGATAGTTATATCCCTTTGTTTAGGTACTCCCAGGCCCAGGTTATGAAAGTGAGTAGTTTTGCACGTGTTATAAACTGAATGATTTAGTCTTCGTTGAATTTAAGAGAGAGTGTGTTAAGTTTGTGAGGTCTTGCTCCCGGTTTGCACGCTGTACTGTCGTTCAGGTTTATCGATGGCCCCGGGTTCAAACCCTGCCCGCTCCCATCCCCCGTCGTCCTGCGGGAGGTTTAGACTAGGAAGTAATTATCTTTAACTCTGAAGGAACATCCGAAACATGTAAAACATTTTACTAGTCGGGAAGCACGGGCAATATTTTCTTTCTGTCCGCTCTAAGAAAAGAAAGCGGAATTAAGACCCTCCCCGCAGGGATTCTTAACCGTGTGGTCTATAGGGCAGATGATGTAAAGGCCATCTGTTTCTGTGGCCCACGGTTAGCAAGGGTGTCATGTGGCCAGCACAACGACCAACCCCCTTTACTTTTCCCCAACTAATGTCAGGCACCCATTAGAGCTGGGTGGACCGAGTGACTCAGAAGCACCCTAAATTCAAAATCCCAGTCTTCACCAGGATTCAAACCCGGAACCCTCGGTTCGGAAGACACCGCGCCTTCTAGTGTAAGTCGTCCTATTTTTCAGCTTTGTGTTCACTAAGACTTCGACACCGACCTGTAAAGGGGACTAATCCAGCTTAAACCACCAATTCAGTCAATTACAATTTCTTTTCTTGTTCGAGAGACCAAACAAAATAATTTATTATCAAAAGTTAATTTACTAATTTTTTAAAATTTATTCTTGTGTTGTCAGGTAAAAGAAATAATTGTGCAAAATTTTAGCTTGATCTGAGATTGGGGATGGGAGAAATAACGTGGACAAACTTTTTACCAGACAGACAGACGGAGTGACTTGATATAAGATTTGTAAAATGAGAAAACTCTTTAATTAACAAACTGCTCACGCTCCATAATAGGCACATCAGAATACAGTAAAAAAAAAAAAACAGTAATGCATCCATTGTCTTCCGAGACATAAGGGAGCCATATATAATACAAATAATAATAATAATTTAACTTGTATACCGCTGTTAACAAGCATAATGTAGGCTGTAAAAGTCATCTGTTTCTGTGGCCCATGGTAAACGAGTGTGTCATGTGGCCAGCACAACGACCACCTGCCTATACTTTTCCCCAACTAGTGTCAGGTACCCATTAGAGCTGGGTGGACTCAGAGACGCCCAAAGATCCTGGAATTAAAAATCCCAGTCTTCACCAGGATTCGAAACCGCGACCCTCGGTTCAGAAGCCAAGCGCTTTACCGCTTAGCCACCGCGCCTCCATTGTAGGCACAGGGCGGTATGATAACATAACAGACATTAACACATAAATGACAAACTAATGTAATAAAGGTTTTCAACAAAAAGCTCCTAATTTTCTTCTTGAATGTACTGAAGCCTTTGGTCATATTATTGTAATAGACCGTTCAGTCTAATCAACTTTTTCAAAACGAAAAACAGACCCCCATAGCCCACCTTGAGTTCATAGGACATGACATTATGCTCATCATCGACCATGAAACGAAGGGGGAACTTGTAATTAACACAACCTCCCCTCCCCACTCACCCACGCCCACCCCCCACCCCCAAAAAAAATACCTGTCCAATTATGGGGGAAAAAAACACAATATTAATCAAATAACTTTGAAAAAAAAAATGTAAATTTGTGATTTTTATCAGCCAGTTGCTCGCTTCCAGAGCTCCTCTGTTCCAACCATTGAGTTAATTTATGTTTCTCATGTGTGTAACACTCAGATACAAACACACACTCACATACGTCTTCACACACATATTTACACGCGCACATCCCCCACACACTTGACGATTTCCATTGACTGCTGGGCTTCTGTCAGATTTATCACCCAATCGTCTGCCAATGATCTCACACATGACCGACGTCTGAAGGGCTGCCCATGGGATCACGTGAGAACCAGAAATTCATGCCCACATCTTTCGTTTGTTCTTCATTTTTTTTTGTATTTCCCGGTCCTGGCAGAAGTAAAACTTTTCACGAGAGTTTCTCTTTTCTAAAACTGGGAAAAAACTTTCGGAACTAAATAACTTTTTTAGTTAAATTACCGAAACCATAAACGATGTAAAAAAAGAGTCTTTAACTTAAAAACAATGATTATGATCTAAGATGAACATACACAGACCCACACCCATATGGCCCACTTGATTTTACAGTACACTTTTAATTTATATTTTAATCTATTTAAGAATGACGTCATCTCTAAGTTCCCTTTTTTTTTTTTTTTGCTAATGGATTCTACTAACAGAATAATATGAGGTCTTAACTATGTATACAGCTTATCAAAATGTACATGCAAATATAGATAAAAAGAGCGAGAGACAGAGAAAAAGAAATAGAGAGAAGGAGAAAGATTAAGGAAGAGAGTAAGAAAGAAAGAGAGAGAGAGCGTGAGAAAGAGTGAGAGATTGAAGAGAGAGTGAAGAGAGAGATTGAAGAGGAGGAGAGAGAGAGAGAGTGAGAGAAGAAGTGAGAGAGCTTGTGGAAGATAGAGTGAGAGATGAAGAGAGAGATTGTGGAAGAGAGAGTGAGATAAGTGAGAGAGATTGTGGAAGAGAGAGTGAGAGATGAAAAGAGAGATTGAGGAAGAGAGAGAGACCGAGAGATGAAGAGAGAGATTGTGGAAGAGAGAGTAAGAGATGAAGAGAGAGAGAGATTGAGTAGGAGGAGAGAGAGAGTAAGAGATGAAGAGAGAGAGATTGAGGAAGAGAGAGTGAGAGATAAAGAGAGGAGCAGAGGACATCAAGAGAGACGACGAGGAAGGCGAGAGACAAGAAAAAAACCCAGAGAGAGGGAAAGAAAGAGCACGCTAAAAATGGATTAACTCTTCTTGATTGATTTATTATTCATTCTTCGAAAGTGAAACTGTCACTTAGTGTCCACGTCTGCCGAGACAGGTTAAAGGAAAAGCCCGCCGAGACAAACACTCCACCCGAACTTTGACCTGTCACACATCAAACTCTCCAAAATCCGATGCATGGTCACACAACGTTGAGTAGTAAGGTACAGTTGGAGCTGGAGATGAATGTCACAAGGCTCACTTTGATGAAAAATGTGATACATTTAATTAGTAGATGAAATGTTTTTGTGTCAGAAATGAGAGTCCAATCTCTAAAAGAAGAAGAATGAGAGAAACAATACAATCTAATTGCAAATAAGTTTAATGAATCCAGTTAAATGATACTTAATTTGCATCTCAGCATAGGACTGTTGCCGATCTGACTTAGATTTAAGTAAATCTTTACAAACTAATTAATAATTAGTTAATTTTTGGGGGGAGACATTGGTTTCTATAAAGATGCAGTATTGTATAGAATTTTATGAGCTCATGGACTATATACACAATAATATAAAAAGATTGAATCGAATAGAAAAACTGACGGGTTAATGCAGAAGTCAAGTCTAAAGATTGAGTCGAATAGTGTCTTCACTGTATCTTTATATTGTCTTAAAAGTGTCTTCATTGTGTCCTCATATTGTTTTTTTAGTGTCTACATTGTGTCTTCATATTGTCTTTATTGTGTCTTCATACTGTCTTAACAGTGTCTTCATTGTGTCTTCATATTGTCTTTATTGTGTCTTCATACTGTCTTAATAGTGTCTTCATTGTGTCTTCATATTGTCTTTATTGTGTCTTCATACTGTCTTAATAGTGTCTTCATAGTGTCATTATATTGTTTTTTAGTGTCTTCATTGCGTTCTCATATTGTCTTTTAGTGTCTTCATTTTGTCACTATATTGTCTTTATAGTGTCTTCATATTCTCCTTCATTGTGTCTTCGTAATGTCATCTCAGTAATTTCAATTAATTTCAACACAATCATTTAGAGTTCTATTACAAGTGTTTGTACTTCAGCAATGACTCATTTGATAGATAACTGAGTCTGGGCGGTTATACGGTGCTACTCCAAGGTTCTCAGAAAAGATTCGAGGTGTAATCGGGGTAGTCATGGCTGTAGTTAAGCCAGTGGCGTAGCAAGGGATTTGGGGGCCCGGGGAGCTTAGCCTTTTTAGGGGCCCCCTTTATTTTGGCATTCGACATCATGACATGAGATAATTTACTTAATAAATATACAAGTCTAATGTGTGGAATACATTTAGCATGGTCACTAATTTACATAACAACATGAATTGCAATAGAACAAAATTTGCTTAATATTGATAGTAATAATAAGTTCGGGCAATCATTTGGAGGGCCAGAGAAAGAGAAGTGAGAGAGAGAAAGAGAAGTGAGAGAGAGAAAGAGAAGTGAGAGAGAGAAAGAGAAGTGAAAGAGAGAAAGAGAAGTGAGAGAGAGAAAGAGAAGTGAGAGAGAGAAAGAGAAGTGAGTGAGAGAAAGAGAAGTGAAAGAGAGAAAGAGAAGTGAGAGAGAGAAAGAGAAGTGAGAGAGAGAAAGAGAAGTGAGAGAGAGAAAGAGAAGTGAGAGAGAGAAAGAGAAGTGAGAGAGAGAAAGAGAAGTGAGAGAGAGAAAGAGAAGTGAGAGAGAGAAAGAGAAGTGAGAGAGAGAAAGACTGAAAGTGGTCATAAAAATGCATTTCTTTCTTGGACTGCATTAATCTCCTTCCTACTAACTGGCCATTCAGTCATTAATTGACCGCTGGGCATTGAGTAATGATATTAAGAGCCTGTGGTCAGATAGTGTCAATAACAGTTCATAAAATGGCCTCCAAGATTGTCTGAATGAACGTGATTCTATTTTAGAAAACAGAGATACAAGTATGTGTGGGAACACAAGTGAATGTTTATGGCTGTTGGGCTGTATAATCTTTTTATAGTAATTTTCGTACATTATGAATGGCATTTTTAAATTGCACTCTTCGTGATTAGATTTTAATAGATTATTTTGTTTGGCTGCCTATCAAGGAAGTTAGTTTGACGAGTGGAGCTTGGTTACCTATCAAGGAAGTTAGTTTGACGAGTGCAGCTTGGCTACCTATCTAGGAAGTTAGTTTGACGACTGCAGCTTGGCTACCTATCTAGGAAGTTAGTTTGACGACTGCAGCTTGGCTACCTATCTAGGAAGTTAGTTTGACGACTGCAGCTTGGCTACCTATCAAGGAAGTTAGTTTGACGACTGCAGCTTGGCTACCTATCAAGGAAGTTAGTTTGACGACTGCAGCTTGGCTACCTATCAAGGAAGTTAGTTTGACGAGTGCAGCTTGGCTACCTATCTAGGAAGTTAGTTTGACGAGTGCAGCTTGGCTACCTATCAAGGAAGTTAGTTTGAAGAGTGGAGCTACCAAGGATAGCTCCGATCAAGATAAAACCATAAAGACCAAAACATGACAGTCAACAAGTTGACCTCTGACCTAATCCCTAAAAGGTTAAAGCCGGCACTGTTGTCAAGATAACGAACTGAGAGCCCCGTTGATCTCTTACAGATAGAACACGCAAAGGAAGGTGAATCCTGACCACAGCTTAACCTAAGGTCATTAAAAAACGCCAGGCACGAAGAAAAGAGAGTTAAGTCCCTTGCACGCGGGTCTACGCTGGCGAAATCGATGCGGCAAAATGGAACCTATTTTCTAAAGCCTTCAGGACTGTTTGATATGGGCATTGGCCGCGTCCTTTTCAAGATTAAATTAAAACCACAATATATCGGTCTAAGAGAGCTGGAAGGGTTTTAAAGAGAATCTTGTGGGAAAAAAAAGGTAAAAATGGGGGAAAGGCGGGGGTCAAGTACTGTATTACATGTAGATGTTTCTAGATCTTTTTTCAGATTCAATTTCCGTACGATAAATGGCACAAAGTTGTACAAATACTCCTTCTTCCCTAGTGCTATTAGAGCATGGAACGGGTTGTCTGAGCTAGCCAGGAAAACAAGTGACTTGGCAGAATTTAGGTCATTGGTTAATATGCATGACTGAATGCATGAGGCGTAGGACGTAATCTTCTTTTTTGAAGTAACGTTTGTATTATATAAGATAAGATAAGTTATTTAAATACAAGAATAATTCAGTTCTTTTGCGCCGTTTCGAGGGTGAGTCATTTGAACACATAATAGCAGGATGTTCAGCCCTATCAGAATCTGCCTACCTAGGTCGCCATAACAAAGTTGCAAAGTAAATACACCAACACTTAGCTTTGACACATAAGTTTGATCGGTAAGGATACTCTTTATTACAAATTACTTGCCACAACAGGTTCTCGAGTTTACTGATCATATGCTGTACTGGAAAGGCCTATTTTGACAGACAAAACGGTAGATTTAATCGCCCTGATTTGCTGTTCATTGATAAAAAAGAAAAAAAACGCTACTATTATTGACACCTCCGTACAACTGTCTCATAATGTAAGAAGAACTGAATTGGAAAAACAACGAAAATATGGGAACCTAGGCTTGGAGATTAAGCGTTTATGAATATTGTCCAAAATAACAATATACCGCATTGTTATATCAACCGAGGGGATAATAACAATTGACCTGACAGATACCTTTAACGCCCCTAACATTCCTAGGATTATTATCGTTGCCTGTCAATGGGCGTTACTGCTGCAGACCTGCCATATCACCAGAAAATTCCTCAGTGGAACCTGATAAAGGGACTACAATAAATTTTGTTTCTCTTTAACGAAACTCGACCCTGGCAGTGCCAGAGAATGGATGCTCGTTCGTTTCTAACAAAATAATAATAATAATAATAATGATTATTATTATTTCAAGATTTCCAACTTGGTGTGTTACATTGTGTGACACTTTGACAACTTGAATGTTTGACATTGTGACAACTTGAGATTGTGACATCGTGACAAATAAGACAAGGAACGCATGACAACGTGGGAATATATATATATATATATATGTGTGTATTGTTAAAGTCACATTCATTGAAGCTAGTCTATTCGTAATACTCAGCGGACTAAGAATACAAAATGGATCTAGCAAAGTTAGCAATTAGATTTAGCCAATTTAAAGGGAAACTCCGATGGTTTTTCAAATTTGAGTTATTGCCATATTTGAATTCTGCGTAAAAAGTTGTAATAGTAAACATTTTACCATTTCTTATTTAAAGGCTTAGAAACATTTATATTTAATAAACTAGACAGTAAATTCTTGACATCTCCAAAAAAAAAAAAAACGGGGTGCTTTGAGATTTTGTTTTTAGGTTAGGCATACGTCACTTCCCTCAACAATACTGAAAGGGAAACTAAATTTAACCAATCGTATCGCTTCATTCTTACAGGCTCTTGGGCTTAGTGACGACCTATTCCAGAGCTATGGGACAGTTAAATATACATGTATAGGTAGATCTAAAGGCATTAGGATAAACAACTCGAGAAAAAAAGTAACATTTTCATCTAAACCTCTCCTTTTCATAAGAAGTAAACAGATCGTGTGTCTGATTCGAACAAACTGGTCAGTGTAAAGCTAGTCTAGACTACGTGTAGTCAGTCATGACAAGACAATCCAAGCGATTGTGTTTGTTGTGTGTTCAGTGGTCTGGCGAGACAATACAGACTGCCGTGGTTAGTCAAGCATGTAAATCTACTTTTAATTCGCATTTTTTCTTTGCTTACAAGATCCTAGATCTAACTGCATAGACGAAAATATATTTCTTTTACGAGAATGTAAACTTTACTGTAATAGTCTCCCGTTTTTTGTTTGGTGTAATGCACAAATTGTAAGACAAATTTTACATACGGACAATAAAGATTATTATTATTATTATACAATAAGTCAATATATTAAATTAGTAGACTAGTGGACGTCACATAGGAACCCGGTGAATGTCTGACTGTTTTGGATGCGCAGGAAAATTACGTGAGAAAAACATCAATTACTAAGTAATTATTGCAAATAAAAAAAATTTAAAAAGTATATTTATTATCTGTAAATCAAAACATATTATATCAAAAAATGTCAAAACTATCGGAGTTTCCCTTTCACAATATTTGTACAAGAAAAATTGTTTTACCTATTTCGAATTTTTTTTCTTCAGAATTGAAGATTCTAGGCCCAAACCTCCCGCAGGACGACGGGGGATGGCAACGGGCAGATTATGAGCCTGGAACCAACGAGATGACCGATTGGCAGCCCAGCGCGCATACCGCACGACCAGGTGGCCATCTGTGCATATTTAGGAAGACACCAATACTGTCTTAAATATGACAAGGTCAACATTGAAATGTTCTTTTGTAAACATGCATAAGATGTTTTAATTATAGTCTCACAGTTTTAAGAATTAAAGAGAAAAAAACAAAATACACAAAAAAAAAATTTTTTTTTAAACTTATATTAAGTGAATCAGTTAGTCGGGATCAGTCGTGTAATTAAATTTGTAATAAGCCTCAGGTGACAATCTATAAAGGGAACTAATTTATCTTATACCACCACCTCAGTGCTATTTCTTTCTCTTGTGGCTGAGAGGTAAAGCGCTTAGCTTCCGAACCGGGAACCGGGGTTCGAATCCTGGTGAAGACTGGGATTTTTAATTTCGGGATCTTCGGGCGCCGCTGAGTCCACCCAGCTCTAATGGGTACCTGACATTAGTTGGGGAAAAAGTAAAGGCGGATGGTCGTTATGCTGGCTACATGACACACTTATTAACCGTAGGCCGCAGAAACAGATGGCCTTTACATCATCTACCCTATATACCACAGGGTCTGAAAGGGGAACTTTACTTGATCGATAGATCATTATGACCTATTTCCAAACGTAAAGGCAGATAGCGGCAATCCAAACAGTAATTTACACTTATGGGTAAGTAACAAGTAAAAAGCCAGTAACAATTTTAGAAGTAACAAGTAACAATTCTAGAAGTAACAATTTTAGAAGTAACAAGTAACAATTCTAGAAGTAACAACGCCGGAAATAACCTCTCTGTCGAATCAGACAATGAGTTAGACCTCCGCTTTTATTGTGAGAGTTCCTTTAAGTCTATCAGATAATGTCAAAGTCTTTGACTGCTGTAGAAAGGAATCAAAACGAATCTACTGACTGTTTCTATTACACAGTCGTTCTATCATACTTTACATCACTATCTTCGGTAGGGAAAGATTTAATGGTCAGTTAGTGCTTTGTCCTTGATGGCCAACACGCACATTGGTCAAGCAACGTCCTCTCCCTCACTTCTGAGCAGTCATCATGAATCTAACGCCCACCCTGTGGCAGGATGCTTCCCCCCCCCCCCCGTCACAAACACAAATAGCGCCTCGACCAGGTTGACCTACAGATGCCCAGGAAATCTATTACAACTGACTGGACTTGACAGAAGTGGACTATAGTGGACTATTGAAATGCTAAACTTCTAGTAAAGAGTTTAAGTTTAAGCTGGAGATAAGGAAAGACAGATTATGAAGGAAATTAGGAAAGTATGAAGGAGAGAGGAACAAATGGAAGGAAGGAAAGAGTATAGGAAGGAACAGTAAAGGAAGGAAAGAACCAAGGAGAAATAACGTTTACAAACGTTTTACCAGACAGACACACAGACAGACAGATTGAGTTGACATAAACTTGGTAAAACCTTCAGCAGAAAATATTAAACTTCAGTTTTTCCTAAATATTTAAATTGTTAATTTTGTACCACGTGATGATAATCAAATTAAATTAAAGGAAGAAAAGAATAAAGGGAAAATGTCACAGAACTAGGTCAGATCAGACGTTCAGAAATATATTAAGCTAATGACCATAGTTTGGCTGGTTCTGGATGACCAACAGATCTAGTCTAAGCTGATGGAAGGTTAATGACCACTGTCTTATTTTCGTTTCATTCCGTCATTAAGTAAATATAGCGAAGACAGAACAAAGAGGTTAATTAACATTAAACCATAACAAACACATAACAAACACAATAACAAATACATAACAAACACATAACAAACACATAACGGACACATAACAAATACATATCAAATGCATAACGAGCACATAACGAGCACATAACAAACACATAACAAACATACAACAAATAAATAACAAAATAGTTAGAAAGGCACCAAGATAAAACAATGTTTCTTATTCCATAGGGCAGGACAAAGTCGTACAGTATTGGTCCTTTAAGATCAGGAGTTGCTTGAATAGGCAGTAGTACACACGTAGCAGAGTTTCACTCTCTAATTTCAATTTAAGTCTATAATCTTATCTTATCTTTTATAATACAGACGTTACTTGAAAAAAGAAGATGATTACGTCCTACGCGTCGTACATTTAGTCTAAATGAACACATGGATATCAGTAAGATATACCGACCAATTACGATTGAATATCTGTAGCTTATATAAATTTAGCTATTTATAGATATTAAAATGTTAAAATATTGAACTCTAAAAGTTAATGAAACAAACTATGTTTCATGAACTCTAGTGTTCCACGAGACCTGAATAGGTGTTCCACGAAATATGTAAAAAAAAAATGTAAAGTTCCCCTTTCAGACCTTTCAACCTATAGGGCAGATGATGTAAAGGTCACCTGTTTCTGTGGCTCACAGTTAACGACAGTGTCATGTGGCCAGCACAACAACCAACCGCCTTTACTTTTCCTCAACTAGTGTCAGGTACCCATTAGACCTGGGTTACGCCCAAAGATCCCGAAATTAAAAATTGTATCTTTACCAGAATTTGAACCTGGGGCCCCCGCCTTACGGTTCGGGCCTCCACAAACGACTAGAATAATGAACTTGTAGGCCACCACGTGATCTATGCTCTATATAAACGGAGGTAAGCAAAAGAGTTTTATTTGTTCTTCTTGGTAACAAAATAAGTTCTAAAACATTCACCACGAACTTTGAACTTTGACCTAAGCTAGATTCTGACTAATTTGAAACAAAGATAAAATAAATGATGAACCATTAACTGATTTCTGATCGAGTTTTTCTGAAGAGCTCATCACTATTTTAAACAAGTTATTATTTTATACTGCAGATTCAAACAGCCTATGTAACGTCTGTATTTCATAAGATAAGATAAGATTATTATTATAGCTTTTATATAGCGCTACTTTCATGCTTATAGCATGCTCAGAGCGCTTTTGGTCCAATCTCATTTGTGGGGGGGAGGGGGTATCTAGGAGTTGGTTTTCCGTGCTGCCTTTAGGCGCTCAGTAAACACAACTCTGCCCGAGTCGGGTGTCAAACCTCGAGCCCCCTTCTAGGTAGCCAAGCCAGGCCAAGTTCAAGCGCACTTGGCCTCCCGACCATGCTAAGATAACCTATTTTTCTGAAGCATTGAAACATGACTCCGTTATTATGCTGCTGCAAAGTGTAAGTCTAGAAACAGGCTTTACGCAACACCAGCTATTAGTATTCAGATCTATATGATATCTATAGAGTTGGCTTCCTTCATAAGACAATAATTACTTATATCATAGAACACTTTTTCAAGTGACTGTGGACTGTTCAGCCTTATTTTGGAGAGACACTCCCGTCCACATACATCGCAGGTTAAGGTGGCTTTCGCTTTGATGGTAGAAGAGCGGCTATTTTACGTATGACACGCATCTTGCCCAAGAAGAACTGGCCGCCCCCACCTCCGTTGCGTGGATAAAATAAAACGGGACCTAAAATCAGTGAACATTGATACCTACGATTGGAAAGACATAGCCATACACCACACTTCGTGGAGAGGGAGGTGCTGACCAAGAAAGCTATGAACAGACATCTATATCTATTTTTTTTAAAGTTTTATACTTGGAAAAAAAAAAAAAGCTCAATTTATAATATATATATATATATAATATAATAATATATATAATATAACTATTTATTTCCTCCTCCCCCCCCCCCCCCCCCCAAGAAAAAAAAACCACTAAAAAATAAGCAAATCGTTCCGCTAATTACTCAAAATGTGCGAAATGTTCCGTCAAGGTAAAAAGTTAATGAAACAGTGGACTACTGGAATCAGGATCTAGGGGGACAGGAGTATTTCCAGCTACCCGTCGCCTCAGAGTGGCGCCTCCGGTGGAAACGTCTAGTAGTGGAACTAGATAGGCTAAGTACGAGTAGCGAAGCAGGCCCTCTAGCAGGTCTCCCTGGGTGAGCTTTTTTTTTTTTTATCTCACTCGGGGTGGGGATGGAACAAGTAGCCTGCACCCCAGTCCAAAAAAGTCCGTCACGCCGTTCCACAAAGGGGTCTTCATCAGAACCAGGAGCCTTCATTGGCGACTTTTGCACGGAACAGTGACGGTTAGGAATACGAGACAAGCTCCCCGCAGTTCTCGGCCACTTATAGCGAGTGGGACCCGTAAAGGGGACGTGCGCTGTGTACGCGACACGGCCCGGTCTGGCCCATTCAACCGATATTACCGTCTACCGCTGGGAGCCCTCAGACAGGACATGGGATGAAGAATCCCAATGTCCAGGCCTGGTTGTTGGATAAAAGCCTTTCTAACGACCAACGGGGTGATATTGGGACTTCATTGACGGATCTAGGGGGAAGTAAGTCAACAATGACGAAAGACAAGATACGTGAGGAGGGTTCAACTGAAGCACTCACCATGGGAGGAATCTTTACAACAAATACTCTATGAGAGCGATCCATGATGACTATTATCCTTCAAGAACTTTCAATTAAGTAAATGTAATTCTGTTACATTGAGGTATTACTCATCATATATACTGATAAATAATATAAATACATTTTCTTTCCATGCCATCACATTCACAATTATCTCCCTTTGAAGTGCAATATTTGCTTTGATTTAACGCTCTTGCGGTGTATGATCATTTACATATTATAAGTTTCATGAACAATAAAATATATTCATATTCATCGTTCACCTTGAGTTGTATAATTCCAAGAGATATAGGCAAGTTGCGTCTCTTATTAATGGGGGTTGAGTTATCTCTATTAACAAGTCCTACATTCTAGTAGTGCTTGCAAATGAAGATTCAAAGGCGGCGCCATTACAAGTCTCACCTTTTTCTTTTCATACTTCTTTTGAAAACTGAAGAGACTTAAAAAGCTTATCAATTTACTGGAGACTTTGTCAGTGGCGTGTCCGTTGTAGGGAAAATGTGTTTATTGCAATCTTTGGCACTTATAGCAATTATTGCTTTTCAAGAGGTATTTTCAATAAAGATTAGAGATTTTTTTTTTACTCCTTTCCAAGGGTAGAACCCATTTACATTTCTATATACGGATTATGTTCACCTGACGTATCTTTTTTGTCGACGCCTTTGACTTTTTTTTACATCTTTATGTCGATGCTCAACGAAATAGACACGAAAAAAAAAAAAAAAAAAAGGCTATTAAGAAATAGCTAGAGTCTATCTGCTGAGCTGCTAAACCAAGGGACGTAAGCCTAGCGAAGAAATACAAACATACAGAGAGAAGTGTGTGATTGTTTCCTAATAGACATTGCCAGCTGACGGTCTGCCTCGAGTGAGAATAAACTCGAGAGACTATTGTTACAGACTTAACCTCGTTGGGTAACTTTTTCCATACTTCAAGTTACAACTGTTTTTTACAGTGAGTTTCTTACGTTGGTTTTTTTATGGGTTTTTTTTCTTGTCTAAAAGTAAGTTGAAAGAAAAATACATACTAGAAAAGCAGAACAGAGTTTTATGACGAGATTCTCAACATTGTGTAGGGATCTTATCTTATCTTATCTTATCTTATTTTATAAATTACTTCAGAAGAGAAGATGGCGTTACAGGTTGTGTAGATACATGATAAAGAAATAATCTTTACAGAGACAGCTATCTTGTCTTATATAATACAGACGTTACTTGAAAAAAGAAGAAGATTACGTCATATTCTAAAAGCCATACAAAGGTCGCGGGAGGCACCTTTTGAGGACACATAAAAAGCGTTCGTTGAAGATATGCGCAAAAGACAAACAAAAACGGCGGACAACGGCTTTGTCTGCACGAGATGCGGAAAAATATGCAGGCCTCAACTGGGTTTGCCTAGTCGTTGGAAACAATGCACTCATCCTTAATCTTCTGAATAGATGACATTGCGATAGTGATTATAATCTAAGAATTGCAACACTAATATTAGCAGTTAAAAATGTAATGAGTTGTCGCATATATAAGCCTAGGTATCACATTTAAAGACCGCATCACAAACGAAGAGATTAGAGGCAGGGTTACTGCTGAGGTTGGACCCGACGATGACCTACTTACTAGTGTTAAAACAACGGAAAGAAAAACGCTATGGCCATTATAAAAAGATCTTCAGGACTCGCAAAGACTTTCCTTCACGTAAAAGTACCAGGAAAAAGAGGAACAGTCAGACAGAGAATGGGATGGGTAGACAACATAACAGAATTAACGGGCCTGCAACTGAAAAAGGTTCTATCGAATGCAAAAGACAGAGAGGAATGGAGAAAGACGGTCGACTAATCTTGCATGGTGCCCCAATGGTCCAACAGACTAAAAGATATGTATAAGTAATAAGGTTGCTTGGTCGTGTGGAATTGTGAGGGCTATCGTTTCAATGTTCTCGATGGTCCACTACTTGAACACTGCCCAGCGCCATACCCCGGCCTCTATTTGAACACTACCCAGCGCCATACCCCGGGCCAGTCCTGCGACCAGGATGTTGTCTCTACCTTGTATGACATCTACTTGAACATATTACTATGATTAAAGTTGTGCCTTGTTCCACTTGAGTCTATTCTACTTTTTATCTCACAAGTCTACAGCTAATAGCACAGCACAACAGTTGTCAATAGAAACAAGTTAACTATGATAGCAGACTCCCCATTTATTACACAGAAATAAGAAATTCATGTACTGGCGATTTCCGCCATCAATAAATATACATTCTATCACACAATCCAATCAATATCAAATCTCTGAATCAATGACATTGGACCTTATAACAGCAGAGACATTATATGTTCATCCTTACTCTGCAGAAACCCAAACTTAACTGAGGTTTTCACCTCGTGGTCAGTTCCAGACCGCTAGATTTTTCCGTGCTAAAGGCACGAGATAATTAGGTGACTATGAAATCACTTCATGTCACAATGAGTCTCAAACGAGTATGTGACAGATGTAATTATCTTAAAACGCATAAAACATGTAAAAGGAAACAGCTTGTAAATAGAATGAACTCTGTAACAAGTCTTGGAGCCCAGTAGTTGTTTACAAAGGCCTGGTCGTTGCATTCTTCTCTCAAAAAACATCAACATAGATCATGGGCATATTGAACCATGCATAGAACAGGCAACCATTGTTCTAGACCAGGGGTTCTAACCTGTGGGTCACGACCCCCTTGGGGGTCGATTGACGATTTGCCAGGGGTCGCTTAAGACCATCGAAAATATGGATTGTTATTGTCTACTCTTCTATTTCTGTATGTGTGTGTGTGGGGGGGGGAGTCGCGGCAGAGTAGGGGATTGCAAAAAGGGGTCGTCGAGCTTAGAAGGTTGAGAACCGCTGTAATCTAGACAAACAACCAATGTCAAGGTGATCAACTCAGCAGACGATCAACCCATAGCACAGGCAATCCTAATGCATGCTTGGAAAAATGTTTTACCTGTTTTGGATGTTCCTTCAGAGTTGACGAAAATGTACTTTCTAGTCCAAAACTCTCGCAGGCCGAAGGGGGATAGGAGCGGGTAGGGTTTGAACCCGGGACCATCGATAAATCCGAACGACCGTCCAGAGCACAAACCGCACAACTAGGCAGCGCAGACCTCTTTAAACTGGTTAAACCTTGTAGAGTTATTCGATCATAAAATCACTGGCCTAAATTTTAGATTTGTAGGGTTAATGCCAGATAATAAAACAGAAAATAAAATGGCGCCAAACTACTAAATAGTTTTCAGGTAACTCGTGACTTTAAATTGACCGGAAGTGATTTTTGCCTCCGGCCAGCGACAACTCCCGAGGTTTACTTTGTCCGATCTGGTGTCAGCGGCACGAACATTACCTCATGTTTCAAACCAGGAGGTCAGATCTGTTCCGTCTTGTGGTCACTAGAAAGGCGGGATAAAAGCCGTTTCCCTTTTTTTTTTTTGGGCCAGTTCGGAAGCAGACGTGGCTGGAATTCGATCATCGCGTTTATTTCTCTGTTGGTTTCCAATACAAAATGAAGATACACATCCCTGGATGCTTGAAAGATAGAAAAAAATATCCCCCCCCCTCCCCGTGGTTGCTATTAAGGTGTGTCTCTTTCGATATGTGTTCATCACGTTTGGAGGCACGCGATACTCCTCCCGGGATCGATACCAGCAGTGGGACGTTAAATTCTAAGGCTTGACAGGAATCGTTTTCTCACAATACTCTTCTTGAAAAAAAAAATAAAAGTCTGGGGAGTCTGTCATGAAGTATGTAAAAGTATGTCTAGGTATCTGATAATATGTGTGTTTGTGAGTTTGTCTGTTGAGAGTGAGAGGTAGTGGGGTGTGCAAAGGTCAAGCAGCATCAAGTCTATTTTTTTTTGTACAAAGCTTAAATCCACTCTGTCTGTCTGTGTGTCTGTCTGGACAGTCTGGTCTAAAGTTTGTACACGTTATTTCTCCGACACCCAATCTCTGATCAAGCTGAAATTTTGCTCAATTATTTCTTTTACCTGACAACACAAGAATCAGTTTTTTTTTAAATAATGAGCCAATTAGTTAATAAACTATTGGTAATTAATTTTATATTGGTATCTCGAACAAAGGAAAGAAATTGCACTTGACCTTAGTGGTGGTATAAACTGAATTAGTCACTTTTATAGGTCGCCGTCTGAGTCTTAGTGAACACAAACAAGCACTACAAGCACAGTAAAAATAAAAGACTACAAACATAGGAAATCTACATAAAAGACTACAAACACGGTGCTTACATAAAAGACTGCAAACATGGTGCTTGCATAAAAGACTACAAACATGGTGCTTGCATAAAAGACTGCAAACATGGTGCTTGCATAAAAGACTACAAACACGGTGCTTACATAAAAGACTGCAAACATGGTGCTTGCATAAAAGACTACAAACATGGTGCTTGCATAAAAGACTGCAAACATGGTGCTTGCATAAAAGACTACAAACACGGTGCTTACATAAAAGACTGCAAACATGGTGCTTGCATAAAAGACTACAAACATGGTGCTTGCATAAAAGACTACATACACACAGTCTACATAAAAGACTACAAACACGGTGCCTACTTAAAAGACTACTAACACACAGTCTAAATAAAAAACTACAACGTCTAATGATATTGCAAACAATAAGAACTTGAGTATTGTAAATGGATATAATGCAATCCTCCCACAGTGGCTTGGCTACTTGAAGTATCCTACTCCCCCCAATATTAATGGCTTTTTACAGACAGAAATTGCCAGGAATCAATCTTACACGAACAATGAAATAAGGAAAATTATGAATGAAGGCGTCTCCATGACATCAGATGTCATACATGACAAATTACATTCATATAGCTGAACATTCTTCTAGGGCTCTCAAGATAGCCGCCTTCATTTTAACCCAAACAAAGTACTGCTTTCAGTCCACCAAGATCTATCTATCTATCTATCTATCTATCTATCTATCTATCTATCTATCTATCTATCATGTGACGTCTGTCAGTTTATTTGTTTATTTATCTGTTTGTCTATGTTTCTATCTGTTTGTTTGTGTGTGTCTGCCTAACCTGTCTGTTTGTGTTTATGTCTGCTTGCATGTGTGTCTGTTTATCTGTTTGTTTATCGTTCTGGTTGTCGATATGTCTGTCAATCTGGTTGTCTGTTTGCCCATGCGTCTGCTTTCTGTTTGTCTGTTTGACTGTTTGTCTTTCTTCTGTCTGTCTCGATTGTCACAAGACGCGAGCAGTGTGCTGACGCCTGCCTCAACAGGGTCGTTGATTGACTACCTGTAGCTTGGTTGTATTTGTGTGTTGTGTATATTAACCACGAACACATAAGATCGGAAAGAGGAACTTTACTAGAACTACTTCGTACAAGTGCTCCTTCTTTCCTAGTTCCATTAGAGAGAATGGAATGGGTTGCCTGAATCAGCCAGGAAAACCAACGACTTGTCAGAGTTTGTCATTGATTAACATGCATGACTAGATTGACACATGACGTGCATCGGACGTAATTATCTTATTTTTGAAGTCACGTCTGTAATCTTTTTTTTTATTCAGTACTGAAGAGATTACCTTGTCAACCACACATAAGACACTATCATAAGTTTACGGTTTACGCAACAGTTCACGTTAAAATTGTTCATAAACTGTCCAAACCTGACGATCACTGGGTTGTTCATTGTCCTTGGCTGTAGATAAACGAAGTTTTGGGGATTCTGT
This sequence comes from Biomphalaria pfeifferi, assembly GCA_030265305.1. NCBI lineage: Eukaryota > Metazoa > Mollusca > Gastropoda > Planorbidae > Biomphalaria > Biomphalaria pfeifferi. The sequence continues at coordinate 1,532,612 of JASAOG010000131.1, read as the reverse complement.
CGGAAAGATTCCAAGAAATATATAAATGGTTTTTTAGTACTGAAGAGATTACCTTGCTAACAACACATAAGACACTAATGTAAGTTTACGGTTTACACAACAATTCACGTTAAAATTGTTGATATACTGTCCAGACTTGACAATCACTGGGTTATCTATTTTCAGACCTTATAGACCAGACCAGGGTTCTCAACCTGTCGGGTCGCGACCCCTTGAGGGGTCGATTGACGATTTGTCAGGGGTCGCCTTATACAATTGAAAATATGGACTGTATTTTGTCTATTCTTCTATTGCTGTGTGTGTGTGTGTGTGCGTGGGGGATAGTAAAATGAGGTCGCCGAGCTTACAGTGTTGTTTTGCAGTCATGAACGAAGTGTCACGGGTGTGGGCATTGAATAAAAATGTGTTTATTAGTCTTTGAATAATTATGTTAAAGTAAAGCTCAACTTTCAGACCTAGCGATCTAAAGGGTAGATGATGTTCAGGTCGACTGTTTCTCTAGCCGACGGTTAACTAGAGTGTAATGTGGCCTGCACAACGACCAACCGCCTTGACTCTCTAACTTGAAACAAATACTAAGTAGAATGAGAATATTCGTTACTGAATTGACGTTTTGAATGGAGATATTGAAATAGTAAAAACATAAAAGTGATTTTCGTTTCCGTTGTAACTATCAGTTATCTTATATAATACAGACGTTACTTCAGCAAAGAAGGTGATTACGTCCTACGCGTCATGCATTTAGTCATGCATATTAAACAATGACTTAAATTCTGCCAAGTCACTGGTTTTCCTGGCTAGCTCAGGCAACCCATTCCAAGCTCTAATAGCACTAGGGAAGAAGGAGTATTTGTACAAATTTGTCCTAGCATATGGGACGAGGAGTGTGCCTTTATCTTTGTGTCTTTCAGAGTATTTTATTAAATCAGTTGTAGTTTCTTTGTCAAGTTTTAGTTTCCGTTTCTTTGTTTATTTCTATTTTCTTCGTTGTCTATATTGTTTTTCCAAAATTTATTTGTTACCAATAATGAACTCTTTTATTCCCGTTATTATCGTTTTCGTTTTCGTTAACGACAGCTACACTAATTCTGAGAACCTTGAGTAGGCAGCGGAATGGAATCACTACGTGACGGATTGATTTGGTCCGACTTCACTACCTTATACATCGTGGGCTAATGGAATAACTCTAGCTAGACTTTCTTCTTATTGTCATTTCCCTTTCCCCCAGAGCATGAAGATTACCTCCCCATTAGCCAACACTTGTGACAAAGACAGACAACTCTCGGAGCCTCTGCCAAAAGAACTCAGAGAGAAAACACATGAAAAGAGAAAAAATAAGAGGAATCGGAGACTGCTCTGTGTCCGTCAAACGAACATTTCGCCAAAACAGGTGAAATATCGTAATTGGCTTGAAAACAAAAGGTCCCAAACTAATGACCAGAGATGTGGCCGAGCTCTCCTAGGGAGTGCGCTAACTATGTTGAAATTTCACCTCCCTAAACTTTACCCCCGCCAACGAAATAAAAGGGAGACAAGAAAATAAAAGCAAATTAGACTGACAAAGATAGAGTGCTGGCCATTAATTATCCTGTAATAACGACGACCTCGGACATTTAGCCTGAAAAATGGCGCGAACTTTTATTGGAAGGGTCAGAAGCGATGCGCTTAATGAAGTCGTAAAAATCTCAAGATTTTTTGTTTACACTCTTCGTGACATTTTGAGCAGATTTTACGACTTTTGCTTGAGATTCCAGACACCGCTCTAGATTTATGGGATAAGAGTCCGGCGTTACTTTAAAGAGTGCGACATTGACTCTAGGACGACATTAAGAAGCTTTAGTTTCCCACACGCTAAAAAAAAAAATCTTTAAAATCTTACGACATTGACATCAAATGTAAATAAGAAGAAAAGTATGTAAGAAAAATATGCTCATGTGGGAATATAACATGATGATCAGATATGCCCAACTTACACGGTCCAACTTACTCGACCCATGTTCAGCGATTTCAACACGTCGAAGCCTCTACTCACAGTGTGAAATGAAGCCTCTACTCACAGTGTGAAACGAAGCCTCTACTCACAGTGTGAAACGAAGCCTCTACTCACAGTGTGAAATGAAGCCTCTACTCACAGTGTGAAACGAAGCCTCTACTCACAGTGTGAAATGAAGCCTCTATTCACAGTGTGAAACGAAGCCTCTACTCACAGTGTGAAATGAAGCCTCTAATGATGTGTTTACTTTGACATTTTCCGCGGACGCTAGAAGAGGAGTAAAGTGGACTGAGTTGTAAAAGTAAAGTTTCCCCTCTCTCAGACCTTGCGATCTATGTATGGGGCAGATGATGTTAAGGTCATCTGTTTCTATGGCCAACGGTTAACGAGCAGGGCCAGCACAACGACCCATTAGAGCTGGTTGGACTCAGGGGCGCCCTAAAAATCTCAAAATTCAAAATCCCAGTTTTCACCGGGATTCGAATCCAGGACCTCAGGTTCGGGAGCCAAGCGCTTAACCATTCGACCACAGCACTCCGCTGCAAATGCCGGAAACTGAACTGGTATCCCATGATCCTGCTTACAGGAAATGATTTCAGTCCGAACTGGATACATTGAAAACATATTTCCTTTTCTAATATGACCATGTATCCAATATATCCATGTTTCCAATAAATCCATATATCCAATATATCCAATAAATCCACATATTCAATATATCTATGTATCCAATATATCCATGTATCCAATATATCCTTGTATCGAACATACCCATGCATTCATATAATAATGTAAGCAATATTTAGATGTATCGATATATCGATGTATCCAATATATAACAGTATTCAATATATCCATGTATCCAATATATTCACGTAACCACTATATCCATTGTATTTATTTAGTCTATGTACATGCGTGTCACTGTCTGGTCGTGTGTTCATCTGTACGCTAGTTAAATGTTGTTTTTTTTGTTTTTTTTTACTTTTATAAAGCAAGGGCATTAACTATCTTCTGACCTCAAGGTGTCTAGACAAAGACAGGTGTCTGGGGGTGATGGGGGATTTTTTTTTGTCTTTAAATAAAAAAGATCGTGTGTACTTAAAAGAATTCATTTTACAAAGCTCAAGGTCAAACAGAAGATAAGCATTTCCGGTCAAATCTAAGCGGAAATGAAAAGTCTATAGGTGAAAGAGAGTCCGCCGTGTTAATTTCCAATGACCAGATAGACCTGACTTCAGAGTGGGCGTTATTGAACACTTGGTTTGACCTCTGCCCAGGTTCACTTTCGTTTCACATCGCTCCTACTCTTTCTCTTCCCAGTCTTTGTTTTTAATTCACCAGCAGAAGTAACGCTCGAGGAAGTAATGTGACACGAGAGTTTTTTTTTTTTTTTTAAATGTTAATTACATGAACGTCTTATCTTATAAATTACAGACGTTACTTCAAAAGATAAGTTAAGGACGTCTGGCTAAAGTGTGTATCCAAATAGGAAATAAATTAAGCAAGTTCATGTGAACTAACAACTGCCCCCCCCCCCCCCCCCATCTCCGCCAGCACTGAGTCTAACAACTTTAATTTAACAAACTAGATCTCCTGGGAATTTCCACGCGGTTTTGTTGTTTGTTAGGTTTTTTAAATATTTTTTTGAACGCCTAAATCTAGAAAAAAGTGGGCCAAATGAAATTTTCAATGTTGCCAAACTCAATCTCTCAATAGTTGGTCTTTGTATTCACTGTTTTTGTACCGCTCTTGTAAATTGTACCGCTCTTGTAAATTGTACCGCTCTTGTAAATTGTACCGCTCTTGTAAATTGTACCGCTCTTGTAAATTGTACCGCTCTTGTAAATTGTACCTCTCTTGTAAATTGTACCGCTCTTGTAAATTGTACCGCTCTTGTAAATTGTACCGCCCTTGTTAATTGCTCATTTGTTGTGACATGCTTAGTTGCGCCATAGTGTGGAAGGTCGTTGACTTGTAGCCCCAAACTGCTGGTACACAATTAAGCCGCTGTAAGCGTATTATATTTTAACTACTAAAATTTGAAATAACTTGAATAACTTCTCTGTGATCAAAACTAAATGTAACTTTTATTACAATATAGACAAAATCAACTTGTGATGAAATGAAATAAATAGAGTAGACTTAAGTAATATAAAATGGTATTTTGAACAAATCCTAACTCACTACAAAAGCACGTCTTTGCAGTGTGGCGTTCTGGAGTCGTCTGTCCTACACATGACAGCAGAGACACTTATCTTGCATCATTCACACTGCACAACTAACCTCTTCCCACCGTCACCATAGAAACACACACACACACACACACTATATAAAAAGTCACTACCATGGATAGTAAAGCTGAGTTTCTTTTTTGTTCATTCTACTTTTCACTACAAGCGGAAGATCCTAAGAATTGAATGCACCAATTTGTGGAAAACCTTAAAAAAAACACATAGCTTAACAACACTTCCTGAATTCTGCCAATCAGATATATATACACACACACACACATGTATAATCACTCCTTTAGTTCCTTTGGCAATTAAACCGTTGAAATGTAATTTACTGTTGTAAATTTCACATGTAATGTTCTAGAGCAGGGGTTCTCAACCTTGGGGGTCGATTGACGATTTGCCAGGGGGGTCGTCTAAGACCATCGAAACTATGAGTTGTTATTGGGGAATTGTAAAAAGGGGTCGCCGAGCATAAAAGGTTGAGAACCGCTGTTGTAGAGGAACTGGGCTGTGAACGTATATCTTGTGTACTAATGTACACATGTTTGCCCTTATTATGTACTGCTTTTTGTACTGCACAATGGTAAAACAAATTTCTTCACGGATAATAAAGATTATTATTATTATTATTATGTTAGAAAACAAAGAGTAGTCATTCTCTGGCGCAGCCAGGGTCGAGTTTCGCTAAAGAGAAACAAAATTCACCGTAGTCCCTTTATCGGTTTCCACTGAGGAAATTTCTGGTGATGTGGCAGGTCTGCAGCAGTACGGCCCTCTGACAGGCAACGAGGATGTTCCTAGGAATGTCAAGGGTCTTGAAGGCTCTGTGAGGTCAGTAGTTATTATCCCCTCGGTTGATATGACAATGGGCTATATTATTGTTTTAGATAACTTCCATAGACGCTTAATCTCCAAGCATAGGTTCCCATATTTTCTTTGTTTTTCTATCTCAGTTTTTCTTTTTTTTTCTTATTAGATACAAATCATTCATTTACAGTAGAACGTCTTTTTGTGGACGTTAGTTGAGCGGAACGTCAAATATTCTGACTTGTTTTGTTTTTTTCCCCAGTACGGTATCTAAGTGTTTTTGCTGATGTGCAGCGAGATATCAGAGATTATTTCTCTCAATAACGGTAACCTACTACTGCAGCTATGTTTTTTGTCCTGGCTCAACCTGCGGCAAGATTAAATTGATAATCTCATTTAATTCGACCTCTGCAGATCGACAACTTGTGAGCTTTAGTAGTAACCAGTAAATAATACTCTTCACTTTACTTCTATATAATAGCAACTATGAATCCTAGTGAAGACTAGGACTTTAAATGTCCGAATCCTTAGAACTCTTTTGATTCCCACCAGCCCTAATGGACATTAGTTGGGGAAAAGTAAAGACGGTTGATCGTTGTGTTGGCCACATGACATAGATGACTTTTACATCATCCGCGCTATAGACCACAAGGGGAACTTTACTTTTACTTTTACTATGAAAACATACTAAGCCACAGATTCTGTTCCAAGGGAACAATGATGTTACTATCAGTAAAATCTCAGTAACTATATGAACAACTTGTTCAATGATATTGAGACGCCCAGTAAAGCAACTAAACTATCTCTGTCATACTGAAAATCAAAACATTCACACCACATCACACGAATACTGTTCATATTCATATGCTGAGGGGGAGGGGAGATGTATAAACAAGGGGATGGAACTCTTTCCTACCTAAATAGGAACAAAGAAATACATTGACTCTCGCCTTACCTGCCCCTGGCAACTTCGTAGAACGCCTTGTACCCTTGTACATTTGACATGAAATTTATGTGTTTACGGTGTGATATGAATTTTTCTTCATATTTTTGGGAAAGGGACATTTTTAATAATCCGCGTTCGGTTATCCGGACAGACCCCGTTCCCAATTAATCCGGATAATAGACGAATCAGGGTGTCTGAATCTTGACTTCGACCCAAATTTCAATGTATGGAATTTGTTAGTTATAGTCTGCACAAGGTCAAGGCCAGCGTTAGAAACCCATATACCGGCAGATTTTCGATCGAGCTTTGATGGTTGAAATATATTTAGTTGTCCAGTAAAATTTACACCTGACTGTACAGTGTGGTCAACATAAGGAGGCCTGGAGTCGTGCTAATTTGTGTTCATGGTGTAGACTTTCAACACCTTCTGTAAACTATAAAAAAGTTCAATATATGTACATGATACTATATCATAATTTACGTATCTGTAAGTATTTGTTGTCCTGTAAATTGTACAAAATACCTGCATTAGACAGAGGTTGTATCCAAGACAGAAATGAATGGAGAAAGACGTTCGAAAAATCTTGTGTGGTGCCCCCAACGGTCCAACAGACTAAGTATATGTTTCCCAAACTTTTTTCTTAACGGAACGCTTCGCATATTCCAAGTATTTAGCGGAACACTGGATAATTATTCCAGTAATCAGGCCTCGCTGAACACAGTTTGGGAAACTTTGGACTAAGGTCAAGGGATAGGCGAAGGTGAATCATACCAACCCTCTTTAATCGTGGCTACCCTGTATAGGGCTGCGGGTTCAAATATCATCGATTAAAACATATTTTAAGAACCCCTTAATGCAATGTAGCAGAAATGAGCCCCTATTCAAAATGTTGAATTATTTGGCTTGGAGATAAACCATTTCTTTAGCCAGGTGCTCCTGATAACTGTGGCCAAAAGACGCCCAGATTTTCCCGCCTGTGGCAAAGTGGCAAGTCCAAACGGATTTAGTTTTCTGGCCATGCTTCTCCTCTTGGCAGCGAGACGACTCTCGTTGTTCCTGTACATTTCTCTCCCTTGATTCTAGATTAGCTTCCCTTATAATCCTCTGGCAATGCGGCAGACGAGAAAGTTATCTGTTCTTTTCCCACCAAATGTTTCGTGCGTTGCCAAAAAGTTACCGAAAGAGATAACAAGAGGAGAGGGGTATAGAAAGATGAAATGGAGGAATAATTTGGGGAGTAGAGGCGGAGAGTTAAGGTGGAAGGTAATGAAATCCTCCAAGCTTTTATTTGTTTAAAATAGTTTGGTTGAAACGACTCTATGCCACTTACGCTAATCTATAGCGACTGTTGATGAAGAAGTCGGATCAAATAGATTTTATGAGATAAGTAAAAAAAAAAAAAAGGTGTTTAGTAAGAAATATAAGCAGCACTGGCGTCACTTTTTTCATTTCATTTTGGGGACAGGCAGAGGCGTCGCTTCTTTCGTTTCATTTTGGGGACAGGCAGAGGCGTCGCTTCTTTCGTTTTCATTTTGGGGACAGGCAGAGGCGTCGCTTCTTTCATTTTATTTTGGGGACAGGCAGAGGCGTCGCGTCTTTCGTTTCATTTTGGGGACAGGCAGAGGCGTCGCTTCTTTCATTTCATTTTGGGGACAGGCAGAGGCGTCGCTTCTTTCGTTTCATATTGGGGACAGGCAGGGGCGTCGCTTAGCTGTTTGATTAGATGCGAGAGACTGAAAAGGGGTCAGTTAATTAATTACTTAAGGATGGAGACAAGAGACGGCTGGTTGGCTAGTGCTCTGGTGTTTTTTAATATTGAAATGATCCCAGAACAGACCGTAAAAGCATCAAAGGGGATCACTGGGGTTGTCCTTTTTCAAGGGCAAGGTTCACTGGAGCCTTGATTCGTTCTGCGTTGGGATTGAACATCACGTGACCTATACTAAGTCAGATTGACAATTGACGGCTCCCACTCGGCAGCATTGTCTCAGCAGTCGAATTAGGTAAAGTTAGTTTTAGTTAAGCAGTTACAGTATTGGTGACAGACAGACCCCCTGTGCTATCGCGTATGTACTGCTTGCTTATTACAAAACTTATATCAAGTCATTCCGTCTGTTGTCTGTCTGTCTGTCTGGTACACGTTAATTCTTCTTATTACCATTCTTGGATCAAAATCAAACTTTGCACAATTTTTCATTATTCATTATTTGTGTGGACTAAGGGAAATAAATATTACAGTAATGAGAGATAAAGGTGGTAAATGTACATTTCTTTCCCTTATATAAAAGAGTAAAGGAAAGTTACCCCTTTCAGATCTTGCGATCTATAGGGCAGATGATGTTAAGGTCATCTGTTTCTTTGGCCAACGGTCATCGAGCAGGGTGTCATGTGATCAGCACAACGATTAACTGTCTTCACTTTCCCCAACTAAAGTCAGGTACCCATTAGAGTTGGGTGAACTCAGGGGCGCGCCCTAAAAATCCCGTAATTCAAAAACCCAGTCTTCACTGAGATTCAAACCTAGGACCCCAGGTTCAGAAGCCAAACGCTTAACCGCTCATCCACCGCGCCCCCCTTTTCCCTTATACAAGTCTTTTTTTTTTTAACTTTGTAAACGTATTTAAAAAATATTTTGTTTGGTTACAAGTTTTGGACGTGCCTAAGAAATGACGTCACAACCTTCTAACCTGAGGCTACTGTAGGACTGCAAGCGGGGTTGAACTAGCGACCATCGAACGACAGTCCTAAGTGCTTACCACTGGACAATGCTTCGCCCTGCATATACAGGCAACAGATCTAGATAGGTCTTAACCTCTCACAAACGGCAGTTAGTTCTCAGTTTGTTTTTTTAAGTCGTAGTTTAACTAGCACGCACTTTAAGATCCTAGTTTTGTTAAAGTGACATCAACAACGCTCTATAGGATTATAACAAAAAGTTTGAAGTCAGAAGTGGGGGGGGGGAGGGGAAGTAAGCTCTATGTTATAAAAGGTTTTCTACTATTTCCTTGTCAAACCTTGGTTTCATACAATGGCGCCTGATAACAGAAAAACTGAAGGTCCTGGATCTCTACACAAATTCAACTTGACTGGAAGTCGTCAATATCTAACCTGTAGACTTTGCCTAGGCCGCCTAAACTTACTTATGAACTGGACCTAAACCTACTTATGAACTGGACCTAAACCTACTTGTGAACTGGACCACTACCTACTTGTGAACTAGACCTCTATATACTTATGAACTGGACCTCTACCTACTTATGAACTGGACCTCTACCTACTTATGAACTGGACCCATACCTACTTGTGAACTGGACCTCTACCTACTTATGAACTGGACCTCTACCTACTTATGAACTGGACCTCTACCTACTTGTGAACTGGACCTATACCTACTTATGAATTGGACATCTACCTACTTGTGAACTGGACCTCTATCTACTTGTGAACTGGACCTCTACCTACTTGTGAACTGGACCTCTACCTACTTGTGAACTGGACCTCTATCTACTTGTGAACTGGACCTCTACCTACTTGTGAACTGGACCTCTACCTACTTGTGAACTGGACCTCTACCTACTTGTGAACTGGACCTCTACCTACTTATAAACAGGACCTATACCTACTTATGAACTGGACCTCTACCTACTTGTGAACTGGACCTCTACCTACTTGTTAACTGGACCTCTACCTACTTGTGAACTGGACCTATACCTACTTGTGAACTGGACCTCTACCTACTTGTGAACTGGACCTCTACCTACTTGTGAACTGGACCTCTACCTACTTGTGAACTGGACCTCTACCTACATGTGAACTGGACCTCTACCTACTTGTGAACTGGACCTATACCTACTTGCGAACTGGACCTCTACCTACATGTGAACTGGACCTATACCTACTTGTGAACTGGACCTCTACCTACTTGTGAACTGGACCTCTACCTACTTGTGAACTGGACCTCTACCTACTTGTGAACTGGACCTCTACCTACTTGTGAACTGGACCTCTACCTACATGTGAACTGGACCTCTACCTACTTGTGAACTGGACCTATACCTACTTGTGAACTGGACCTCTACCTACTTGTGAACTGGACCTCTACCTACTTGTGAACTTGACCTCTACCTACTTGTGAACTGGACCTCTACCTACATGTGAACTGGACTTCTACCTACTTGTGAACTGGACCTATACCTACTTGCGAACTGGACCTCTACCTACATGTGAACTGGACCTATACCTACTTGTGAACTGGACCTCTACCTACTTGTGAACTGGACCTATACCTACTTGTGAACTGGACCTCTACCTACTTGTGAACTGGACCTCTACCTACTTGTGAACTGGACCTCTACCTACTTGTGAACTGGACCTCTACCTACTTGTGAACTATACCTGTACCTACTTGTGAACTGGACCTATACCTTATTGTGAACTGGACCTCTACCTACTTATAAAGTGGACTAGCGCTGTCCTAAGGCATAGGCAAACTAGGCAGCCGCGAAGGGTCTCAAATGAAGGGGGTATCGCACAGGACTCAAAACATTTTTTTATAAAGTAGAAATATCGAGACTTGTTATTGTTTGAGTCATAAGGTTTGAAATAAATTGCGTCTTATTTTATTTTTCCTTGTTTATTTTTTATTTTTACTTCGCCTAGGGCCTTCCATTGTCTTAGACCGCCCCTGAGGGAACCCTAAGTGGACCTTTAAATACCTGTGAACTGGACCTCAACCTACTTGTGTACTGGACTGTCTGGACTTAACCTTTTTGTTAACTGGACATCAAGGTACTTTTGAACTGGACCTCTACATACTTATAGACGATTTTATTTCATGGGACATAAATGTGTGGACAAAACTGCATAGAACATTTGTAATACCTTGAAGACGACATTAAAGCAGAGTGATATATCTATATACTACGAATATTGCACAACTAACCTATGGGACTTAGGGTGAGCGCCATCTTGTGTTCTAGTCAAACATAGAAAATTTTGTTTCTGTGTGTATCGTGATTGCATTTTGTTAGCACATGTGTAAGTTTTGCTTTTTCTTATATGTTTTATTACCTCTGCGTTATAGTCCATGTTTATCTACACCTATACCGCGAATTTACTTCCTAGATGTGTGCGCATGCGTCTGCTAATTATCTCCCCCAATGATAAAGCTAGATAACCACAGCAGTACGTACAGACACACGAGGCGATGCATACTTAATTTCTCTACTGGCGTAGTACTCCCATGACGTCACGCAATATAAACTGTTCTAAGATGTACCGAAAGTTCCCAGAGATAACTTGCGCGCCACCTAGCGACCTCATAAAGTTGTTATGTTTTAATCAAATACTAACGCGCCGTAACAGACGAATAAACTATACTTTATACAAGACTCCAGTGTGTTAGTCTATGAGAAAGCAGGGATAAAACGATTGGACATCAACATCCAATCTTCTACTTTGAACAAACGACTCTGGAAAGGAATTTAGTCAGAAGAGCTTAAAACTTATAAAAGATCATATTAGTAAGTTGGAGGAGGGTATCAAACTTCTTACTGATAAATCACTTCCAGAAAACAAACAAAATGCTTTCATTGCCTCCGGGTAGAAAGTTGATATTTGGATTACAACTTGAACATCTATTAAATTCATTATGATATCAGTAGAAGTGCCCTGTCAAGAGGCAGAAGGACCTTGAGTTGAGGTGTTATCCTAAAAAATGTCAAGCAGAAGGGCCTGGGGTTGAGGTGTTATCCTAAAAAAATGTCAAGCAAAAGGGCCTGGGGTTGAGGTGTTATCCTAAAAAATGTCAATCAGAAGGGCCTGGGGTTGAGGTGTTATCCTAAAAAATGTCAAGCAGACGGGCCTGGGATTGAGGGGGATATTCCATTTAAACTCAAGCAGCCGGGCCTGTGGTTGAGGTTAGAGCCCAACGAATGTCAAACAAAAGAACCTGGGGTTAGTGAGCATTTGTACAAATGTCATGCAGAGTGGCATAGAAATGAGTATCCGTCTGTTACTGTCATACAAAACAACTAACCCTAACCCTAACCAAGTCATTTTGAATAGTTTTGAAGCAAAGAGCAACATTAACTAGTGACCACAAGTTTGTTTGCACAACCTATGTCCATGTTCCATACTTCATCTAAACGAAACAATGACTTTGTCACACAATTTGGAAAAGATTTCAATTTATTCGTTACAAGCGCGCAGCCAGTCATCCGTAGTGTGAATACTACTCTTGTTTTCTCGCGGCTATCCGCAGAAATAAGAGAGTGATCTTTCCTTTACTTCTTCTTGTTTAAACCGTTGAGGGAAGAAGATAATCTTCTTATTTTATATAATACAGACGTTACTTCAAAAAAGAAGATGACTACGTCCTATATATATAGATAGAGAGAGAGAGAGACTACGTCCTATATATATATAGATAGAGAGAGAGAGACTACGTCCTATATATATATAAACTCAAACCAAATGAAAGAGTGATATTTTTATTCTATAGATGATCCCATATGACCCTACAGTTTTATAAGATTCTAAATAAAAAAAGTTGTCATCATTTTATGACGGAACTCATTTGGGTTATTGCTATCGTTCCAAGTGCACGGAATTTCATATTTATGAGTTGTTGTTTTTTAAAGATAACTGTAATGATTATTTAATCAAGCTCTGTTTTTTTTTTTTCGATGTTTAAAACAAAAATCTGTTGTAACTAAAGAGATCCATTTCGCCAATCCTGTCCCTCCCTTTCTTTCACGAGTCTGAATCCGCACTCTCTTAAAGTACAGCCTCAGAACTCAGAGAGGCTCTGTGCAGTATGTACAGCACAGGCCCAGAACCTGTTACAAACGGTTCTTCACACATGCAAACACACAAACACACCACGCTTTAAGAACACATCACATATTAACAAATAAATCGCACACGAACGTAGGCTACAGACCAGTTGTCGAAAAACACATCCCACATAAAAAAAACTAGGAAATTATTTTTTCTTAAAATCCTTTAACCTAAAAACACACAGTTTATCTAAGATGAATAATTCCACACTTACAACTCTCAATAATGAAGACAGCACCTCCCGGAATCACAATCAAACAAATTAATTAATTACCAATAATAGTTAACTAATTGGCTAATTCTTTAATAATTCAAGTCTTGTTAGCTTCAATAAGGGATTGTTTAAAATGTTCAACTTGACCCGAGAATGGGTGTGGAAGAAATATTGTGAACAATTATATAAGGGGATCAAACCCTACATATTTAGCCATATCCGTGAAAACTGAAGGATTAATTTCCCTTTTCGGTATCAAACAAAATATCTAATTACCAACAGTTAATTCACTAATTAGTTATTTTAAAAATCTATTCACGTCTTTTCTGAGCCAATAAATAATTGTGCACATTTTCAACTTGCTCCAAGATTGGGTGTGGGAGAAATTACCAGACAGACAGACAGACAGGCAGAGTGAGTTGAAATAAGCTTTGTAAAAAACAACACACTACACATTTACACACACACCTCCCTCCTCCACAGACCGAATAGAGTTCCTTCTAGCCTAAATACTAATATTATATACACAGGAAATACATTTATTCATAAAGATAAGACCTAGAAACATTTCTGAAAAACCAACACTAGGCACTCAGGTTCAATGCATTTACTTTGGGTAGCAAGTGTACCTTATATAATTTGATATAAGTTCAACTTTCAGGAGAAACATCAAAAGAGATGCCCCGCTTTCTTTAATCATACTCCGCAGTCAATGAGGAGACAGGGAAGGGGGGATAACCCAGGTAAGTGCGACAGCGTTGAATTACCGCACTTGATAACTCGCCCAACCTGTTTGATAGCTATTAGCTCTTGCGATCATTAAGAGATAATAATGAAATGTGCATTACTGTTTCGCTCCGCGCTGATCAAAGTTTGTCTGCACCTCAAACAGCCACGAGTGCCAGCAGCCGCGTCACCAGAGACAATATATTTTTAGATATTTTTTTTTTTTAAAAGAATACGAAGTCAAAAAGTTTATTTGGAGTTGATAACATGATAGAATTATCATAGCGTACGAGTTGATTGTGTGGCCAAGACAAAAATAATGAGACTATTGATCTTCGCACTTTTACATTCTTAACCTTTGTGTTCAATGTCACAAGTGTAAGGTTTATATAAGAAATGATAAGATAAGATAATTTTATTGATCCAATCAAATGGAAATTCAGTTTGTAGTAAATGAGGTAGTTCCGAATTTCTGACCTACTTTATAAAAAGTCACGTGACTGTGGTCTTATACATGGCAATAATGGCAATATCTTCCTATGATAAGATGTAGATCTAGATTTAGTGCTAGCCTAGATCTAGTAGTCCTACTAAATAATCATAAAAATTAGTGAATTATTGTAACATACGTTTTATTACTTAAAGATGTATAGATCTAGACTATTTTCATGTTTAAATTACAATGAAATCAATGAGGGCATTAATGTAAACAACACACCCACGTGACCGAGAAGAGATCCGGAACTACCCCATTTCTTACTGTACTCAATGTTTTAAAAACCTGACCATGGGTTGTCTCGGAGATTAGTTGGGGGTATAAAAGGTGCGTTGATTATTGTTTTCTACTGAGGGGGGTGAAAAGAGGGATTTTATCTAACTCTTTCTCTCCTGATCGACGATACCATCGTTGGTTTTTGACCTCATTAAAATAAACATGTTTAATTTTATAAACTGGACTGTGTTGTATAAAAAAGAGCATGCATTTCCCTTTAATCCTATACCAAATACAACATTTTCTGGTAACAAACAACAAAGCTATTGAAGCTTAATCATAACAGGGTTAGTGAAATAGTAAATGAGCCAAATGAAGAATTCCTTTGAAACGTAGAACAATAACTACGGAGAGAAAGAGTTAAGAAGAGAGAGAGGTCTGAGTTGCAGTGTGGGTCACATTCATTGATTTAATTATTTAACTGTGTCTTCCATGTTGACGAGTTGTTGGTAAAACGCAACATAGTGACTACAGATACTCGTTGATTCTTTAGGACTGTTAGTTGGCTGGTGGAAATAAAGAACCTTGACCCATAAGCTAAAGAAGACATGTAGTCGTTTATCTTATCTTATATTATCTTATAAAATACAGACGTTACTTCAAAAAAAGAAGATGATTACGCCCTACGCGTCAGGCATCTAGTCATGCATGTTAACCAATGACTTAATTTCTGCCAAGTCACTGGTTTTCCTGGCTGGCTCAGGCCAACCATTCCATGCTCTAATAGCGCTAGGGAAGAAGGAGCATTTGTACACATTTGTCCTAGCATATGGGACGAGGAATGTGCCTTTATCTTTGTGTCTTTCTGAGTATTTTATTAAGTTTTGTTTTTGTATTTGAAGATTATGGTTTGGTGTTTTATGAATAATTGCCCCCAAATATTGAAAGATAGAACAACGATTGAACGTTACTCTTCCTTTGTTTCATTAAAAAAAAATGGCCAGCGATCCATCCCCTAGTTGCGGGCCTTTGTTTGTAACACTTAGAATCCTTCTCTTGTCATCTGTTTCCGTGACCTTCGATGGTGTCATGCAAGGCCGGTCCTAGCATTTGCGGGGCCCAGACTGGGTAGGGATAAGCATAATGTTAAAATTATTTTTTTTTAATTAGAAAATAGACCTACTTTCGTCTTTGCAATAAATTTTTATGAAATGAAAGCTTGCAATGCCACTTTTTAGTTATTGGCACCCCAAAATGTCAATTTTATCTATTCTTCAGGAGATTTTAATAAATTCAAAAAAAGTTCAGGACTTTATCGTATATTTTGCCTTTTCATGAGATTTCCTGAAGGCCCTGGAAAATCAGGAGGTCGCGAAAACCCTGTTAATTTATTGACGTTATAATGGTTTAATTTAATACTTAGAATTAGCGCGGGGCCAGAATGCGAGCGCATAGGCTGCAGAGGCCTAAGGCCGGCCCTGGTGACATGTGGCCAGCACAACGATCAATCGCCTTTAACTTTTCCTAAACTATCGTCAGATACCCATTAGACTCAGCTAAAGATACCGAAATTAAAAATCCCAGTCTTAACTAGGATTCGAACCTGGGACACCCTCGGTTCAGAAGCCAAGCACGTTGCCACTCAGCCACCGCGCCTTTAGCGGAACAGCAGAAAGAAAGAAGAAATGAACAAATAAACGGAGAGTACCGTTCAATCGTTGTTCTATCTCTCAATATTTGGGGCTCCCATAATAAGTGGGGTTGAATCTAGAGCTTGCTTAGCCTTTACTGCTCTTGTTAAATCCCAGATAGACTAAAGCTTCGATATTGGTAGCCACCTACAATTCATAAACTTGTGAACACATCGCCAAATGTGGACACATCATTGTGCCAGCTTTTTTTTTTTTTTTTTTTGTCTCTACGATCCTTTTGCTCCGCCCACAAAGACGTGATCGGATATAATCGGATTTAATCGGAAACGAAGAAGAATCAAGGTGTTGGCAAAAAAATAAGGGGGGAAAAAAAAAGGGGGGGGGGGGTGATCTCATCAAACCATACAGGGATACGTAAGGTAGGCCACTCTTTTCATGACAGTTTTGAATTGAATTAACTTTGGGTGGAACGTTTTTCTAAAGTGAAGGAACCCTTGAATCCTGCCGTCATTTTGACTGAAGTAGTCCAGTAATTCAAAATGTCACCTCTGATTTCAGGCGGAAGGATAGAGTAGTGATGTGTCTTAGTGAATGTTAACTAGGATGTCATCCATAAAGACTCTCGATACAGATAACAAAGTTTGTAAATATTGAAATAGTCTGACGTCTGAAGTCACACAATGCAGTGCATGTGTTTGTGTGTATGTGTGTGACATGAGTAGATACTCATCATGAAATAATCGTCAAGGTATAGATAGATTTTCAGAAAATAGGTCGTCATAGAATAGATAGATCGTCTTAGAATAGATTGATCGTCATAAAATAGATAGATTGCCACAGAATAGATACAAAACTACGTAACCCTTCTCAGATCTTACGATCTATACAGGCAGATGAAAGGGTTTCATGTGTCCAGCACAACAACCAACCGCCTTTATTTCCTTAACGAAAGATATCCATTACAATTAGCTGGACTCAAGGGCGTTTCAAAAATACAAGTCTTCACTGAGACTCGAGCTCGACTCTACTCGGTTCGGAGGCTGTGCGCAATAACACTCGGCCACCACGCTTCTATCAATTCTAAGCTTAAACAATTCATTGATGATGTTCACGGCATAGCTATAGGATAATACAAGCAAAAGTTTACAAATACTTAAAAAAAATAAAAATAAAAGCTCATTCAAGGGAAAGAAAAAGCTAATAACATTAAATAAGCAAAAAGTTTCATGAAATGCTACAAATGCTAATGCTACAAATTTACGGTAGCACCATACCACGAAGCCACTGGAGCGACATCACTGGTGCTACACTGCTGATGTTATTCTTGTCACACCACTGATGCTTCATCGCTGGTGCTCCACTGCTGGTGCTATCTTGTCTCACCACTGGTGCTTCGTTGTTACTGGTGCTACATTGCTACTGATGCTACATTGCTGGTGATACACCATTGGTGCTACACTGCTGGTGATACACCACTGAGAACAAAACTGGTGCTACGCTGCTAGTGATATTTTACTGATGCTAGACTACTGGTGCTACACTTCTGGTGTTACACTTCTGGTGCTACACTTCTGGTGCTACACTACTGTTTATACACAACTGAAGCTACACAAAATTGAGACACCACTGGTGCTACACTTCTGGTGTTAACTTCTTGTGCTACACTTCTGGTGCAACATTACTGTTGCTATATTACTAGTGCTACACTAATGGTGTTAAAGTACGTTACAGCGCTGAGCTTGAAAGCAAACATTTGGCGTTGTATAAAGATATTAACAACGACATAGACCAAGTGGGTACAGTTATTTACAACACATTGATTGCCAGATTTAAACAGATGTCAACTTAAGGTCAATAAGAAACTGTAAACCAGAGATTCTCAACCAATCGAAGATTGAGGACTTATCACTACTGTGTCACTGCGCCTTGTTTGTATTATGTGTTTGCACTCTTATAGATCCTAGATTGATGGTTCTAGCAATAGGATAAGAACCAATTGTGTGAAAAAAATAGTCCGTATCCTAAGTACGAGTGAACAAATAATGACATCTACATCTGTAGATAAAATTACGACATACGATTAAGTTAACAGCATCTTTTCACTGCACATTACGTTTGGTGGCCGTGTGGTGGCCGTGTGTTGGCCGTGCGTTGTTTGTATGTTGGTCGTGTGGTGTTCATATGGTGGTCGTGTGGTGGTCGTGTGGTAGTCGTGTGGTGGTCGTGTGGTAAGTCGCTTTGGTTTCCGAGTTTAAATCCAATTAAAGAAATATTTTGTGTTTTATTTTCTTTAAGACGTTCCCGAGTGCACCTAAATCTTGTGGTTACCTGACAATCATTTGCTGGGAAGGAGTGCTCGTTTTGTGATAGCTTCAGACAGACAGTCTTGCTTACCCTTGTCTGCTTATAACTTGACTTTCACTCTCACACAAGTCTTATCTTATCTTATCTTATATGATACAGACGTCACTTCAAAAGAGAAGATGATTACGTCCTACGCGTCATGCATTCAGTCATGCATATCACTCTCACAAAATGTCTACCTCATCATCTAGGTTGGCGTTTGCTGATATGGTGCTTCCCATTAGACAAACCTTTTGACGTTTGCTAATTTCTGGCCATCTATAAGAATGTCCGGTTCTGTGGCAGATTTATTTGGAGGTGCAGCTCGTCTGTCATTTTTGCATTTATGGTGAGGCCAAAAGTTATGCAGGTGTTAGCAAAGAGGGGCATGCTCTTTTGAAGGTCTTCTTCGTTTGAGGCAATTAGGGCACAGTTGGTCGTTGTGCTGGTCACAAGTCTTCCTCGTAAACCTATAATCCTTTACGTCATTACTTTGAAAAGAAACTATTGCTTGAATAATTTCTGTCCGTCCGTCAGTCCGTTTATCTATCTATCTATCTATCTATCTATCTATCTATCTATCTATCTATCTATCTATCTATCTATCTATCTTTCTAGCTAGCTATGTATATGTTATTATTTATTGAGACAGATTTGATTTTAATTCTACAAGACATTTCCTGGTAACTCTATAAGACTAAAAAGAAAGCAGGAGCCTACATCTGTTCTCATATTTTAAATCACCATTAAATAACTCATGTCAAATGCCATAAGGCTGAAGGTTTAACAAACAGCGAACACAAACCACTAAACTACTTAGTCAATTACACAGATGGTGGGTGAGAGCGATGGGCAAGGGAGAGAACTGGGCTGGATTAAGCTGCTCCATGTTTCTTTACAAATCTGAAATCGTAGAAACACAAATACCTCGCCTAAATCGATACCCTCCACGAATACGACTACAACGTTAGTTTATGTAAATATATGTATTCGCACATGTGGTCTATTATACTGTAATTGTGGATTACCAAGAGAAGAAACTCGTGAAATTGATTTAACTCCCCTTCTTCGACATAGCCGCCCTTTTCTTTGACTTAGTGGTTATGAACAACACTTCAAACACAGGGGCGTGTACCAAAGTGCACTACAATAATACAATCATAAACCTCTCTCGAGGATACAACTTGGCGCAGGGGCGAGACCCATTATCCTAAATCCTTATCCAACTTTACTAAACGGCGTCATGCGATTGTTAATAAATCATGAGTCTTGAAATTAGAATACCAACAACATCGAGCACAGTACCAAGATAAGTTTGGGAGGGGGGGGGGGGGTAGCGATGTTGAAGGGAAGGAGTGTTCATTGTGTGACAGTCTTGCTTACCTTTGTCTGCTTATAACTTGACTTTCAGTCTCATACAAGTCTTATCTTATCTTATATAATACAGACTTTACTTCAAAAAAGAAGATGATTACGTCCTACGCGTCATGCATTTAGTCATGCATATTAACCAATGACCTAAATTATGCTAATTCACTGGTTTTCCTGGCTGGCTCAGGCAACCCATTCCATGCTCTAAAAGCGCTAGGGAAGAAGGAGTATTTGTACAAATTTGTCCTAGCATATGGGACGAGGAATGTGCCTTTATCTTTGTGTCTTTCTGAGTATTTTATTAGATTTTGTTTTTGTATTTGAAGATTATGGTTCAGTGTTTTATGTATAATTGCTACTGTTCTTTTGAGTCTTCTGTCCTGAAGGCTTTCTAAATTTAGTGATTTTACTAAAGGTGTTAATCTAGTCAAATGTGGATATTCGTTTGTTATGAATCTCTTTGCTCTATTTTTTGTCTGTTCCAGTTTCGTAATGTTTTCCTTAGTTGAGGAGTCCCAAACAGAAGTGTTCACACAACTCTTCACACAAGTCTTCACACAAGTCTTCACACAAGTCTTCACACAAGTCTTTACACAAGTCTTCATTAGAAACATTTGGTGGTTGTGTAGAAGAGAGGTTATTAATAAAGTTTTAGAAAACATCGTTTACACCCTCCTCCTCTCTAAACACACCTTGACTTTTATTCGAAACTAGCCGGATATGATCCGCGGGCCTTTGTTAGTATATCACAGATCTAGCGCCACGTCACTCAACATATGTACCTATAATTCTTTACGTCGCCCAACCATGCGGGACACCACGCACGATCGCCGACTCTCTAACCCTCGAGGAAAAAGTCATGGAAAGATAACTTTTTTATTTCTGCAAGTCGGACTAGAGTTACCCCACGTAATTTTGCGGCGACAGAGAGTGCGGCTCAAAAAAAAGATGGGGGGGGGGGGGGAACAAGTAATCTTCTCTGTATATATGTTTCGTACTATTACCAGCATTCGCTGCAACGTACTAGAGTGTAAATCTATCGCGGCTGCTACCTCAAAAACTGTTCTTATTCTCCAAATATCCCCGACTCCATCAGATTCAAATTGGCCTGTTCTCTTTAAGCGCAGACTATTCCCTGTTAGAGTAGCCTTCGCCATGACAATTAATACAGTCATGGACAATTGTATGTTGCTCTCTCCAGAGTTTCTTCTTTTCATTCACTAACAGACGTTTGCCCAAACCCACCCCATTGGGACAACTGTGTCTTTCAGAAAGTGTTCACCCATCACTAAATAGCGTCGTATGCTACGCCGCGGGTCGATTATAGCTTCAATATAGATACATTTATTTATTTTTAGGTCCTTGTTGTGGGAGGGACATTTAGTTTAACTACGGTCTTCGCCGCAATTTAAAGAACATTCATGCCACATTGTATCAAAATTGGTTAAACGGTTCTGATTTCTATTTGCGACATGCATACATGCATACATACTTCTTAAATTGTGCTTTATAAATTAGATATATACGTGTCTCATTTGAATCTAGAATTAATGTAGAAACAATTGAAATAAGATGTCAGCCATTTCAAAACTTCTACTTTCGCCATGCAATAATCGCGAGTCATCTTCCTGTCTCTCGTCTCTGACCTGGACTGTCTTTCATTAGCCAATCACGGTAATCACGCCTTGTTATTCACTCTTCTGCAACAATCAAACACAAAACATTACGTCAGATTTACTTAGCCAATCCAATCACACACTCCATTACGCTGGGAGAGTTGATGCCCCTGCCATTCCTGGTCAACATGCATTGGTTCAGCTGAAACAAGTTCCTAATTTAAAAGCCCAAAAAAAAAAAAAGCTGTTTTTAGCAACCATTTGAAACAACCAGAAACTAGTGAAACAGTGAAACGTGTCTTGCCCTTTTAAGTGTTAGATAACTAAGAGAAACATTTGAAATGAAACAATTTTAAAACAGGAAGTGAATGAAACAACTTTTAAATAGGAAGTGAATGAAACAACTTTTATACAGGAAGTGAATGAAACATTAAAATAAAGAAACAGATTTTATTATACCAAGCATAGAAAGTGCGAAGGTGTATAAATGCGTGTGCGTGCTAACATATAAACCACATTGAAAGATCAACAAGCGTTTTCCTTATAAAAACCAACAGTGACCAACACCATTCGACCAACACCTTTCGACCAATCTTTATGAGAATTTTTATAACTGAGAGTGTTTGCGGCCAGCACAATGACCAACCGCTTTTACTTTTCACCGAGCTCAGGTACCACTTAGAATTGGGTGGACTCGGGGACGTCCTAAAAGAACCCGAAGCTTAAAGTCCTAGAGTCTTAACTCTTTCTCTCCGAACTGACGATACCAGCGTCGATTCCACTTACGGAGAGAAAGAGTTAATAAGACCCGAACCGGAGACCCATCGCCTCATAAGCTAAGCCCTTCACCATTCACTCTCACCCCAAACGAAGAGGCACCGCTTGATTTTTTTTTTTTTGGAAAGGATCGAGAGAAGAGTTATAAATAACAAAAAGGTTTTTCAAATAGTTATGTTTTTGTTTTAGCCGAGATGCTACGCTGCGTATTTCTGGGTATTACGGCTAGTTGAAAATAATTCCTATAGTGTTTTGTCAAGTGCCAGTCCTGGCACAGAATTGGATTATAGCGTAAGACGTACACCAGCACTTGACCTTGACCTTCACAGACGTCGTTCGGTACTGCTAACGGTGTCTGGTAACAAAAAATTAAAAGAGAGGGCGAGAACCAGAGAGAGAGAGAGAGAGAGATTGAGAGAGACAGATAGAGAGATTGAGAGAGACAGATAGAGAGATTGAGAGAGACAGATAGAGAGATTGAGAGAGAGACAGAGAGAGTGAGAGAGAGATTGAGAGAGAGATTAAGAGAGACAGATGTAGAGATTGAGAGAGACAGAGAGAGAGATTGAGAGAGACAGAGAGAGTGTGAGAGAGAGAGAGATTGAGAGAGATTGAGAGAGAGACAGAGAGAGAGACAGAGAGAGACAGAGAGAGACAGAGAGTGACAGAGAGAGAGATTGAGTGAGACAGAGAGAGAGACAGAGAGAGAGTCAGAGAGAGAGATTGAGAGAGACAGATGTAGAGATTGAGAGAGACAGAGAGAGTGAGAGAGAGATTGAGAGAGAGATTGAGAGAGACAGATGTAGAGATTGAGAGAGACAGAGAGAGTGAGAGAGAGATTTAGAGAGAGATTGAGAGAGTTAGAGAGAGAGACAGAGAGAGAGACAGATGTAGAGATTGAGAGAGCCAGAGAGAGTGAAAGAGAGACAGATGTAGAGATTGAGAGAGACAGAGAGAGTGAGAGAGAGAGAGAGATTGAGAGAGAGATTGAGAGAGACAGAGAGAGTGAGAGAGAGATTGAGAGAGACAGATGTAGAGATTGAGAGAGACAGATAGAGAAAGAGAGAGAGAGTGAGAGAGAGAGAGACAGAGAGAAAGAGAGTTATACAAATGGCCAAGACAATACATATTTTTCTGCGACCTTACAGGCTATGAGATTGTGTATTACACAATGCGTGTAGCATCCCAACTCTAATTAATTAAGTGATTTTGCATACTTAACGTTAATCACAATATGTCCCTCTTAGTTCACATTTTGTATTGTTTTTAAATCTGAATGTGGGTGCAATCAAATCAAAATTTCACTGTTTCCAACCAAACACACAAAAAAAAATATTTTTTTTTAAACTCAAGAATAAAGAAATGGTTTTGTTCAACATGTTTCAGATAATTCTTCAGATTTCAAGATAATAATTTCCACCTCGAATTTCCCGCAAGGGTAAATGGCAGCGGGCTGGGTTTGAACCACGGACCATCGCGACTATCGAACGGCAGTCCAAATCGCATACCACATGACCAAGCAGCCATTCTAGATGGTTTCTACAGTGCTAAAAACGTGCTGATATACATTTGAAGTTTTTAAAATAATCCAAACTTTATACTTGCTGATCATAAACACAGAAAAAACTAAATTCATGTATTTATAAAAAACCAAAACTAAATCTTTAAAATAGTTAACTCTTTACTTTCCGAATTGCACCTAATTATTGGGGTAATACAAATATCCACTGGTAAGAAGAAATAAATTATCCCTTTCAATAAAAGTATCTAACGCTCTAAATCTATAGACTAAAGTTCACAGTTTAAAGTTCACGATTGAAAAGTCACAGTTGAAATGTTCACGATTTAAAAGTCACAGTTGACTCGAGTACGAAGAGATCAAGTAGACAGGTCAGTGAAATCTCAGGATAGAATCACTTTTCACAATCCAATTTGTTAAATAGACTTTTTGGAAACGCCTTTTGTCGGCTCCACTCTCCCGTCTCCAGAGAACAGAAGAGCTTTAATTCAGATGACCTCGTGACTTGAAATTATAGATAGGTGACAAAGTAATAGAAGGGGACGTAATCAAGCCCAGAAAAACAAGTTGGGTTAAAAAAAAATATCTAGCGCTGAATCTTTTGAAGAAAAGTTTAGATAGATTTACACATAAAAAAAAACATTTTCTTTCAGTTTGAGCTATTTTTTCTACGTAACATCCTGTCATTACTTTTATTAGCTCCCCTAGAAACATTGGTCTAACATGGCGGCGCTTTCTTCTTCTTCATTGATTTTGCTGTAGACATTCGGTTATCTTCCCCTGTTGTCCGAGATTCACCACAGATGGGACCATGGTCCGATATTCGGCCAAGTGGACGAAGGCGCAAAACCTCCAGCAACGGAACACACACACACAAATGTTCAAAGCCATTCGGACTTGTGTGTCATGTTGAGGTTATGTTCTGTTGACGTGGTCCAATTGAAATGCCAGGCTGTCTTTTAAGATGACAAGGAAATAGTGTACACTCCAGGGCTGTTGTACTTGTTTCGGGTGTTTCTTTAGAAGTTAGAATTATTACACTCGGGTGCGGGGGGGGGGGGGTTGCGACCTTCAGGACTCGAATCCAGGACAATCAAGGCGAAAGTTTAGAGCGCATATCAAACGACCTGGTAGTCAGTAGCGTAGCTAGTGGGGGGGGGGGGGGGAGGGGGAAGAATTTTGAGGGGGGGGGGGGCCTCAAAAATGAGTATTTTTTACATTATTATTATTATTTATTATTGTGTTTTACATTAAATATTAAATATTACGCAAAATTCAGGCGCCTCCAAGGAGGACAAGATCCCCCCCCCCCGGTCTCCAAAAGATGGCCGATTCCCAGCTACGCCTCTGCTGGTAGGAGTTTAAACCAGACAGTACAACGACATAGGCTCTATATTTATTGAATCATATTTCATAAAAACATTTCTTACTTTCAGCTTAACATCTCCAGACTATCATTCGGACAGACAAACAACAAACTGTGTGAATATAAGCCATTTTTAGACTGAGCTGTATTCAACAAATGCAGTTGGTGTACACTTCACGTTTGGGTTTGTGTTTGGCTTTTACAAAACAAATTTTTGTGCGTGTACGCGAGCTATATTGTCACATAAATAAGACTGAAGTTCCCTATTCTGACCATGCGGTTAATAAGACAGGTCGAATCCTTCTATTGCCAACAGTTGACCAGGGTGTCACGAGGGTAGCTAACACAACGACCTAGGTCTTTCCTAACCCTTATCTAAAGCCACGTTAGTGGGAACCCAGATGCGCTTTAAATGTGTCGAAATTCAAAAATCCGATTCTTCATTAGGATTTCAACTTGTGACCAACTATGCGTCACCACCAAGTGTTCTACCACTCGGCCACTACTCTCCCAATACATTCCCAATAATCGCTTAGCTGTCACTTGGCTAACTTTCAATGACGATTCTTAGAACGCCAAAAATTGACTTGTGAAAAAATGTGTTCTTAATTACGCCATTGCATTTAATTTGAATACGTTATTATTATTCCTCCATCCACAATTCACCCACCATCTAGTCAAACCGAAACGCCCTCGACCAGCCACCACCTTGTCAAAGCGATTCGCCCACTACCAGCCACTATCTAGTCAGAACGATACGCCCTATACCAGCCACCATCTAGTCAGACCGATACGCCCTCTATCAGCCACCACCTAGTCAGAGCGATACGCCCTCTACCAGCCACCATCTAGTCAGACCTAAACGTCTTCCACCAACCACCACCCACCATCTACAAAACCAAACGCCCTCCACCAGCCACCATCTATTCAGAGCGATACACCTCCTTCCACCCACAATGTAGAAAACCTAAACACCCGCCACCAGCCACCATCTATTCAGAGCGATACGCCCTCTACCAACCACCATCTAGTCAGAGCGATACGCCCTCTACCAGCCACCATGTAGTCAGACCGATACGCCCTATACCAGTCACCATCTAGTCAGACCGATACGCCCTCTACCAGCCACCATCTGGTCAGAGCGTACGCCCTCTACCAGCCACCATCTAGTCAGACCAATACGCCCTCCACCAGCCACCATCTAGTCAGACCGATACGCCCTCCACTTGCCACGATCTAGTCAAAGCGATACGCCCTCCACCAGCCACCATCTAGTCAAACCGAAACGCCCTCCACCCCTCACCTAGACTGAATTGCCCCCCCTCTCCCCCTTGCCACCACTTCTGAAGTCGAAAGAAGAACCTATTAAACACAGAAAATATCCATCCATCCCAACGCTAAGCATGTTCTTAAGGCA
Organism: Biomphalaria pfeifferi; assembly: GCA_030265305.1. Taxonomy (NCBI): domain Eukaryota; kingdom Metazoa; phylum Mollusca; class Gastropoda; family Planorbidae; genus Biomphalaria; species Biomphalaria pfeifferi. The sequence continues at coordinate 1,506,075 of JASAOG010000131.1, read as the reverse complement.
TTGAGTCATCGGCATTTCATAATGTTGGACGTGATAGAGGCTCGTAAAGACACTTAATAATCCAATGCTATCCTTTGTCTATCCCAGTGAAGACAGTCGAGCACACAGCTTCAATCTTTGACCTACACATAGAGAATAATTCATCACCAGGGCCAGCACAGATGATTAAATATTTCAACATGGAGATATAAGCATCAGATTGGAGGGGGGGGGGATATTAAGGAGTGAATGGGCTCTTTGTATACTGGAACACTACCCCCCCCTCGCCCCCCGCACTTTGAGTCTTAGAAAACCCTCATGCGTTGTTTTTTTTCAAAGTGAGCTGGCAAAAGGATGATCAGACGATATCCGGGATTTTCCGAAAAAATTCTTTCTCTCTCTCTCTCTCTCTCTGTCTCTCTCTCTCTCTGACTCTCTCTCTCTTATTTTTTTGGGCCACATCCTCCATTTATGGCGGAAAATAAAAAATGGATCAAGGGATAAGTATGTGTCTGGGCTTGAGAGTACGACAGATAGCTTAGAGAGTGTTGCCGAGAGAGAGAGAAAGAGAGAGAGAGAGAGAGGTGCTTTAAAATATTAGAATAAAAATACTTTTAAAAAAAACAAAGCTTGTTCTAATTTTAATTGTATCAATTAGTTTGGATTAGTCATATGATTACTTTTGAAATAGACCTAGACTAAGAACAATAAATCTGTGCGATTAGAATTTTTTTTTTTTACCATTAGTTTTAGCTCAATTACATGCTTATATCTTTCTCAATGCACTTTGATCGTATCACTTGTCTGGGCCAGTAGGGAAAAAGGGTGTGGAAGAAAGGGGTAGACGTCGTTGTTAATTTGATCGCTTTTTTTTTTTTAAACGCATAAAGAAAAATTATTCACTTAAGGCTCAAGCCTTATCAAGGGCCCTCATTCAACTTATACCGCCTCATCTGTAAAGTACTATTTCTTTTCCTTATTTGATGCAAAACAAAATAATTATTTACTAATAGTTAATTGTCTAAGTGCTTAATTTTTTATTTTTTTTTTTGGTTTGATTCTTGTTTTGTCAGTTACAAGAAATGATTGAGCAACATCTCCACTTGATCCGAGATTGGGTGTGGCAGAAATAACATGCACAAACATTTTACCAGACAAGTACAGCCGATATCTTGATAAATACCTGACGTGGCCTATAGCTATCCATCATAACAATCTCAAAAGCACCCACAATGCATCATTTCTGTTTTTGAAATTAACCTATTTATCATGTTCAGGAATAATGCACTTTACATCTAATGCAGTGTTTCCCAAACTGTGTTCCGCGAGGCCTAACTAGGTTAATCTTGATTAGGCCAATAATAGAATATGCATCCTCTGTTTGGGACCCCTCAACTGAAGAAAACATTAAGAAACTGGAACAGACACAAAATAGAGCAGCGAAATTCATAACAAACGAATATTCACATTTGACTAGAGTAACACTTTTAGTAAAATCATTAAATTTAGAAAGCCTTTAGGATAGAAGACTTAAAAGTAAAGAAGCAGCTATACATAAAACACTGAACCATAATCTTCAAATACAAAAACAAAATTTAATAAAATACTCTGAAAGACACAAAGATAAAGGCACATTTCTCGTCCCATATGCTAGGACTAATTTGTACAAATACTCCTTTTTCCCTAGCGCTATTAGAGCATGGAATGGGTAGCCTGAGCTAGCCAGGAAAACCAGTGACTTGGCAGAATTTAAGTCATTGGTTAATATGCATGACGTAATCATCTTCTTTTTTGAAGTAACGTCTGTATTATATAAGATAAGATAAATAGGTGCTCCACGAACTACTGGAATAATGAGCTAGCAGGCATGAAAAATCTATCTAAAAAATAAGCAAAATGTTCCACTAAATGTTACGCGTTGTGTTCCTTTAACGAAAATGTTTGGGGAACATTGATCTGATGTAATATAGGAAACCCTCTGTTAGACAGTAACACATTTACTTTAAATAAGAATATTTTAAGCTCTAAAAAAAGACTTACATGGCTACCTTAAGAGTTCACGAATCGTGAACGAGGCGCAGAATCTCCTGTACTATTTGGCCTATTTCTTTAAAACAATAACATTATTAAGAAAAGATAAGATAATTTTATTATAGATTTTTTGATTGGTCTAAGCGAATGTACTACTCAGTGATGACGACTGATCTTGAAACACCCCCGACAGAAATTGAAATAAAGGAGTTTTAAAATCTAGCCTTAATGGAGAGGAGACGACCACTTCGTCCAGAGCTGATGTAACTGTGGTGTAATAGGTGCAAATTGTCGCGGCAGATAGACGGATTGTAAAAAGGGGTCGCCGAGCATAAAAGGTTGAGAACCGCTGTTACATAGTGTCATAACTAGACATCGCTCTGAATCTTATCACATTTGTAGGATCTAAACTTTAAATATCTCTATAAACGTGATCTTATTTTTGGCATCTGTGTATCTGTCTATTCAAAATCCTTTACAATTTATTTCACCGACATTCTATTCTCGAATCATATTGAAACTTTGCACAATTATTCATTGTCGATGACAACTCATGGATCGATCAAAAATCTAAAAAGTTTATCAAGTATTCGTAATGAATTAATTTTGTTTTATATGAGAAACGTACTAAGCTAACAGAAGATAACTATTACAATACTGAGAGATATGTCAGTGATCGAACGATGCTCTCCCTCTAAAGCGCGGATGGGACTTGTCAAGACAGCAGACATAAAAAGACAAGGCATTTGTGTACAGTTATGATTGATTAAAAATAATTGATGTAATTTTTCACTCGATATAAGCCAGTTTTTTTTTAAATTTATTTAACTTGTTATAGTCAAACTTATAGTTAGAGTTTTAAAAAAAAGGCTAATTAAGTTTATGTACTATTGTGCTGATCTGGTGAGCCTGGTCTAATCAGTAGAGTCAACAAACTTGTTAAAATGTGTTCTACGACAGAATCTCTACATCGTCACGGTCTTAATTGGCTTAAGCTAGTTGGACACCAGCTATAGCTGTTACCAACACAGCTACAGTGCTCTAGCTACAAAAAGGCACATTTCGCCTTTGATTAAGAATGCTGTTATTCTGAATGTTTAGAGAACGGATGATGCTTGGAAATTGTTATGTCGAGGACTGAGTCTTCTTCATTGGTCAATGTTCTCGTTTAGGTGCTAGACATTGAAGGTTTTTACTGAAACTGGGAACTAGCAGAGGCGTAGCTAGGGTGGGAGGATGGGTGGTCCAAATTTGAAAACAGAAATTTGAAAATCGGGCCACCATTTGAAAGGGCCCCAAAATGAGTGTCCGAAATGTGTTTTTATCTTAAATATTAAATATTACGCCATTATCTAGTGTCAAGATGTCGAATGTCGTAATGCAGGGGCCTCTAAAGAGGTCAAGATTCCCGGGCCCCCAAATCCCTAGCTACGCCACTGGGAACTAGATAAACATTTACTCGAAAAGATAAAGGCACATAAAGACACTATACAGCGAGCAACTAAGACTTTCACTAAAAATGCCTCGCTCCATCATGGACATACGGTGGCAAGACCTCACTTCAAAAAGCGATGTCCTTGCAAACGCCGGTATGGACAGTATAGAGGGACCTTCTATGGTCCGACAGTTACGCTGGGCAGGGCATGTATGGGAGATGAACGTGTGCCAAAGGCAGTCTTTTTTGGTGAGCTAAAAGGTGGTCGACGTAACAGAGGCGCCCCACGGAAACGCTTCAAAGACCATTCGCCAACTTGCCTTAGCTGACATAGAAGAGAGCACCTGGTTGTATGCGGCCTCAGAGCGAGACAGATGGAGGTCACTCACAAAGACCGCGAGATACACATTTGAGACCAAAAGAAAATCTGCCGCAGAAGACACAAGACGGCGAAAAGAGAATCTAAATGGACCACCTGTGGACAATGAGTTTGCTTGCCCTTGTGGAAAAATATGTAGGTCACAGCTGGGGCTGCGCAGCCATTGAAAATACTGCATTCCTCACTTTGGACTCGAAGACAAGCCTTGTAATGCTAGAACAAAGTCGTACACGTGCTCCTTCTTTCCTATTGCCATTAGAGAATGGAATGGGTTGCCTGAATCAGACAAGAAAACCAAAGACTTGGCAGTTTAGGTCATTGATTAACATGCATGACTAGATTGACACGTGAAATGCTTAGGACGTAATTATACTCTCTTTTGAACCAACGTCTGTAATATATAAGATAAGATAAGAAAAGTCTAGAAACATATTTTTGAGACATATGTTTTTAACCCCCCAAAAAATCTGAAGACGTATACTTTTTCAAAGGTTGTAGACACTTTTGTAGACACAAAATGAGACACATCAATTATATATATCTATTTGAAAAAACCTAAGACAGGTCTTAAAAAAAACCCAGACACGTCTTAGAAAAAAAAGGATTGGAGACACATCTTTAAAAAAAACACCGTAGCTATATCTATTTAAAAAATTAAGACACATCTATTTGAAAAGATTCAACACACATCTATTTAAAAAAATTAAGACACATCTATTTGAAAAGATTGAAGACACATCTATTTGAAAAGACTAAAGTCACATCTATTTGAAAAGACTAAAGACACATCTATTTGAAAAGACTAAAGACACATCTATTTGAAAAGACTAAAGACACATCTATTTGAAAAGACTAAAGACACATCTATTTGAAAAGATTGAAGACACATCTATTTGAAAAGATTGAAGACACATCTATTTGAAAAGACTAAAGACACATCTATTTGAAAAGACTAAAGACACATCTATTTGAAAGATTGAAGACACATCTATTTGAAAAGATTGAAGACACATCTATTTGAAAGATTGAAGACACATCTATTTGAAAAGACTAAAGACACATCTATTTGAAAAGACTAAAGACACATCTTTTTGAAAAGACTAAAGACACATCTATTTGAAAAGACTAAAGACACATCTATTTGAAAAGACTAAAGACACATCTATTTGAAAAGATTGAAGACACATCTATTTGAAAAGACTAAAGACACATCTTTTTGAAAGATTGAAGACACATCTATTTGAAAAGACTAAAGACACATCTATTTGAAAAGATTGAAGACACATCTATTTGAAAAGACTAAAGACACATCTTTTTGAAAGATTGAAGACACATCTATTTGAAAAGACTAAAGACACATCTATTTGAAAAGATTGAAGACACATCTATTTGAAAAGACTAAAGACACATCTATTTGAAAAGACTAAAGACACATCTTTTTGAAAAGACTAAAGACACATCTATTTGAAAAGACTAAAGACACATCTATTTGAAAAGACTAAAGACACATCTATTTGAAAAGATTGAAGACACACGACTGCTGAAATAGATTGTAGTGTATTTTGTTAAAATAAAAGAATTGTACAAATCTCAATGCAAAATCCGTTCTAGGTTCTAGCTTCTCTACAATAGCTACTTTCTGTACTGTGTGGTGTCTTCAGCAAGACAAAACCTCAGACTGTACTTCATCACACGTTGCGTACTAAGGGTGCTAAGAACTATCTTCAACCATCGTGTGGTTTCTCCAATGATACCAACTGACCACACTTCGCATTAATATATTATTATGTATGGGACATACGCTGCTATTTACGATGTGAGCCACGAGAGCCAGTGGGGGGCCTTGAGGGGTAATGTGTGTTGTGTGTGTGGGGGGGGGGGGGGGAGGACCATGCTATCACGCACACCAAGGGCCGAGAGGGGAGGGAGGGAGCGTATCGAGTGATTTTCTGTTGACAACTTAAGTTGATGGCGGACGTTTCAAACCGTAACAACACACACACGCACGCATGCATACGCACATACACTCAAACACGCACACACACATCAGAGAAATTCACAAATGACAGGGGAGTTAACTTTTTACCACCGATCTGGATTTAACGGATACTTTTTTTTCTCCCAGGACGCGAATTAAGGGGCAGTAATCGAGTTTTAGTCTCTAAGATCTGCCACGTTACAAAAAGGGCAGGCAACTTCCGCAAGAGACCACGAAAAGGAAAAAAAAAAAAAATGAAGGAAGATATTTCTGTGGCTGAATACTTAATCATTACTACCAGTAATCCACTCCCGGACTACGTTTCTGGTGGCTTTTTTATGAGGTTTTTTTTTCTTTCAGATCTTGGGGTTTTATCTGGGTTTGAGAACTTGATATCAAGGTTGTCCTTTGTAAGCCGTCTGTTTGTGATGTCTACAGATTGTTAGGCGTGTTGGGTTTAGTTGCAGGGCTGTACACTTTTGTACTGCTATAAATCACGTTCTTTAAATGAGAGGGCTTTGGAGTGATCTAAGTGAAGGCTCGGGCTTCGTCTCCTGGACTTAAATTCGTGTCTGGACTCGGTCCGTGGACGCCAGAACGATTCAGAAGTGACCCAGCTGGATTGCAATGTCTGAGCTTCTAAAGACAGGAGGCTAGCCGAATCATGATGTGGTTGATCCGAAGAGTCAGAGATAATATACATGAGTTTTTTTTCCAGGAGCCTATGTTTTTTGTCATAAGCCTATGTTTTTGTCAGGCGCATATGTTTTGTCAGAGTTCTATGTTTTTTTTCCAGGAGCCTATGTTTTTTCTAGGAACCTATGTTTATTTGTCAGGAGTTTTTTTTTAGGAGGCTATGATATAGTCAGGATCCTATGGTTTTTTTTTCCGGGAGCCTATGTTTTTGTCATGAGCCTATTTTTTTTCAAGAGGGTATGACATTGTCAGGAGCCTAAGCTTTATTAAATATATATATATATATATATATATATAAATATATATATATATATATATATATATATATATATATATTATAGAACTGACAGCAGTGATCTTTCAAATTGAAGCTGTGTTGTTTTCTCAAAATTTCTCCATATCTTCTTTTCTTTTTCTTGCTTCTTTCTTTAAGTTTCCATAACATCGTCACCACATTTCTTCTTATTTCTTTCTCTTTTTTGTTTTAGTTTTGCAGACTACTATTGCTTATAGGAAACTGTAACCGCGATCCTGTACATCAATGAAGAAATAATTGGCTTTTTGTGTAAAATCCTCATTATCCTCTTAATAACATGGGCGGGGGTCATACTTTTTCATTCATTTTTAAAATATTTTCGATAAACTTTATATTAACTCTTTCCGTCTGTCTGTCTAGGTGGATTCTTTTGCACTTTTTTTCTACCACTTCCCATTCTCGGATCAAGTTGAAATTTTGCAGAATTATCCATTGTCGATGGCAATACATGAATCAATAAAAAAACAATTAGCTAACTAGTTTATCATATAGTGGTAAAATGTAATAATAGTCTAGCAATTCTTTGCATTGTAAAAGTTTTAATTTGGGCCAATAATAATAAGGCTTGTCTTCCTTCGAGTCCGAAGATCAGTGAGGAATGCAGTATTTCCCGTGGCTGCGCAGTCCCAGCAGTGACCTATATATTTTGCCACCTGCAGGCCAAGCATAACCATTGTCCGCAGGTGGTCGATTTAGATTTTCTTTTCGTCTTCTGCGTTTGTCCTCGGCAGCAGATTTTCTTTTGGTCTCAAATGTGTATCCCGCGGCCTTCGTGAGTGACCTCCAGCTGTCTCGTTCTGAGGCCGCATGCAATCAAGTGCTCTCTTCTATGTCAGCCAATGCTTCTTCGATAACTCACCTTTTCAATAATCTGCCTTAAATAATAATTTATTAGGGTTTTAAATTATTTTATAGCGACATTGGTTTTAATCATAATTCAAGGGTAACGTTGTACTGATTGAGTTCAAAGGTCAACTCGCATTGTCCGGGGTCAATATTCAGAAAGGCTAAAAGAAGAAAAAGAAATCTTTCCATGACAAGCGTAACTATTTGTTCCTTTAGAACCGATCAAGAGATGCAAAACATCCTGCACTCAGTCCCACGTGTCCCATGGCCGATATGTGATCGGTGTGTCAGGAGCTCTCTATGGTCGGAAGTTTACAGTAAGTAGTTTCTGCTGTGACTTCACGCGCGCTTGTCAAGGGGAAGGAATGCTAATTGTGAAACTGTGTTGACGTCTGCTAAATGTAACATCTCTTCTGCATGACAACCATTCTAGAAAGTTTTAATGACGTCTTCTTCAAAGAAAAATTGACTTAATTTTAGTCCGATTTCTGTTCCATATGTATGTCTCTATTGTGATCATGGCGGGTCTTAGATAGTTGGAGACCTTAGATAATTAGAGGCCTCAGAAGGAGTGAATTTGGTGGCCATAATGAAATGACATGAATATGAAATAGAAAAAGAAAGAAAAAAAAACAAAAAAAAGCAGTGAAAAACTAACATTCACAAATTATTAATTACCAATTATACTCCAAGATTAACATTGAGGACAAGTTTCCTTATTTCTTCTCATAAACCTAGGCGGCTGCCTAGTTTGCCTATGCCTAAGGCCGCCCATGAATCAGGGAACACATTGTAGATTCTTCACTAAAACCTAATTTGAATTATGACATTACAGGTCCTTTGTATTCTTGCAGTGGTTAGAGATTTTCATATATGGAGAAAATTTTTAAAGTTCTTCCGTTTATTTAGCTGGTATCATTGAATTTCAATTTAGCGTCCTTGACCTGATCTAGTTAAAGGACAAAACAAAAAGTCGGTTTGATCCACCAGAATGGTCTAGCTTCTAAACTAAAATAGTCGAGTCAATTTGCTGCAATATTCAAGGTGTTCTGGCCAACAAGATCAAGTTGATCCACGATAGAGGTCGAGTTGATCGAACATTCTTGTTGAATCATTTTAATATTTAAATCTACTTTAAATTTAGCTTTCGGGTTCAAGGGAAGCAATCCTATGTTGATTACTACGAAAACAGAAGATCTCTGTACAATTCATAAAATATATCAAAAGTGTTGTTTTTTTTTCCCTACTTTGCTTTTACATACTGTTAATCTTGCAATACGTGGTTCATAGTTCAAGGTTGAATTAGTTCGCCCTCATTATACCCTTGCATATTTATAAATACATCAAATAATATGAAAAGGGAGCTAACTTGTATACCACATACATAGGTATAAATAAATATAGACTGGCCGAAAGAAGTAACTTTGTGTAACTTGAAAACACCTGCATCTATTGTATTCGGATTTCCGAATCATGAAAAATTGCTTGATCTTCATTCTTAGAGATTTAAAAAAAAAACACTAGTGAAAATAATGTAATACTTATATAGGTTATGGCTGAAATAGATATGAATACTTAACTTTTATACTGCTCATAAATGCTGTATAATAAAGTACACAAAATTGTAAGTCACAAATTTTCATTTCATAAAACTCTTTAATCGGCCAGTCTATATTTATTTATGTCTATGACCACATAATTATTTTTGAGCACTAAGAGTTATCTAACGATACCGGTGTTTACATAAACTTGTATCCTATGAAAAAAAAATCGTCATCGCCTGGACAGACATTCCTGAAGTCGTAAATAAGATTTGTATCACCGGAGAGAGAGGATTAGGCTCTCAGGATTCTCTGAAAATCTGGACAAAAGACTGGACGGGAGGAGACCGATGTCGAACTGACTTAATGTGACTTGCTGTCAGCTCCAGTGACAGCACGATTGTGTCCCTTGAATGTGGTCTGATAAAAGGTTGTTTCTAGTCCACTAGTGGTCTAGTTCCTTATTTCTGATTGTTGATGGTCTATTTTTTTTTAAAATGAAATTGGTCTAGTTCTTTATTTCTGATGGTTGGTGGTCTATTTTTTTAAAACAATCTTATCTTATCTTATGAAATAAAGACGTAACTTTGAAAAACATGATTACGTCCTACGCGTCATGCTATTATTGGTCGAGTTTCTTAATTTCTAAATTTTGATGGTCTATTTTTTTATGTGTGCCATGTTTTACTTTTTTTTTTATTCGCAAAACTTTTAAATCACTCCGTCTGTTTGTCTGTCCGTCTGTCAGTCTGTCAGGTTGGATTCTTTTACAAGATTTTCTCCCACTATTTATTATCGAAGACAATAGATGAATCTATTTGGATTAACCAGTTAGTTTATTAATGCTAATTAATTAAGTTTGTTTTATATAGAACAAAGGTAAATAAAGCTGCAATAATAAGTGATACGGCTGAGATTCAGCGTTGCTTTCCCTTTACTCAATTTAAGCTTTGTTGTTGTTTTTGTTTTAAACATTTTTTTTAATATTTTGTTCATTTTATGTCATAAACAAGCATCTTAGAAATACTGAAATTATTTTTAGTTGTTTTTGAAGAATAAAAAGGCAAATTTACAAGAGAAATAACTCTGGCCTCCTTAAGTTGTGAAACAACTCTAAATCATCGTATAGAGATGAGATGAAAGCCGGGACATTAGCTACTGTCGAAAGATGTCGCCCACGTAGCTGGTCCCACCTTTTCCGCTGGCAGCTGACGTTTCCAAAGGAACTGCAAACTCCGGTACAGTTTTGGAATCAGCGGCGTCGCAGGATCTGCCTGGGTGTTTTGCACAGTGTGCTGAAAATTGCTTTCACCGGCTCCTAATTTTTCCTAAGGGCTGACTCCAAGGGGGCGGACTGGGTCTCAAAATCAGCCCAGTCCTATCTATACACTCCGGCCCATAAATTGTATATCAAACGATAGAATGCATATTGCGAACTGTGGATGGCTGCAGGAGTAGAGATTCGAACCTTGCTCACTGCCACCATCCACCATTCTGTTTTAGCTTTGGTCGGGGGGGGGGGGGTAATTATCTTCATTTCTGAAAGACCATCGCAAACATGACATTTAAAAAAAATCTTTTTGTTTATGTTCTATTTCCTTCATTAATATTTTTAATAATTAACATTGAAGAACTTTAAAAAAAAAATTATTTTTTTTTTACTAAATTTAGTTATCAATTTTATAATGAACTTTTGGCCAAGTCTCTCTTCAACTGTAAAATTAGCTGTTTTTTTTTTTCTTTTCACATTAAGACTAAAAAAAAACATATGACACCTAAATTCTGTTTTTCTATTCTCGTTAACTGTGCAGTAGAATACCTGAGTTTCCTTTTAAAGGCTTAGTTCCTGGGCCTAGGACATTAAACGCGATATTGGGTAGGCTAGGCGTCATGTGAACAAGGTACACAGCACTGAGAGAAAAGGCAGGGCCTGCTCTAGGCATAGGCAAACTAGGCAGCCGCAGAGGGCCTACCATTGGAGGGCCCCCACCACCACCAGAAACAAATTTTTCGAAAAAAAAAATATTGGATTATCTCTATAATATGGCAGAGAACTCTGTCTACTAGCCTAGCTCTAAGTGTCTGCTATAGCCCATGAATGTTTAGATCTACTTGAGACTACCTTTGTTAGAACCTTGTTGTTTCCTATTGGTGAATATGTGAAAACGTTATTTCGAGGTTGTGGCTTCAAAACGCAAACGAAAAGCGGAGAATGCAAAGAGGTGCTTTATTAAATCTCGTGACTTGTCAGCAATGATTGTTTTAATCAAACGATAGAAATCCCCTTATTTTATTTTTATTTCTGTTCATTTTTAGTCTTTAATTTTTTTTTTTTTTTTTTTTGGGGGGGGGGGGGGCACCAAATTCACTTTGCATAAGGCCTCCAATTACGTAAGGCCGGCCCTGAGAAAGGTAATCAAACTGATAACTCAAGAAAGAGTTGCCTTTGCATGGTCTCATAGACCATTCTTACCCTCACATTATGAAAAAGAATTGTAAATTCCCCTTATTTCAAAGTTCTTCTTTCTGGTTGGATTTAAAGGAATAATATGCAAAACATTCGACACCAACTCAGTTGCAGAAACTCTTGGTGGGAATATAAAAGTTGACTGTTTATGTCCGTTGGGACTGACTGCTCATAATTTTTCTCGAGATTTGTTGCTGATTTCTTGGCGCTGAAAGCTATCAGAAATTAAAATTGTTGTACCCCTCTCCTGGGTACAGGGCCTTACTATATAATAAATGGAAGAAAGTAATTTCTTTTTTTGCTGTCTTCATACAAAAAAAAAAGTGTCTTAAATTCGTCCTCTCATAAATATTTATCTATAAATTAACGTACTTATTAATCTAACTCCGTTCTAAATAAATCATTCTCTGCGGATCTGCCATGGTCTTTTTCTCTTCCCATTCATGATCTGACATACTTGCTTACACACACACACACACACACGAGACGCACACACGTTTGAAGCAGAACGTGTAAAAGGTTTAAGGCAGAACGCCCGCACACTCGATAAAATAAGTTTCTTATTTTGACGTCAGGCGAGAGACTGGAGAGGGAGAGCCGTAGAGGCCGGAGGAAAGGGGGGGGGGGAAGCCACAGGTTAAAGTTATTTATGAACTACTTTAAAGTGATAATTAAATAAACTTTTTTTTTTTTGGCAGTGGAATATCCCCGTCTTTTAGTGAGCCAGAATTTATTAAGAGCATCATTCGTCTCAGTATGAAGGTCAAGGTTGGACTGTACTCTCCACGTCTGCACAGAGGGTTCCAGTTTGAATTCACTTCGCAGAAATAAACTATAATCTAAGATAAATAGCCCAGATCTGTATCTTTGTATCGACATCTTTAAAGAAGTTCTCTTTCTAGTAACATATTGATCACATCTTACTGGACTGGTCGCCTCCGACCCCTTTTGAAGTTAGACGTAAATTTGAATGAAAACACTGACATGTGCATATAGTTTACAGACCGACACAGATAAACACGTTTATAGACCGACACAGAAAAACAAACAAGTTTATAGACCGACACAGATAGACAAACAAGTTGATAGACCGATACATATACACAAACAGACACGTACACTACAAAGAGGCACTCTGGCTGAGTGGTTAAGCACTAGGTTTACGAACCTTGGGTCCTGGACTCGAATGTCGGTGAATTCTTGTATTTTGAAATTCAAGATATTTAGGGCATCCTTGAGTCCACCCATCTTTAATGGCTATGTGACTTTAGTTGGGGAAACTAAAGGCGGATTGTCTTTGTGATGGCCACATGACACCCTGCTCATTGACAGTTAGGCCAAAGAAACAGTTGACCTTAACATTATCTGCCCGATAGATACAATCTACCAAGCATCATCACTGGTCTATGGAAACAAAATCAAGAAAAGCGAGGACTGGCTTGCAGCTAGTCTACCAGATGGAAACTGCCATTAGGAACAAGAGAGCAGCCATGCTAATCTACAAGAAGGATCCCACCACAAGCAACTTAAAAAGGCTCAGAGCTTAACGGAACAATGCCCAAAGAATAGGGAGACAGTGCGCTAACAAATGCTGGCAGGAGCTACGTGTAGATATTCAATCTTTTGCGACTGTGGTAACATAAGAGGACTATACGAAGGCATGAGAAAAGCCTATGGACCTCACACCAGCAAGTGTGCTCCGCTCAAGTCAAAAGATGGCTCAATCATCAGTGATCGTGCGCTGCACATGGAGCGTATATATATATAGTTCGACCATCGTGGTTCGATGATGACCACTTTGTCATCCAGGGAAGTGAGGGCTTTGCACTGGGGTTTTATGCCTCCTTGTGTGGCTGGTGAGACCTATGTGAGCCCGGAATGTTTGGCTGCACACTTTGCAGGTTATTCCAACTGGAGCTGGTATCGTGGGCCTTGCTGTCTATCTATCTATCTATCTATCTATCTATCTATCTATCTATCTATCTATCTATCTATCTCTGGCGTTTTTCTTTTGCCAGTGTGGTTCTCTTTTCCTCAGCCACATGTGCGCCAGTTTTCACAGCACGACACCATGATGCTCTGTCAAGTGCCTCTGTCTCCCAGGTGGCTGGGTCTATGCTGAACGCTTTCAGAGAAGCTTTGAGAATGTCCCTGAAGCGCTTTCTTTCACCACCTTGCGAGCGCTTTCCTTCGTTTAAGTATAAAGTAGATCTGTCATCGTAGAATTAGATCAAGAGTTAGAATTAGTTCTAGGCTTTGGAGCTTTGTGTGCAAGCGTGGAGCCTTCGCTCTGCGCATGCTTTCCGTATTGTTGCATGTAAACATGTCAATTTGGGGTATTTGGACGTCTAAATTCGCAGATATAAGGAACGAATTTATGTAAAAATGCTTTTGAAACACAAATTTGACGGTTAATTTGATTAAATAATGAAATCAATAGACTAAATCTTGTATTATCATGTGTTAAAGTAAAAAACAAAATATCAGCGCAAAGTGTAGTTCTTAAAATTAGATCTCGATCTATATTCCTTTCAATCTTGTCTCATGTAAACATGACCTAGATACATATTAATACTTTCATAGAGATGGGCAACTTTTATTTTATGGTCTTAAGTTTGTTTTAGGGATACTATACATACGTTACGGTTCCAGTTAGTACCCGAAGAACATTTATGCCAAGTTTTATCAAGATTTATCAAACGGTTGGATTTCTATGCGAGACATACATACATACATACGCCTTACTTTCTGCGTACGATATCTATATCTATATCTATATCTATCTATCTATCTATCTATCTATCTATCTATCTATCTATCTATCTATCTATCTATCTATCTATCTATCTATATCTATATCTATCTATCAGTCTATCTATCAATCTACATCTATCTCTATCTATCTATCTATCTATCTATCTATCTATCTATCTATCTATCTATCTATCTATCTATCTATCTATCTATCTATCTAATCTATCTATCTGTCTGTCTGTCTATCTATCTATCTATCTATCTATCTATCTATCTATCTATCTATCTATCCATCTATCTAATCTATCTATCTATCTGTCTGTCTATCTATCTATCTATCTATCTATCTATCTATCTATCTATATCTATCTATCTATCTATCTATCTCACTCTCTCTCTCTCTCTATATATATATATATATATAATTTAGTACACTACACTAAATACGTTTTTGCTCTAAACAAGACACACCCTGACAAATTCAATGTGCAATACCTGACACATCATAACCTAATAGATGTGTAGAGCCTGACACATCATAACCTAATAGATGTGTTGTGCCTGACACATCATAACCTAATAGATGTGTAGAGCATGACACATCATAACCTTATAGATGTGTAGTGCTTGACACATCATAGCCTAATAGATGTGTAGTACCCACACATCATACCTTAATATATGTGTAGTGTTTGATACTTCATAACCTAATAGATGTGTAGAGCCTGACACATCATTAGTAAATGTTGAGTGCTTGACCCCCTCATATAACCATAGTACAAACGCATAAAAAGCCATCTACTTACCATCTTGAGGAATAGTCTCCGAGGCCATTATTTCCTCACACGTAGCATTGACAATTGAACTCCAGGTTTTCAAAGCATCAACGTGCTCCTCCGGCACCTCGGCCAACTCAACGCTCTTCATTTTGTTGTGATGGTTACTGCAGTTATTGAAACAAAAATACCTCACAGAACACAGATCTGACCCTCGTCAATGAAACATACTTAATAAGTCCGTTTCTTTAGGATTTTACAGTATCAAGATGAATATTAATGAAGAAAAGCCGATTATTTTTGATAATTAAAACTCCCAACGGATTTTACCAGAGACATTTTAAATACGTTCTTTTTCAGAATTTCATGTGGTGTAATTAGTTTACATATTCTCTCAGAATTCGATATATTTATGTTCCTGTTCAGAATTTGATGTTATATAATTGGTATTATCTTTCAGAATTTGATGTTATATAATTGGTATTATCTTTCAGAATTTGATGTTATATAATTGGTATTATCTTTCAGAATTTGATGTTATATAATTGGTATTATCTTTCAGAATTTGATGTTATATAATTGGTATTATCTTTCAGAATTTGATGTTATATAATTGATATTATCTTTCAGAAATTGATGCAATAGAATTGATTTTCTATTTCAGACCTCGACTCCTTAGTGGCGCGGTAGTTATAGTGAATTTCAGTTGTCCACTTTATACTGTTTTAGGTTCACTGTTTAGAGAGTTTGATTCATTCTGAATAAATTCTAAATAAACCCAACAAATGATTTAGAAATAACTCAGAGTTCCACTTCATGTTTTCTTAAACAGTTTCCTCAAGAGTTCATTTGCTAGCCTCAAGGTTCTCAAGTATCTGTAAAAAATTAAACAAAGGACTAAATCAAATATGAAGGAACTGAAATCACAAACACACACATACAAATACACACACACAGAGAAAATAAATTTGCCAAATTTTTAAATAAAATTGTTTCCTTCCGACACTTTTTTTTTTGGTCAGTTTCGTGAATCTCAGAATGCAATTAAAAATTAGCACCTCTTGTGTAAATGTCAAGGCCGTTCTGAGAGTGCTTAAAGTCCAGAGACAATAAGGCTCGAACCAAAGCCGTGTGAATACATAGTTTTAAAAAATTAAAATAGCATGCTAGCTATTTATAGGTGCAGTCTATTGTTTCAATAGTCAGTTATGTATTGATCACAGATTAGTTATAATAATATAATAATAATAATAACTCGTCAATATTTATTAAAATTAACATATCATACGTTGCAACTCATTCAGGCATTAATCGTTCTTGTAGAAACATAAGAGTTAATTGCAACAAAGATAAAGGCACATTTCTTATTCCATAAGCTAGGTCAAATTCGTACAAGTGCCCTTTTCCCATAGAGCGTTGGAGCATGGAATGGGTTGCCAAAATCAGTTAGGACAACTAACGACTAGGCAGAGTCATTGATTAGCATTGCATGACTAGGTTGACACATGAAATGCTAAGGACGTATATATCTTCTCTTTATAAGATAAGATAAGATAAGGATTTAACGCAGCAAAACGAAATGTGAAATGAACCTTCGTGTCAAAAACGGAAAAAACTTTTTTTCCTTATCTGTTTGTCCGAAGGTTTATGAATGCAGTATTTCCCGTGGCTACTCAGCCCCAGCTGTAGCCTACAGATTTTTCCACACCCAGTGCAGGCATAACCATTGTCCGCCGATGGTCAATTTAGATTTTCTTTTCGTCGCCTACGTCTGTCCTCGGCAGCGGATTTTCTTTTGGTCTCAAATGTGTAGCCCGCGGCCTGGGTAAGTGACCTCAATATACCCTCTAGAATATTCTAGATTAACTTCCAGGACTTTGTAACATTCCGATTTCGGAGCATTGTTTGTTTGTGGTGTATTTAATTTCTGATTTAATTTGCGCGATTTCTTAAACTTTTGCTACATAGAGCTCGCGAAGCTTTCCACCAGCTGAAGAACACTAAGAAATCAAGGGAAATAAGCACCTCCACCAAGATCAGGCTCTTCAGCACCATTGTTGGAGCACAGGCCTGGAGAACCTCCGTCAACACAATGAAAAAAATTCAGGTACTCATCAATTTCTGCCTGAGGAAGAGTCTTATGATCCGCTGTCCAGACAAGATCTCGATTGAGGAACTGTGGTAAAGAAGAAAGCAGCAGCCCATTGATGTAGATTTCCTACAGAGACGCAAACCTGCATCCAGCATTACAAGACAAGACATCACCGGAAACAGGAAGAAGGGGTCGGCCCAGAAATACACGAAGCAGATGCCAAGCAGATGGGCAAGACGTGGGGACAGAACCAAGACGCCTGGATGGAGTTAGTTGGTGATGTACAGGGGACCTCAGGCTGAGATGATACTCATAAAGAAAGAAGTTTTAAACAGGTCTTTACGTTCTTTAACTTACTGAAATATTTGGTCTGACTTAGCTCCTGGGGAAGCAAGATCCCAAAGAATGTAGTTTTTATATTCTTATCTTATAAAATACAGACGTTATTTCAGAAATGAAGATGATTACGTCAGACGCGTCTTGCATCTAGTCATGCAAGTTAACCAATTTTTGTGAGTGAATTGTGTAACTGCTACCAGTTTGTGTACATGGTAATTGTCGTTTTTCACGTATAGCCTCTCAGCATATACACATTTTATAGTTGTTTTTACAGAATCTTCCTACTTTACGGTGTCTACTAAAAAATAATGTCAGTTTTCAAGTGGACTGATTCACTCGACACACAAACTGAACTTGAAGCTAATGATGTCTTAGTGTGTGTATAGTGGAACTGTTTCATTGTTGGCCTTCTGCGCGACTGATTAGTCAGTGATTATATGATTAATCTTATCTTATATAAGCTTACCTTATATAATCTTACCTTATATAATCTTATCTTATATAATCTTATCTTATATAATCGAGTACACGTACAATCTCATTATATATATATATACAGTCTGTGCTGGACTTGGCAAAATATGTAGTTCGCAGCTGGGGCTGCGTAACCAGGTAAATACTGCACTATCCAAGGTTTGAACTCGTGACATGCAGTATTTCTAAATTTGTTAGTTATGAGCACTGTTGTTTTTTTTTTGTATAAAAATAGGTGCCGTTACTCAGTGGTTAGGTGCCGTTACTCAGTGATTAGGTGCCGGTACTCAGTGATTAGGTGCCGGTACTCAGTGATTAGGTGCCGGTACTCAGTGATTAGGTGCCGGTACTCAGTGATTAGGTGCCGGTACTCAGTGATTAGGTGCCGGTACTCAGTGATTAGGTGCCGGTAGTCAGTTATGGATTGCCTAGCTTTTAAGTACTAATATATTATTAATAATCGTTAAAATACAAGAAAAATTTTTAAAAATATCCCACATTGAAAAAAAGCCCTGGTTATGAGAATGCGTGTTCTCTATGACATCATTGTTATACTTGTTTCAAAAGTATCAATATTAAATAAATGTAAACGTATTCCTGCTCTAGACGAGCGGTTCTCATCCTTTTTAGCTCGGCGACCCCCTACCACGATTCCTCTCTAGGCGGCGACCCCCAACTGTAAAATTTATTTTATTGATAGGCCTGTGTAAATTTCATTTTGCTAATTTTATATAATCGTCATCAACATGTAGGCGGACATCCATGATGTATTTTGATATAATCTGAACACAGCAAAAGCTTTAAATAAGTAATTGTATTTATTGTAAAATAATTTTGTTGTTAATTAATTTTTATTAAAGTATACTACTTTCATTCATCTACTTTTCTAGTGCATGTTTATTATTTTAATGCAAACTTAAGTGACAATATGAAAAGTAGGGCTAGGCATGGAAAATGCACATTTGTTAATACAGTTGTAACCCTGCCTTGCACCAGTGCTCTAGATGCGCACTAGCGCACTATTGAACGTAAACAGGAAGACACTAGGAGAGAGAATAACAGTGCATCAGGGATTGTGAAGAGTCTGAATGTTTGGGAAACTAGGAAGCCAGCTTTTGTGCTGCCTGAAGGTTGTAGAAGGACCTGGAGCGAAGCGGGGAAGGCTGTCGTTGGTCCACATTCGGGTTGCTGTCTAAAGGACTGGTCAATTAGTAGCAACACTCTCAGGAAGCTGAAGGATGTTATGTGTTTGTCCTAGTGAATAAACACCTGTCTTTATTTCCTGTTAAACTGTGTTGAGTTGCCCGCCTCTACGTTGAGTGCCTAGCCTAGAGTTACAACAATACAGTGAACTACATTGCAATAAAAAGATTGTTGCGACAGTATTTGCAAACACGCCATCGTCAGTACAAGCTTGCTTCTGTTTCCCCGGATGCGGAATTCTCCTGGTAGTTAGATCATAACGAATGTAACCTTCAGTATCAAGTTTCTTTCTGAATTGAGTCTTAAAGATATGTTGTCAGAAATAGAAGAAAGCGCAAAGCAATCTCAGAACGGGATATGACTGTAAACACCTGATACAGAATTGCGTAAATGAAATTGAAAAAAAAAATCAGCTGTATTGTTATTGTGACAGTTTCTTCGTTGCTAATATATGTCCATGAATCATAGGCCTGTAATGAGTTTGAATGACTTTTGGTGACTCGGTACTAAGAGTTGTAATCCAGAAAAAAAATTGCAGTGTAAAATATATAGGCGTCCAAATTTCAGAAGATCATAGGTGACCCCTGACAAATGGTCATTCGACACGGGATTGAGACCGGAAGGTTGAGAACTCCTGCTCTAGACTAAAACATTATGGTGCATAAATATTACAGTATTCTGGGTTTTAGTAACTCCCTGTATTACACTGTAGAGCTATTAAAGTATTTTATCCGATGTTTTCAATTTGTCTGAGAACACTTTTCATCACCTTTTAATGCTTTGTATCTGCTGTTTACTGATAGCCTCCCTTGCCAGTTTCACCAATACATCGTCTTATCTCCCTTTCACTGGCTTACCATTACTTATCACCAACAGGCGCATCAACTCTGTTCAACTTTGCATGACTTATTTATTCTGCCCCTTGACATGTAGTCAACCCATAAAACAACTGGCTACTTCTTGCAGAAAAGTCTGGCCTACTAGATCTATGTCTTCGTATGGAACGCGCGAAGCCTAATATTTATGGAAATTAGCTTTTTCATAACTTAGAGGCGGCCTTAGCAATACCGCGAGGCGCTGGGCGAGTGTCACATGCGAAGCCTAACCCCTAACTTCAACTCAAAATATCCTTTTAAGGATTAAAGTTTAATGTTAATAGATGCAGGAAGAGATTCATGACTAAATGCATGACGCGTAGGACGTAATCATCTTCTTTTTTGAAGTAACGTCTGTATTATATAAGATAAGATAAGATAAGATTCAATATTGAATTACAATCGCTTGTATAGGAAAATTGTTATCGAATAGAACGGAATGTTGGTACATTGGAAAACACGTTAATGAAATGTGATGCCTTTTGAATAGACCAGGGCACGACATAAAAGCAATATCACAGCTCGTGAAGTCATTTTATTCATAAACAGGTAACTAAAAAAAGTTTATTAAAAATAATTATAGCTCCATTTTTTTTTTTTTAAATATCTAGACAAAGTACCACATACTGATATATCATAGTCAAGATAGTCTAGGATGTAGTTAGAGAAATGATTTGGAAGATTCTAGTTCTGTGGTACATATCCGAACTTTAAAACATATAAAGCCAGTAGTCTAGATTTAAATACTAGCTCTAGTTTGAGATATGATATAGCGGATGTTTCTTCAGAGTTGAAGATATTATACTTCCAAATCCAGTCCTCCCGTGAGACGACCGGGGGGGGGGGGGGGAGTTGCAGCGGATTGGATATGAACCCGTACTGTAGGACAACAGGACATTGCCGCGGGCAGGATTCAAATTCGGGATCTTTGTGAAGACAGCTTGGAGTGCATACCAATCAAAAGGGGCAGTATAGAGATATGATTTGGAAGATTCTAGTTCTGTGGTACATATCTAAACTTAAAAACATAAAAAGACAGTAGTCTAGATTTAAATACTAGCTCTAGTTTGAGATATGATATAGAAGATTCTAGTTTGGTCCAGATAATGTTTTCTACACACGCACAATGTTCCTGCACGTCTGTTTGTATATTTTACTCTTTTTGTGACTGCATGCGGGAATTTCGAATGACGTGTGTTCAAAGATCAGACCAACTTAATTTTA
This sequence comes from Biomphalaria pfeifferi, assembly GCA_030265305.1. Taxonomy (NCBI): domain Eukaryota; kingdom Metazoa; phylum Mollusca; class Gastropoda; family Planorbidae; genus Biomphalaria; species Biomphalaria pfeifferi. The sequence goes on along the minus strand of JASAOG010000131.1, from coordinate 1,484,670 downwards.
AAATGATTATATTTGTAAACATTATAAATGTCATACCAGAGTGTGGCCAATAAACTAGTAATTCTTTTTTTTTTTTAAATATATATAAACTTTGAAATTTCTAGGAAAATCGTTAGAGCCGTTTTTAATATCCGTGTCCACCCAGCCAGGCGGGCTTTAGATTTAGGTTCCACCCTTTGAAGAGTTTGCAAGCTAATAAGAGAAATTGGAAAAATCAAAAACTCCAACTAGACTTCTCTTCAACCTGAGCACCTATCCCCCCCCCCTTTTTGTGTTGCCTCTCCATCCCCTCCCCCCCCCCACACACACACACTCACTTACAAACTCTCACACTGACACACTGACACTCTTACACACTGACACTCCGACACACTGACACTCTGACACTCCGACACACTGACACTGCAACACACTGACACTCTGACCTATTTAACCATTGCGCATGTACACGAAATTGTTTCGCTTGTACAACATTGTACACGTTGTGGATGTTCCTTCCGAGTGAATCTACTTCCTAATCCAAACCTCCCGCAGGACGACGGGGAATGGCAGAGGTTAGGGTTTGAACCCGAGACCATCGAGAAGTCCGAACGACAGTCCAACGCGCATGCCGCCCGACCAGGCAGCTGAAGAATTGAAGAGTGAGTGTAACCACTAAGTAACACAAACACACACACGCTCTTACCAACTCACATTCGCAGCAACGCTTTTCTTATCTTTTCTTATCTTATACATTACAGACATTCCTTCAAAGAAGATGTGTATTATAGGACGGTGGTGACACAATAGTATCCATATCACATGACCTCTTAAAGCGCTGGACCTTGAGCGTCGATTGAGTGGTGAAGGAGTATGATGCTTCGGTTACGTACACCCTCTCTTTATAACTGTGTCATCTTTCAGTCGCGAAGTGACTTTGGATCATCTCATAGAAATGAAATGAACGCCTGGGCATTAGCCATGGTCTGTCACCAATAGAGCAGCCCTCACTCTCCTTTCCCCCTTTTAATTATATGGAAAAATAAAATTATTTTATGACTATTATTATAAACCAGATATAGTCTCTAAAAGTTGAATTCAACTCTAAGTAAATACAATATTCATTTCAATAATACAATGCCAATCTTACACAGATGCCAATGGAGGGAAGGTGGCTGAGTGGTAAAGCGCTTTGCTTCTGAACCAAGGAGTCTCGAGTTCAAATCTTGGTGAGAATAATGAACTGCGAGACTTATAAGACGCCCCAGAGTCCACACAATTTTCTAAACGGTACCTCAGATACGTTAGGCCCGGTGATTGGTCTTTGTGTTGGCCACATGACACCCTCGTAAATTGTCAGCAAAAAAACAATTACGGATTAGATTTATATCCCACGAAAGTTCGAAAGGAGTTCCCTTTACTTTTTGCCTTTTTTTACTTTTTTACAGTGTTCTGTTTACGACATTTGCGACATTGACCAGGAATAACGAGGCCGTTGTGAGACCAGCCCAGCGACTAATCGCTTTTTACTTTCCTCGGCAAGCGCTTTAAGAGTTGGGAGTATTCTGGGGGCATTTGGAAAATACGTAATTTAAAAAACCATATCACTGTATTCAAACCCGAGAGAATACGGTTATCACTTGGCCACCACGCCCCATCTAGATCAAGTAGTTACTGAAATTAAGTGTAGCAACACAAGGCTCCCACTCCGGCAGTAGGAAAGCTGAGAATTGCAGGGACATGTCGGTTACAACGCTAGAACGTCTGATAAAAAGAAGAGATTACAAAACGCGTGGGAAAATATGTAGGTCAGGCCACTTTTTTTTTCTTTCTTTCCTCCTGCTTACATTTGGACTTTTTAAGTCGGAACGCGGAATTTGGTTTAAGAGTACAGATTCCTGAGTTGTTTTTTTTTTTGTTTTTTTTTAAATGTGCGATTATTAAAATACGGAACATCACGAGACTAAGAAAAAAATTTAAGGTGAAAAAGAAAATTAACTATGACTATACTAAATGGAGATTTTCATAATGGAAGCAAATACATCAATAAAAACTTTTGTTGTATCCGGTGTACAGAACCGCGTAGTATTATAAGTAAATTATTATTAAAGCGCTGGGGTACCGAACCGGGGGGTCCTTGGTTCGAACCTTAGTTGAAGACTTGGATTGTTATTTTCGGGATCTTTGGGCGCCTCTGAGTCCATCAGCTCTAATGGGTACCTGACATTAGTTGGGGGAAAGTTAAAGCGGTTGGTCGTTGTGCTGGCCACATGACACCCTCGTTAACCGCGGCCCACAGAAACAGATGACCTTTACATCATCTGCTCCATGGACCAAAAGGTCTGAAAAGGGAACTTTTTAAGTATTGCAGAATTAAATTGCTTAGCATTGTCACTTGTATCACTAAGAAATTATTATTTTTTATTTTGTTTCCTATTTTTTAAAATCTTTCTCTTGTGTTTTATTTGTGTACCATTAAATCGCCATTACATTTTTCATACCGCTTACTCTTCTTTCTCTCTCTTACTGAATTTTTTCTTTTACCTCCTTTGATTTAACAACGTAAGCGGGGTCACGTCAAAGTGTCATCAACAAACAGAAGACTGTGTTCAACTTTTAGTAATAAGATCCCCCCAAGATACACATTAACCATGCGTCCAATAAGGCAGACGTGAAAAACATATACTCTAGAACCAAATTCTTCCAGTTTGTAATAGGAACTTGGGGCTTAGAAAAAATGTTACTTCCTTATAATGATGTTGCCTTCAGAGTTTAGAATTGAAAATCAAATTCAATGAACTTCTAAATCGCTGTTTCCGAGTAATGAAGATTTCTATTTAGTGACTCCGAAGATTTAAAGTCCTAAGTCCTGACGTCGAGGCGGATGCCAAATAAACCAGAAATCGAAGCACACTGGCACTCTTGTTTCCCTGTAAAGTTTCTAAATCTGAAACTCACTTGTCAGAAGGAATAGCCTTGACCTTCGAGAGGTTTTTTTGTGTAAAGAAAGAGGGGGAGAGGAGGTACTTAAATAAAAATGTTTGACACAAGTGGAAACTTTTAACTTCCTGTACTGGTGAAACGATGGGTTACTTGGAAATATAAAGACCACAAAATGTAGTATTTGGAAATGAGAAGACCTCAAAATGTAGTACTTGGAAATGAGAAGACCACAAAATGTAGTGCTTGGAAATGAAAAGTCCTTAAATTGTAGTACTTGAAAATGAAAAGACCACAAAATGCAGTACTTGGAAATGAGAAGACCACAAAATGTATTACTTAGAAATGAAAAGACCACAAAATGGAGTACTAGGAAATGAAAGGACCAAAAAGTGTAGTACTCGGATTTGAAAAGTCTATAAATGATTTATTTAAAACCTAAACTTAATCGACTATAAGACTATTAAGTATAGAGCTTTAAAATAAAAATAAAAAGAGACATTATTTAGAAATGAAAAGACTACAAAAAAGGATTACTTGAAAATAAAATGACTACGAATGTTGGTCTATTACATAAACATAAAAAGACTACAAATTATTTCTGGAAGGGGTGAGGGCACGAAATTTAAAAAAAAAGTATTGTTTCCAAATAAAAAGACTACAAATTTGTATGGCCTTCAAGGAAGACAACTCGCTCTGTGGGTTTCTTTAGAGAGTGTGGTTAAGGATCGAAGGAATGGTTGATCGTCTGATCAGCTCAAAGTCTGCCTCGTTCTCAAAACGAGGTTAAGTTGTCAGAATACAGTGAACAGTGTTGCTATGCACTTGTGACTGGAAACGTCACTAATACATCGCTGTTGTTTGAGAAGTAATACTGAGGTGGAGAATTGTCGCCAAACGAAACAAGCATGTCATTGGACCAAAAAAATTATCTTATCTTATCTTATCTTAAGTTTTTTTTTAAAGTGTAGAAAAGGGCTTGACTTTCTCATTAAAGTTAATTGTCTTTCTTTTTTTTCCTGTTTATTTTTTCGCTTTTCTTTTTTTTTATGCTTTTGTTTAAAATAGAAATTAATTGATTTTGTTTTCTTTAAATTGTGTTAGGAATTATTTATTAGTAACATTACGTGCATGCATCTCTATTCTTGTGTCTCCTCCTTGCTGTCTGTCACTCTTTGATTCTCTCTTTCTAGACCTCTTTTATCTCTTTCTCTCACTGTTTCTTTTTCTCCTTCACAAACAAACCCTACGTTCTTCTTCTTTCTCTCTCTCTCTATCTTTCTCTCTCTCTATCTTTCTCTCTCTATATCTTTCTCTCTATCTTTCTCTCTCTATCTTTCTCTCTCTCTCTATCTTTCTCTCTGTTCCTCTCTCTCTATCTTTCTTTCTCTCTCTATCTATCTTCTCCCTCTTTCTCTATCTTTCTCTCTATATATCTTTCTTTCTCTCTCTCTCCTTTTCCATTACTCATTCTCTGACCCTCTTTGTTCATCTTCCTTTTTATCTCTCTCTCTCTCTCTCTCATCTCTCTCTCTCATCTCTCTCTCCAATCTCTATATTCTCTCGTTTTCTCTCCCTGAATTCAAAAGAATCTTAGGATCGAGGGATATCTAGCTGCCGCCCCTGCTCGCCACTCGTAAACAGCGCCTCTGTCAATTTATATTGACAATAATAATGGAGCAGTGGTCATGTGACCGGAAGAGGGCAGAAGGAGGAACAAATTATTGTTGTTATTGCTAGCCTAGCACACTCTGATCTACGCTCGAGTCTCTTTTAGAGACGAATCTCAGCAAATCTCGAAAAACTCTCGTCATATCTCGAATTAAAAAGCCCTAGTCTACATTGGGATTGGAACTCAACACCATTCAGGTAGTCAAGTGGCGTATTCCACTCGGCCAAACATACTCATTTATTACGTTTTGTTAATAAATTAAGATTTGGTGTGGGAAGGGGTACTCAGCATTACTAATATTATAAAAGGGGTATACATAGGTCAAAAGTTTTGGAAACACTTAACTAGAGCAGCGGTTCTCAACCTTTTAAGCCCGGCGATCCCTTTTTACAATCCCCCACTCTGCCGTGACCCCTCCCCACACACACATACAGCAATAGAAGAATAGACAAAAACAATCCATATTTTCGATGGTCTTAGGCGACTCCTGACAAATCGTCATTCGACCCCCAAGGGGATCGCGATCCACAGGCTGAGAACCCCTGGACTAGAGTAATATTATTAGTAAAATCACTAAACTTTTAGATGCTTCAGGACTGAGAACCGGAGAGTAAAGTAGCAGTGGCTTAAAATTCTTAGGCCTCGGTTGAAGACGCTGATGCACTCAAGTGCCCTAGTGCTATTAAGCATGAAATGGGTTGCCTGAATCTGCCAGGAAAACTAACGACTTGTCAAAGTTAAGTCATTGATTAACTTGCATGACTAGATTGACCTAGGGACACGCGTAGGATGTAATTATCTTTTTTTTTGGCCAAATATCGTCTGTATTGTATAAGATATACTTACAATTTCACTGATGTAATCAAGAGTCGTAGCTTTACTAATTAAAGTAATCATGCTTACTTTTTGTAATGTAATCATACATAAACTTCACTAATGTTTCTTAAAGTATCACTTCTAAGTGAGTACATATCAGCTCGAACTAAACACATACATGCTCACTCACACTCAATGCTGTAACTAATGTCATAGCATAAACTACTTAGACAAGGGAAGACAATTAAGTTGGGCATGACACACAAAGGGAAGTAACGAGAAACGTGATCTTGATGGGTCAAACTGAATGTCGAGAAATCTAAACTTAACCAGCTCTCAACCGGTGATCACAACTGGAATAATTGGAACAGTGATTCTCAAACTTTCTCCATTGAAAACAACGCATGATTACTGTCCATCTAATCAACTCTTTAGTTAGCTTATGAAAGCGTTACGGTGCGTTCTCAAGCCTTGGGAAAACAAACTTTCTATTATAGAAGCTTTTTGTGTCAGTTTTTTTTCAAATAAGTCTATTGAAAAAGATTTTGACCGACATACATGAAAACGTCTGGCCATATTAGCCATAATTCGCTACATAGTGCTCATCAAGAAACTTATAGAACTTAAGATGTATTCTCAAGCTAGAAAGAAATAATGTTTTAAAAGTTGTCATCATTGATAATAATAGCAATTGTGCCTGATCGAGTGGTATGCACTTCGGACTGTCATTTCGGTGGTCTAGAGTTTAAAACCTCTTCTATCCCCTGCCGTCCTGCCAAGCTTCGGAATTATTCATCTTTATTTTCTTCTTATTTAAAAAAAAAATAGCTTTTAAAATAGCGTAACATTCATGCTTATAGCACGATACAGTCCAATCTCTTTTGGGGGTGAGGGGGTGGGGGTGTATCTGGAAGGTTTTCCGTACTGCCTTTAAGCGCTCAGTTAACACAACTCTGCACGAGTGGGGGTGTCGAACTCAAACCTTCTTGATAGGCAGCCAAGCAGTTCCAGCCGCTAAGCCACAAATTGCTTAAACTTAAAACCAAACGAAACAAGATGTTAAGCTTTGGTAAGTTGTTCATGGTAAACTTTTAGTAGTTACTATAATTTATTTTTAAAAAAGTAATACATGAGCTCACGCAGTCAGGATAATCAGCTATCCCTGTTCTTTACTTAAAGATGATATTTTTTGTATTAATGTCACACACACACCGGTCACGTGATATGCTTGGTTGATTCAAATTGGGTAGTAATTAGTATAGAAGCAAGTAACTTAAACTTAAGGAATGTTTGTTTACGATTAGTGAAATAAGTCCATTTCCGTTGGTCTTTCACCAAGATATTTTAAGCGATACCCAATTGTGTTTAACATATGTTTGGAAACCTTTAAACAATGGCTAGAAATCTTTAAACGATGTCTTTGACCCAAAAGAAATGACACCGATGGTCACTTATGGTCTGTAATATACAAAAGCCGCTCTGGTTTATTTTAAGTTGACCAGAGCAACTGACCTAAGTATTTTTTTCCCACTAAATTGAAAGAGTCACGCTTAATCGAAATCATCATTTCATACATATTAACCTAAACACACAGACAGATAATAATACAAACAGACACAAGCTAGCGGAAACGGACACACAGGCTCAAAGAAATACACAGATAAAGGAACGCAAACACACACACAGACACACAAGCTAATAGAAACACTGCAGTGGCTTATGGAGCAACACACACACACGCACGCACACACGCACACACAACCCATACCCAATCTTCCTTCATCACAATTACAGATAACAAAAAACCGAACGCTCGACTAATTTTTTGTACAAATCTCATTTGCGTGAAATATCGCAGAATCAAAGAAAACATTTCATTTTAAAAAGTTATTGGGGGTCTTATATGGGGTGGGTGGGGGGGAGTAGAATGCGTACAGTGGTGAGATGATGGGGTGTGGGGGGGATCAATAGACGGATTTTGGATGCTTCGATAGGAATAAAATCTACCGGTTAATCTTCTCTAGAAAATTGAGCCCTTGTCAAAATGATGAAAGGAATACAAACTAATTAGTGAATAGAAGGAGACACGAACAATGTCAAGCACAGGAGCTCAAGGTGAAGTGGCGCCAGCCCCGCCCCGTTTTGGCATTCTCTTGTATATGCGCGCGCAACCCTTTGCTTTGATACATGTCACGCTGACATCACCATTTTGACCTGGAGGTCCATCAGAGTTTTACATTTTTGCTTCAAAATTTATGTATTTTTAATGCAGAATTCAACAGTGGCCATTTTGATATCAGACATCTGATCGTTTGACGGTTTGACCGTTTAACCATGTGACCGTGTGACCATCTGACCGTTCGACCATCTGAACATCTGTGTTTGTAGAAAAAAAAGTATAAAACCTTTCAGACCTTGCGATTAATAGGGCAGATGATGTAAGGTCATCTGTTTCTGTGGCCCGCGGTTAACGAGGGTGTTATGTGGCCGGCACAACGACCAACCGCCTTTACTTTTCCCCAACTAATGTCAGGTAATCATTAGAGCTTGGTGGACTCAGAGGCGTCCTAAAATCCCGAATTTCAAAATTCCAGTTTTCACCAGGATTCGATACCGGAATCCTTGGTTCGGAAACCAAGCGCTTTTCCACTCAGCCACCGCGCTTCACCTGACCTTTTGACCATAATAAAATTTTAGTTTTCTAAAAGTTTTTACTTTCAAACTAGAACTGCTGGTGGGACTAATTGTTCTTAAATATTTTTCCATCAAGCTTACTTTGAAATAACCTCAATCATCTAACAAAACAAAAAAATCAGCTTACATGGGATAAAATCAGCTTGTAGCAAAAAAAAAACAGCTTACTTTTTATGACTGTGTCTATAGCGCTTAGTTTCCTAATCTATCGGTCTAATCACGGTGAAGACTTGGACTTGCTCATCTAGCAGACGTGAGATGCACTGGGCACGTGACTTTCGTATTGATTCGACTTCTGCTATTGATGCCATTAATTATGACGGGAAAATCAGACTGACGCGTGAACTCTGGTTTGATAAACACTTGGAAAGATGGCAATAGTTTGTTGACATTGTTCTATGGTTTCAAGACTCACACTTTACTACCACACTTTACTACCACTAGGTGTCGCTGTTTTAGTCATCTCTTTAGTAAATACTTTGGAGAAAAAATAAACCCAGAACACCTTATTAAGAAACCCGAAATTGAGGGACTTAAGTAAAAAGTGCGAAACTAATTTCACAGTCGCTACTCTCTGAGTCCAGATAAATGATTTCGCATTATTCATAAATATTACAAGTTAATGAAATGGAATTGAACAAGCTCATGGTGTTTCCCAGGGCTGGTAAACTAAATCTTTTCACAGAATACAAGATAGGTCTTCATCAACAAGTTTTCAAAGAGGTTTGTTTTAAGATGGAATCAAAGAGACTTTTGTATCGATGCCGTTTTTTATCGGCACCACCCATCTTGCACTGGCGAGTCATCGTCTGCAAGTCTGAACATCAGATTACACGTACATAAACAGATCGTGAGGAGGCAACATTGACACTCAGTGTATGAGCAACATTGACTGTGTGATTCTGTATATAGTCTTGCATGATAGTCGAAGAGAAGGTTTGAGAGAGTTAGATCTAAGTGTTGGTGTCAGTGGAGACATCCTTTGATCCATTGACAGTTTAAGGTTTTAATATTGGTCCAGTATCTTTTGAGGAATAGAATGCAGTTCTCGTGTGCTGACAGACCAGTTAGAAATGCATTGAGTTCCCATCATTATCGAAACCCATCATTGAGACATCATTAAGACCCATGATTGAGATCCCCACATTGAGACCCCCATCATTGAGACAACATCCCTGAGACCCCATCATTGAGACATCATCGAGACCCATGATTGAGACCCCATCATTGAGACCCATCATTGAGACCCATGATTGAGACCCCCATCATGGAGACCCATGATTGAGACCCATGATTGAGACCCTCATCATTGAGACCCCATCGTTGAGACCCATCATTGAGACCCCATCATTGAGATCCCCACATTGAGACCCCCATCATTGAGACAGCATCACTGAGACCCATGATTGAGACCCCCATCATTGAGACCCCATTGTTGAGACCCATCATTGAGACCCCATCATTGAGACTCCTCACTGACATCCCCACTATTGAGATCCATCATTGAGACATATCATTGCGACTTCATGATTGAGGTCCATCACTGAGACCCCCATCATTGAAATCCCAGCATTGAGACCACATCATTAAAAGACGCATCATTGAGACTCCATCATTGAAATCCCATCATTGAAACCCCATCCTTAAGACAATCATTGAAACCTCATCATTGAGACACCATCATTGATACACCATCATTGAGACACTATCATTGAAACAACATCATTGAAACCCCATTATTGAGACACCATCATTGAGACACCATCATTGAGACACCATCATTGAGACACCATCATTGAGACACCATCATTGAGACACCAACATTGAGACGCAATCATTGAGACCCCATTATTAAGACCCCATTATTAAGACCTTATCATCGCTATAATAACTAGCAACACGGAAAACCCTGTCCAGTCATTTCAGAAATCTTATCAGTTATAAGTTACAGACGTTACTTCTAAAGAGAAGATGGTTACGTCCTACGTCTGTCCCAGACATTTATATAAACCCAGCAGCATTATAATCATAGAGCAGAAAAAGAAGACTATCAATATGGTGGTCAGTGACATTGTTAACCTGGTGACAGTGGTAAACATTGGAAGGAGGGGCTATCTCAGAATGAGGCTAAGCACCTACAGGCAAACCTGGTAATGGTGTGATGGTCTGTTCTACTTCATGCCGGTTTGACCTCGCTAACTAAAGTCGAAAGAGCGTTATAATGATATTCATGGGAAGGAACCGACGAATATCGTCTGCAAGAGTTATACTCCTTATTTTACACATTTAAAAACAGGGGTACATAATCTAGCGAATATCTCGATTTCGCGATCTGAATACAAAGCAAAATTATTTCATTTTTTTTATTTTTTTATAGTGTTTCTAAATTCAGAGCAAATGTCAAAGCAAAACAGAAAGTAGAGGCTCTGAATATGTCTAAAATTTACCGGATGTTGCTAACTTTACAAAAACAACCCAAAATCAACGTAGACCTTGTACACATAACAAAGACTTTTTAACCGATTTTGTTACTGTTCCTTTTATCAGCTTGCTATTTCTTCAATGGAGCAAAAGCAAAAAAAATCAACGTAGACAAAGATCTCGAAAACGGCTTTACAATTTTCTTTTAAATTTTACAATTTATAAACATCTTTGAGGAAAGAAAACTAGCTAATTCGCCATAGATGGAGCAATCTGGTTTGACCTTTATAATTTTTTTAAAAAAAATCGTATTAAAATTAAATTTGGTTTGGAGGTCTACATAGTTAATAATGAGTTACTATATCTTGAACACAAAAAGACGTCATCGGGTATTCCCTCATGTTTCCATTAGAGTTAAATAAATAAATTGATATTCAGGAACATATTGGGCACATTCTTGTAATTCTGGACCTATTAGCCTATCTCCAAACTAGAATGTATATAATATATACCATTACTATCACACATATAAGTCCAGTATTCCAGCATAAGTTACTGTCTTTTCATGTGTCTAGATCTATATCACCAAACTAGTATCTCGTGACCATATCTATAGATCTAATATTTTAGTCTAGACTATGGTCTTTCAGTGTCACCGTGTCTGGATCTGTATCAGTAGACTAGTATTTTATATAGATTTATACATGTGATTGCGCTTAGCTGTGATTTAGGGTAATAAGTGTGGGGAAAAACGTCCTTTTTTTTTTAAATTTGTCGTTCATTGGTTACTAAGATCCTAGCGATGGAACTGAGATGCTACATAAGGATCCTGTGTATCACATGTAAAGATAGCGTCCCAATCGAAGAGATTTAAGACAGCTTTACTACAGCAACCGGACCCCACGATGACCTGGGGGGGGGGGGGATACAAATCTGAGTTGTAAAAAAAAATTGGGAGCTGTTACTCGCTGTTATGAATATTTAATTGAGTCACGTGATGGTATGCAAATTCATTCCTGCCATACGTTTATCATCGATCAACGCAATACATCCCACGTGCTTTGCAAATGTATTCTTTCCGTGTCATCTTCGGCATTACGTCAGGGAAGGTTCCCTAATACATCAAGAAAGATTCTGTCGTATATGGCCATTTTGTCAACTCTAGAAGCATGCAAGCTTAATTTGTGTGTTAGGCTGAATCTTACCCGTAATGCTGTATTTGGTGGTGGCATAAAGCACACACGATTAATAAGAGATGAGCTGTAGGGAAGAGAGAGAGAGAAAGGTTTGTTCTCTTTAAGTTGCATCCTATAGTTACTTTATTTTTACTCCTCCGAATTTCTGATCTATTTTTCCACTCTTCTCTCTCTCTCTATCTCTCTCTGTCTCTCTCTCTCTCTGTCTCTCTCTCTATATATATATATCTGTCTCTCTCCATCTATCTCTCTCTCTCACTCTTCTATCTCTCTCTCTATCTATATCTCTTTGTCTCTGTCTCTCTCTCACTCTCTCTGTCTCTCTTTCACACTCTCTGAATCTCTCTCTATCTATATCTCTCTGTCTCTCTCTCTCTATCTCTCTGTCTCTCTATCTATCTCTCTGTGTATATCTCTATATTTTAGTTTCTCTACCTCTCCCTCTCTCTCTCTATCTCTCTCTACTCCGTCTCTCTCTCTCTCTCTATCTTTATCTCTGTCTCTCTCCTATGTCTCTGTCTGTTTGTCTGTCTCTATAAATGTCTTTCTGTCTCTCTATCTCTGTTTCTCTCCCCTTCTCTATCTGTCTACCTCTCCCTCTGGCTGTTACAATGGTTTTATGTGATAAGTATGGAGAAAGATGGCCAACAGATCTTGTAGGGTGCCCCGACGGTCCAACAGACTAGGGGAAAGGTTAAGGTAGAAACTCGAAGCAACCAGAATCCAATGAAAAACATTCTATTTATATGCCACGTAAGACACGCGACATTTCCCTGTAGTACTGAATGAACCTCATTCACCAATCGTAAACAAACAACATTTAGCCACGTGGTTCTCCATCTCTTCTATACAAATTACGTAATACACACCGGCTGTCACGTGACAGTTTTTTTCCCCATTGTTTTATCAATATTATCACGTGGCAAAATGTTGTTTGTTTACGATGGGTGAATGAGGTCCATTGTAGATTCCCTTCTTAGCGTGCCCCATTCTTGATAACGAGTCGGTGCTGTAAAAAAAACTAAGACAGCTACTGGCCAAGTTATACGAGCAGGGTAATGTAAAGAAGAGGTGACGCCTATGTCCATCTGTGGCTTCACTGACCAAGGATATAAATTTAAAAAAAAAATGAGACGGGAGGGGGGGGGATACAGGAAAGCTCATGGAAAATGTTACCTTCATAAATATGTATGCTATTGTAAAATATTTCAGTTGTCTCTTTTTATTGCATTTATATTACAAGCACGAAGCACACACTCCTAATCACACACTCCCAACCACACACTCCCAACCACACACTCCCAACCACACACTCCCAACCACACACTCCCAACCACACACTCCCAACCACACACTCGCAACAACACACTACCAACCACACACTCATAAGCATACATTCCCAAACACACACTCCCAAAACAAATACTCACTAACACATACAGCTAAAAACATACTCCTAAACACACTCTCAAACACATACTCTCAGTGGCGTAGCTAGGGTATATGATGCCCCTAGCGGCAGCTCCTAATGATGCCCCGCTCCCCTAAAAAAATAAATAAGCAGCAAAAAGACTTTTTTTTTTCAAATTAATGTGTTTTCATTGGTAAAGAAAATGCTAATTCGAAAAAAAAATTATATGATGTAAAGGTGATCTGTTTCTGTGGCTCACGGTTAACGAGGGCGTCATGCAGCCAGCACAACGACCAGCCGCTTTTACTTTTCCCTAGCTAATGTCAGATATCCAGCTTAGCAGACTTAAGGGTTCCGAAATAAAAAAAATCTCATTATTTACCAGGATTCGAACCTGTGATCAATGGCGAAGCTAGGGTGAGGGGAGGAGTGGGGAGAATTAGAAAACCCTTATGGGCCCCCATTTGAGGGGGGCCCCCAATAAGTGTTTTATACATTGAAAATTAAATATTACTCAAAATGCAGGGGCTCCCTAAGAGGTCAAGCCTCCCGGGCACCTAAAGGATGGAAAATTCCTAGCTAGGCCCCTGCCTGTGAAACCGGTTGGAAACCCTAGCGTTTACCACTCAGCTCCAACGTCTTCTATGTGCTTCAGAAGAAAGTGTTTAAACACATAAACCAAAACACACACACACCAAACACGCTCTCGAAACAAATACTAACCAAACACTCATTCACAAACACACATTAACATATATAAATTATGTTTCTTCTAGGCATACTCATGTGAATCAGTTGACTGGACACTTCCGGTGGTCATCTGACACGACGGTGACCCGGTAACCAAGACAAACAGATAACTATCGATAGTCGCCGGGTCACTAATGAGATATTTTTAACTTGGTCACCGGACCCTTTAATCGACCCCCCCTCCCCTTCCCGTCGCTTTCACTCACAGTAGTCCCATAGCTCTCGGGCAGGCAGGGACACACGCAAAAAAAATGGACTTCTGGTCAGTTTTACAGCAATTGGCTTCAGCTATGTCCCAGAGAAATGACCACCAATGTCACAATAGATCGATTAGTCCTGGACAGTAGTATGAAGGGAAACAAGCCCCAGATTCTTAAAGCTCCAGTGTCGCTGTTACAGTAGGTGAAACACTGAAGGAGGCAGCTCTAGGGCCACTTTGAATCTGTTTCGTCTCTCCATTAAAAATTGGTTTATTCTAAATAAAACTTGAACAAGATTTAGACCAGTGATTCCCAAAGTGGTCTATATAGACCCCCCAGGGGCCTACAATCACTTCCAAGGGGTCTACGAAATAAAAAAGTTTGGGAACCACTAATTTAGACTCTAGCTGGCGCTCATACATTTCATATAGACAGAAATGTGGAGCGTTTAAAAAGTAGGGGGGGGGGGAATTCCTATCGCCAGGTCTAGACGTAATACCAAGCAGTTAATTCACTACACCACATGCACACACACACACGCACACACACACCTAATTCAATAGACAAGACACACAGATAATTCACTACACTATAATATCTTATAAATTACAGACGTTTAATTAGTCTCTACACCAGCGGTTCTCAACCTTTTAAGCTCGGCGACCCCTTTTTAGAATACCCCACTCGGCCGCGACCCCCCCCCCCCCTCCTCCTCTCCCCCCACACACAGCAAAAGAAGAAAAGACAAAAACAATCCGTCAATCGACCCCAAAGGGGATCGCGACCCACAGGTTGAGAACTCCTGTCCTACACGTTTCGTGTATCAATCTAGTATGCATGTTAATCATTGACTTAAACTCTGATCAGTTTTTCCTGGCTGATTCAGGCAACCCATTCCATTCTCCAATGGCACTGGGGAAGAAGGATCATTTGGACGAATCTGTCCTAGCATATGGAACAAGAAATGTGCCAATATCTTTCTGTTTTTCTGTGTATATTAGGTTTTGGTTTTGTATTTGTAAATAGTGGTTCAGTGTTTTACATTCCTGAACTAATGCAATTTTGTAGGGTCATTTATGCTATTTAGAAACAGTAGTGGGCCTAAGACTGTTCCTTGAGATACACCTCAGTTGACTGTTATTGATGTTGAGCCGTTTATTATTACAGTTTCTTCTCTCTCTAACAAGAAATCCTGAATCCATTGATGTGATGAATAAATAATACCAAAATATTTTACTTCATTAAGCAAACTGTGATGTTGAAATGTGTCAAATACCTTTGCGACGTCTAATAAAATAGCATTTATTTGCTCATTATTTTCTAAGCCCTTTGAAAAAAGTATCAATCATTCCTATTAGTTGAGTATCACATGACCTATATTTCTTAAAGCTCTTGTTTGTATGGAGTAAGGAAATCATGCACGTGTAATGGTGTCGCTACACTTCGGGCAGGAGGGCCTCATAGTGAGCCATGGCTGGCTACCTACCTCTGTTGCCTTGCAGCTTTACCCAATCACATGAAAGGCTTCGGGGGTCAACCCTGAGGAAAAATCAGGAGCTGGCGATCCTAAGGCAGTTTGCAGCACCCAGTGTTACACCCTGGCAGAACCTGCGACGCCGCTGACCCCAAACTCTATCGGCAATGCCGTTCCTTTGGGTACATCAGGTGCGTGGAGAGGGGGGAACTGATGTGTGGGCGACATCGTTCCGTCCACAGCTAATGCCCAGGAATTCATCCCATTTCCATGAGATGATCCATAGTCGCTTCGTGACTAAAGGAGACCATTGTAGCAGTAGCAGCATAGTAGTACACTTCATATGTTCTTGTATGTTACATGTAATGCTGAATCGGATTTTTCTCCTTTTTAAATATAATAATGTATAATACCTATGCACATGCAGACACACACACACACACTATACGAACACATACACAAACATACATGGTTTATGCGTTTAATTCAGTCTCTCTCTCTCTCTGTCTCTCTCTCTGTCTGTCTCTCTCTCTCTCTCTCTCTCTATATATATATATATATGAAAAATTTCTATCGCAAGGTTTAGAAGTAATAGCAAGGAGTCAATTCACTAGACCACACGCACACACACACACGCATATAGCTACATATTCGCCATATGAACAGATTACAAGGTCTGAAAGAATGGACGTCATTCACCAATCGTTAACAAACAATATTTAGTCACGTGATCATATTGATGAAATAACGAAAAACTGTCACGTGACAGCCAAAATGTATTAAAATTAGATCGTAATTTGCATAGAAGAGATAGAGAAACACGTGGCAAAATGTTGTTTGTTTACGATTGGTGAATGAGGTCCATTAACCTTTTTGCTTCTGACTGTTTGTCTGTCTGGGTGTAAAGTAAAGTTCTCCTTCCAGACCTATCTGCGATCTATAGGGCAGATGATGTAAGCTTTAAAACCTAGATAGGAATTCCGCCAATGGACTCAAATGTTCCTTTGTATTCAGTAAAGTCTGGTATAAATAAATAGACGGACATCAGCGGTTCTCAACCTTTTTACTTCTACCACCTCTTTAATATAATCCCAACTATGCTGCGACCCCCCCCCCCCCTCCAAACAAAAAATATTTTTGTTGATAGATCTTTGTATATTATAAACCATACATTAAAACCGTAAAATCTAGGATTTTAAATTTCTTGATTTTTAGGGCGCCCCTGAATCCACCCAACTCTGATGGGTAACTGACATTGGTTGGGGAAACGTAAAGGCGGTTGGCCGTTGTGTTGGCCACACGTTAACAGTGGGCCTCAGAAACAGATGACCTTAACATCATCTGCCCTAAAGATCGCAAGGTCTGAAAGGGGAACTATGTATATTTATGTTGAATCTATGTATATTCACTCTCCATTGATCTCAGACAGACAACATGCTACACCACTTTTAAGAAGAACATTAAGACCTACTTACTTAAAACTTTTTAAGGTTAGTTTTTAATTTAGATTGTAGAGTTTGTGTTTGTAATGTTATGACAGCGCCTTGAGCCTACATTTTGATTGTTAACAGCGCTTTATAAATAAAATTATTGTTATTATTATTATTATGTTGAATCTATGTATAAGTTAAATTAAGTATTTGATTTAAAAAAGAAAAAAAGGTATTTGTTTACTAGGCATTTTGTCGATACGAAAATATAATAATCCAACACCGGTTTAGCTGTACTAGAAGTTCGGAGCTACAAACCAATGACCGGCCAAAAACATTCAGAAAAAAAAATGGAGCTCTTTAAAATACAACAAGCTAAAATTTCCCACATAGTAGCAAGGACTAGGGAGTCCGTTGGATGGACGCGCAATTATAACACAGACGTCGTGTGTTCCTGGCTTTTTTTTTTTCTCTTTCTCTTTTTTGTTAAATGACAATATTTTTTTAAAACATAAAGTAGGAATTGATTATTTGTTCATATTAACTTCATATTAATTATTATAAAATTCATTTGTTATCTTTTCTTCATTTTTAATATTAAAAAAAAATTTCAGTTAGACAATTAGAAGCGACACTGGTACAACTGGGGGGACTATTGACCCTTCCCCCTCACCACCATCTTTTTTTAAAGAAACTGTGTTTATTTCATCATGAGGTTCCACCAACCCGTGGTTCTGCCAACCCGTGGTTCAGCCTAAGTTACAAGTACTTACAGCCCCCCCCCCCCACCTTTTTTTTTTTCCATTTCTTTTCGATATCGAAAAAATAAAGGTCGAAGGACTTTCAAGGCTGTCGCAATTAAGTAGTTCCTTTGGACGTGGCACTATTCTCTGACGTCCTGACGTCTTACGTGAAGACGTCAATTTGTTCCAGAGTTTCTGATTCGTGAGTTTGTTTGTACAAGATAAAACGTTTGACGGCTTTCAACGGAAGTAGGTTGTCCGGTATCCCGAATAATGTCTTGACAACCAAGGTAACTATCCTGTCAGGAGGAGACAATCGCCTGGCACAAATTGTTGGCACCTGTCAGGCGTTGACACAAACAGCAGCGACAAAATTTAAGAAAAAAGACAAAGTCTAGAATAATTATTGTTGACATTTGTTTAGTATTTTAAACAAAAATTAGCATTACGATATTTTAATAATATTTTATGCTTAGCCAATTTTAAGCAAACTTCAAATTCCTAGCACTGGATGGTAATCATTATCTAGGCTTTCTTTAATTAAGAAATTTAGCTATATTGTAATGGATAGGAAAGGTAGTAGTGTTTGTGTTTGTAATATTTTTACAGCGCCTTGAGCCTACATTTCGTTTGTTAACAGCGCTTTTTAAATAAAATTATTGTTAAAATATGAATTTAAAGCAAATCATCAGGTAAATAAGACAAATGATAAATCTTCACAAAACGGATCAAGAATTAGATATATCAATTAATCTCAAGCAAGTAACTATCTTCTATTTATGTATAAGTTAATCATATTTTATTCATTTGTTTAATTCATTACATTCTAATCATCTAAAGTATGTACATGGTGGAAGTTTTTTTATTTTATTAAAGGGAAAAAAAGACCACAAAAGAGGCAGATAACCCAAAAGAAATGAAGCGAAGAAAGAAAGCTAACAAAAGAGGCAAAGAAAAGAGTACTTGAGCCCAAGGATACCATTGATGAAAAAGCGTATTGAAAAGCACAAATCTTGAGGTTACTTATCACATCAAAAAAAAAAAATTTTCCTTAAAAAATCTCATTTGGTAAATATGAATGCAACGCAAAGTTAGGACTTAAGAAATTGGGCCCTAGTGCATGAATGAAATTAAATACCAATGTCCCCAAATATCCTCTAGATCACCAGTCCGTTACCCGACCACCAAGACCACCTCTTCCCCCCCCCCCTCTCACAGTTACCATTCATCACGACGTCAGTGTGGTCATAGTTGAACTGTGGTCTGTCAGTATTGTACTGGTCTCAAATGTCGTGTTTAGCTTGTAACAACATACTTGGCAAAGTACATTATTTCTGAAGTCGTAGTAAGTAGGTAAGTTTCACTTTCATGGAGGAGGGTACTTACAGGCTCCACTGGTTTATACTTACTGGGAAAGTCACAGACCATTCAGCCAATGACAGGACATGACTGACCAAACACCGGTCGAACACTCCAAGTCTAAGAGAAGGGGGTTTCTAGAGATTGTTTTTCAAGACTGTTTTGATCCAAGGTCTATCACTCAAAATCAGCTACTAGTTTTTAAGATAAGCCATTTATTGGAGATTATCATACATGGTGGAAAAAACTATAAATAGCAAACATTTTAGTGTATTCTGGGTACAAAGTAAAGGGAGTGTCAATAAGTTATGTTTTTAAAGGTATCATTTTATAGTGCGCATTTTCTTAGCACTGCAGAATCCAATACTCTATATAAATTAACTGACCAAATATTTATTTTTTATCTAATATTCTATGTTTTAATAATAATAATAATAATAATAATAATCTTTATTATCCATAAGGAAATATGTCTTACAACTAGTGCTTTACACCAAACAAAACATTATAACTATAGAAGACCAAAATATACATTCACACCAGACACTCATTATAATAGTAATAATAATTTTGCTTAAATAATCCAATGTCAAATTGACAACAACAGCTGTAAGTGACTTAGTGTGATTTTATTAATCATATAAACTGACCTATGATAACTGCAACTTAATTATTACCCTAGATGACCTAATGCAACAATTTTACGCTTCTAACAATTGAGTCATGTGATGCTAATAAATTAAAATAATAAATATGCTAATTGAATATATCATATAAATGTGAAGGAGAAATAAAGAGAAGGGGTGGGGGGGCGCCCTTCTGTAATTAACACTAGATTTTCAGAAGAGGAAAAATATTAGAACATAAATGTTTTTATGAAGACACGTGACATAATTAACAAATAAAAAGCGGGAAGAAATTCGGGTTTTTAATTAGGTTTTAAAAATATGTTTAAATATTGTAGAAATGATGTTGCTAAAAAAAAAACATTAACTTGAGCTAATAATACCATTTCAGTTTTAAGTCTCTAATTAACAAGCACGACCAGATTCACACTTCTGTACGTGCAGGACGTAATTATCTTATTTTTAGTAACGTCTGTAATTAAAAGTATAAGATAAGATTTTTTAAAACAAAAAAAACAAAACAATATTAACGCAATTTTATTTATTTATTAATATATCCAATAGAATCACACGTTAAAACGTATAATGTTGAATGGTTATTACTTACTGCGTTGTGAAAAAGAATCAGCTGTTGCCTCACACGAGAAAATCAGCTCGCAATCCAAGAAAACATTTCTACTTTTAAAGCATTTCCACGTTGGTCCCTCCCTTTTTGTTTTTTTATTTACTGGGAGACTGGAGTTGAGAGAAAAAAAAACACAAGAGTTTGAATTCGTGAGTCTACGTCCGGCGCGCGAGTAGCGCCATTGCACTGTGAGCGCTCACGTGACAGACTCAAAACTCACGGAGTTAACCACTATGAATAGAAGCTCCTGGTCACCTCTCTCTCTCTCTCTCTCCCCCTTCTCTCTTTCTCTTGATCTTTTCTCCGTTATTCTTCTCTTCTCTGTTACTTCTTCACACATTCTTCGAATACAGGATGGCTGCCTGGTCATGCGGTTTGCGCGCTGGACTGTCGTTTGGATTTACCGATGATCCCGGGTTCAAAACCCTGCCCGCTCCCATCCCCCGTCGTAATGCGGGAGGTTTGGACTAGGAAGTAAACTACCTTCAACTATGAAGGAACATCCGCAACATGTAAAACATTTTTTACAACTATTTCATTGTAACCAGTAATACGTCAAGAGGCGAGTTGACTGAGAGGTTATGCGCTTGGCTTCCAAACCTGAGGTCCTGCGTTCGAATCGCGGTGAAGACTGGGATTTTGAATTTCGAGATTTTTAAGGGCGCCTCTGAGTCCACCCTACTCTAATGGGGAAAGAAAAGGCGGTTGGTCGATGTGTTGGCCACATGACACCTGCTCGTTGACCGTTGGACAAAGAAACAGATGACCTTAACATCATTTGCCCTATAGACAGTTAATTTTCCGCTTTTCTAGCGACCACCCTGTAGCGTCCTACAGAAATGACGTTAGTATAAACATAGTCGGATAATAATAATTATAAGATATGAAAGTTGTCTAATACAATATATCCTGTTGTTACATCCACTGAGGGCACTGGTGGATCCAGGGGGGTCGGTAGGGGCGGACGAATTTTAGTAAAGAAATCACACAATTTGTATACGAATTTATTAGTTATGTTAATAATATATACTAATTATTTATATTTCAACCTATATTTAGATTATTTCGCCCCCCCCCCCCTTTCCTTTTATAGTGTGTTGGCCGATTTGGTGGGATGGAGAGGTGGCGATGACATCAATCTCGCTCCCCCCCCCCGATTGGGTGTGGTGTGGAGGTGGGGGGGGGGCGAATACATCTACTGCCCTCCCACCTAAACAGTTTGAGTGGGTGGGCTGTCCTACATTTATTTAGAAATCATAGTTTGTGAACAAAATTAGTTGAATTATTTCATAATTTTTATATTGTTGCGTTCTTCTAATCCAGGCCTTCTGTAAACACTGCCCAACAACACATCTAAAACATCAACTGACAACAAGAGCTTCAATAAACAATGTGGCGATTTAATTATAAGTACATTACAACAGCCAATAAGCACAATTTGCTACACTAACTTCAAATGCTTTGCTACACCGCAGAACTGCCTAACTAATCACTACAAGTCTCTCTAGCTACATTTTCGAGGACTAACTTCGTAGCACACAGTCCTTACTGCTTGCTGTCCTGGACTCAACTCTCTTTCTAACACGCTCTGTCTCTCGTCTGTGAAGGCTTTTCGGTCACATGACCATAACATTATTGGTCATATTGCGTGCATTAGCAGTAATGTCCCTTGTTCAACAGCCCTTGACCTGTGTGATTGGCCTGAATCATGTGTGTCAGTAGGCCGCACGCACATTAACCCTTTCAGTCCGCTACTAGGGTTATAACAATATTATATCGCAACACTTCTGGTATCTTAGCCGATTTGGTGAGGTGAAGGGCGATTGCTTCTACTGCCCTCCCCACTCTAGCCCTCTGAGTGGAGGGGGGGGCTGTCCTATTTTTATGGAGAAATCATAGTTCGTGAACAAAATTAGTTGAATATCTGTAAAATGTTTTACATGTTTCGGATGTTCCTTCAGAGTTGAAGATAATTACTTCCTAGTCCAAACCTCCCACAGGACGACGGGGGATAAGAGCGGGCAGGGTTTGAACCCTGGACCATCGATAAATCTGAACGACAGTCCAGCGCGCAAACCGCACAACCAGGCAGCCATCCATTATATCTATATAATATAAGGTACGCGCTCTTGGCAAGATGGCTGCTCCCTGTTTACTGTTATCAGAGATGAGTTAAAATTTTCGTTTTGTCGTATTAAAATCAAACTAAATTCCTTAAAAAAGCTATTCAACTAATAAACTAATATCTTTAAATTATAGATTTAACGTAATTCAGCATTTTTTCCATTAATTAATTCAAATTAACAACTCTTAGTTTAGGACTATTTTGTCTCACTAATCCTTTTTTTTATTAGCCTTATTAACCTTATAGTTATATAGATCTAAATATCGATAGATCTAGAATCTATATATTTAATATTATTTAGATCTAGTCTATATTTATTATTATATCCTTAGATTTTAGATCTACTCAGTCTAGTGTTAGACTTAGACTTTAATTAAGGCTTTAGATCTACTAATCATCTACTAATACTACTAGTAATAACTAATAGTAATATTCTATATAGTTAGTTATACACATAAATATATTGATCTAGAATTAGATCTAGTCTAGGTCCATATTTTGAATTTAATAAACCATTTGATTTGATTTAATTGTCATTGTAAATTTGCTTTCACTTTAGACTTAGACTTAACTTAGGCATTGTAAACCTTAAACTAGATTTAGACTAGACCTTTAAAAACTAAAATCAACAACAGTCATCATGAAATTGTTCTGGCTATTTATCCTAATAATTACTAAATACACACTAACTGAACATAGAACTAGATCTACCTTAGTCAACACTAAATTTAAAAAGGAAACAACAGTCATAATCAATCATCACACTCTAGATCAATGCAACTTCAAAAATAACCTAACATACACATCCATAACATTAAAGAAGATCAGCCATCACAAATGGAAGTTCTCAATCAGACACAGCAGAAATAAATACCTATCACTGTTAATATTAATAGCAGGAGATGTAGAGTCAAATCCAGGGCCTAGATCTAAAGATAGATGCAACATCTGCAAAAAAGTATGCACCATGAAACAGAAAGCCATTCAATGTGACACCTGCAATGAATGGTACCAAGCATCATGTCTCCATATGAATATGAATAAACTTGTGTATTATGCCTTAGGCAACAAAGACGCATCATGGCACTGTGTACCGTGTGGGTTACCTCAGTTTACATCAGGACTGTTTGATTCCTTTGATGCAGACACTTCTAACCCATACAATATCCTAAACACCATCCCAAACCAAACTCACCAACCACTAGCCAGATCCACTCCTGTTAAACCTAAATCTACTAAAATTAAAACAACAGCCTCACTAAACAAACCTACTTAAGAAGTAATACCAAAATACCTTAAAACCTTAGTAATAAATTTTCAAAGCATTAGGAACAAAACAGCAGACTTAGAAATTTTATTAGAATGTGAGAAACCAGACATAATTGCAGGAACAGAAACTAGGCTACATCCTGAAATTTATAATGCAGAAATTTTCAATAGTAATTATGAAAATTTTAGAAAAGATAGGGCTGATAATCATGGAGGAGTTCTTCTAGCAATAAAAAAGACTCTTAAGGCAGAAGAAATTACCTTTATTAGCTCAAAAAATATAGAATCAACATTTTGTAAAATTAATACCACCTCAACATCCCTAATAATAGGCAGCATTTACAGACCACCAAATTCTAGTTTAGAATACATGCAGGAACTATGTAATCAGATTACTACACTTAAAGAGACAAATAAAAATGCAGTTTTTTGGGTTTATGGGTGATTTCAACCTACCTGATATAAATTGGAAAACACTAACCATAGATAAACACCAAAACCTTATGGACATAAATGAGCTTTTCATAGAAACTTTACACAACCAAAGTTTAGATCGAATCATTAAAAAGCCAACTAGATTAAACAACACATTAGATCTCTTCTTAACCAACCGACCTGCCAGGGCCGATTTGACACAGTCCGCACCTGGAGGTATATACAATTTTGTAATTTTTATTATTTAATGCTGCATTATGTTATCAATAAACAAAATTCTTACATAGGCTTATGTATTCGTGGTATATGTGGTCAATGAATCTATGGTCAACGTATTTGTGATCCATGTATCTTTGGTTCATGTATCCATGGTTTCTGTTATCTTCGTGAAGTCTATAACTTCGACTAAGTCACAAACAAACCGATGAAATAACCAGAGTAATCCATTTCTCCAGCTCATGGCTCAACACTCTAAGAATTACTGTCACAGCGTACACTCCAGACTTGTTCCAGAATAGACGAAACAAGGTCTGAATCGTTCCAGAATAGAATCAACTTCAAAGTCAGAATCGGAAAAAAAAAACGTAATTTAAAATAAAACACAAGTAGACTACAGGGGCGTAAACGTCTCAGTGAAAATGGAGGAGATCGCCCCCCCCCCCCCACTTCAACTCTCGATGATGCATGCGTTTTAATAATTTTTAAAAATGTGTTAGTCTCTAGAGTGTATTACACTAACGCGTGGGAGAATGTGTTCGTATAATGCCACGAACGAATGTGTGTGTGTGTGTAAGTGTGTACAAGTAAGTATACTGTTTTGTGTGTACACGGCGCCCAAAGTACTTCGACCTCTACGCCTCTCCCATTGGGTTCCTCAACCAATTAATTATACAATAAGGGGATCCAATGATTGCTCTCTGTGGAATCGGAGAAAGAGGGGGGGGCAGGATAAGGAAGGCGGAAAGACCTGCGATCGCCCTTTAGCAGGTTTTTTTTTTTATTTCACAAACCTTTCAATCGACACAATTTATTCACCCCCCCCCCCCCACCTCATGACCCAATCGCTAGCCTCAGCACAAGGCTTTAACCAACTGCCCCCCCCCCCCCTTTTAAAAGTCATAGAAGGTTCGGGAATCGTTTTTGTTGTTTCACTGTTTGTGTCTATGTCGTTGTTTTTTTTTGTCTAACGTACATTCGTAGTTAAATATTATTACATTCTAGGCCAAACCTAAGGGACGGCGACGGATGGTTTCCATCACGAACCATCAAGACGGTAGTCCAGAGCGCTAATCACACAACCAGACAGCCACCTTTCGTCTCAAACACAAAAGTAGAAGAAAATTCTTAAAAACGAAACTAACACTTAACTGTTTTCTGCGGTGCCTTCATCGATAGTTAAAAGCCTAAACGAATAGAGGGAAGTTGTGTTGACTATTCAAACAATTATTTGGGAAAGTCTATCATGGAAGCGTTTCCCTAGTTACTACCACCAAACTCCATTTTTCACAGTCTACATCAGGGGTTCTCAACCTGTGGAACGCGACCCCTTTAGGAGTCGAATGACGATTTGCCAGGGGTCTGCTAAGACCATCGAAAATATGGATTGTTTTGTCTATTCTTCTATTGCTGTGTGTGGGGGGGGGGAGGGGGTCGCGGCAGAGTGGGGGATTGTAAAAAGGGGTCGCCGGGCTTAAAAGGTTGAGAAACGCTGGTCTATTTATATATATAAAAAAAAAAAGTTTCCTAATATTTATGAAGAATTTCCGGTGTGCTGTTCT
The DNA here is from genome assembly GCA_030265305.1 of Biomphalaria pfeifferi. Taxonomy (NCBI): domain Eukaryota; kingdom Metazoa; phylum Mollusca; class Gastropoda; family Planorbidae; genus Biomphalaria; species Biomphalaria pfeifferi. Next base: position 1,458,727 of record JASAOG010000131.1, on the reverse strand, counting down.
GAACTACCCATAATTCAACTGCTATATATTTATGATCACTTGGCAACCCACTTCTACTCTATCATTTATTTTGGAAAGTCAAGGTCACAAAACAATTATGTCGAGTGATCATTGAACTTATTGTCTAGCAATTGAAAGTGTGGCTCCAGTTTCTAGTACCAGTCTACATTGTGTGGAAGTAATTATTGCTTGTCTCAGTACTTCTAGTACATTGCGTGGAAGTAATAATTTAATATAGAGTACCAGGGTCGGATTAAAGTAATTGGAGTCCCCTAGACCGAGATTTTTTGGAGCATCCCTACAATTTTTCGAAAGCTTAAAAATCTACTTATGAAAAATAATACGTAATTCAAAATTCTATATTTTAGAAGAATGTAATAGAGTACTTGTTAATTTATTCTCATTTTCCTTTTAAAAATATATTTAACATGCGTATTTTGCATTATATCTTATTTGTGAGGGTTCCTTTGTTGTCGAGTCCCCGGGGTAGTGGCCCCGCCTGCCTGATTTAAATCCAGCCATGTATAGTACTAGTATACAATAGTTCGAAATTGTCGAACGGCCAGTTTTGGTTAGATAAAGATATGTATACCTCTACTCTCCATCCTTCATTTCGGTGTTGTGGACAGCCCTTACCTTTTGTTTTAATGAAGGACTTATGGTATTCAAAATGTGCATAGAAATTTTATTTGTAAAAAAAAATGTGCGAAAATGAAAACAATAGAACAATGACTTTGCAACAATTGCGAAGATGTTCCATCACACCGCTGAAATAATTCTGTCAAAAGCTGGAATATAGTTCCTCCTTCGTGGTCGAGGATGAGCACACTTTTTATATCCTATGAACTCGAAGATGACTGTAAAGTCCAATCCTCGCTTTAAAAGGCCGGCCACATACGTGGCATGGGGAGGTTTGGTCAGTTGCAGATAGGCCTGCTTCTTCTCTCAGCTTTTTGTTGGTTCGGCACTCTTTCACGCTGGCCACTCTTCTTGCTTCAGATCTCGAGACTCCGAGACTCACACCGTCACGCCATGTGGAGCGATCGAGAGCTAGTGCTTCCTGGCCGTTAATGTCAATATCACACTCCTTGAATGAGCTTTCATGGCGCTTGTAATGCTCCCCCCTTTCCTGCACACAACTTCCCGTACAGAAGTTGTATGGGAAGGCTATTGCCTGGCATGTGAGCTACGTGTCCCGCCCATCAAAATTGGGCGGGAACAATGTCCCGGCCAACCTCTGAATCCATGTCCCGATTCAGAAACCCCATTGACAACGAACAACATGCTGGGAATTACTCCCTTAGAGCACGTGAGAGGAAGCGAGCAGTGAGTCTTAAGGTTGTCTTGTCCCCGTACAAGGACAGCCTTTGTGTCGGCCATGAACCAGTTATCTCTCTATCTAATCCTTGTCCCAATCGTCCTTCGTGCAGAACTCTGCATTCGTAAAGAATGTGGTCTATGGTTTCGTCTTCCTCCATGCAATGGCGACACCGTGTGTCGTAATTCTCCTTCCACCGTCCGAGGTAAGCACCAATTGGACAGTGTCCGACCCGGAACTGGGCTAGGACCGCCTGTTCCGCACGATTCAGTTGCCACCATGCATCTCTTTTGTCTGGTCTACTCATTGCCCGGTAAAGCTCACGTCCCTTGTCCGAAGAATCATAGCCATCGTGCCAAAGTGTCAACATGCGTTTGTCGACTAGGGCTCGTACACTAGCCGGCACTGAAATAACCAACCCTACTTGTGTCTTCTTACGGTGACATTGTAGTCTCAAAGAAACAACAACAACATTCTGAGAACATGAGGAATGTCACAGAAATGGTGAATAGAGACGGACAAGTAAAAGGAGTCCAGACATTCTACCACTTCAGTTCACTCAATGTCCACTTACAGCCTGACCACTGCACATGCTGGTAAAGGTCACCGGCTACCATATTTTGCGTGAAGTAACTCTCCCAGGGCTAATTATAGTAAATGAATCTAATGATAGTTCTTTGTCCTAGTACTAAATAGTGATATACTTATCGGAATGTGATATCACGACTGGTTCTCAAACCTTTGAACTAATGTTTTCATACATTACAGCTACATGGATATCATACCGTATATTTAGCTCAAGGATATCATACCGTATATTTAGCTCAAGGATATCATACCGTATATTTAGCTCAAGGATATCATACCGTATATTTAGCTCAAGGATATGTAACAAATAGATCTGTAATACATGGTTCTACAACACCTGGAAAGATAATATAAGATAATTTGTATTGGTCCAATCAAATGGAAATTTAGTTTGACTACATTTGACCACCTCAGCTTAATTACTGTAGCCTAACAATAACAATATAGATGCAAATACGAACAGCATTCACACACGAAACACATACACACTCACAACCAGCGCTTTATGAATTTGACTTCTATGTACTTCTCGATGACGACAGATGACCCTGTAACCGAAAGTGGGATAAAGGAGTTTCTAAATATTTCTGTTTTAGTCCTAATATAAAGGAGACGACCTCTACAATAGATATGTAGCCCATAGGTACCTATTGATATTAAATACATACAATAATTATTTATTGTACATGCATAAAGTGCTCATTCAGAGTTGAAGATTCTTACATCCTAGCCCAAACCTTCCAAGGGACGGCATGGCGATGCGGCGGGCAGGGTTCGAATACGGGACGGCAGTCCAGAGGGCATATCACTCGACCAAGCAGTCATGTATAACAAATAGATCTCAGATGTGTGGCTGATAGGCCTCGACCGCTTGACCACCTAGCACTGGGGATTGAGTTCGAATCCCGAGTCGAGTAGAGTTGTGTTTGCTGAGTGGTTAGAGACAGCACGGAAACCTTCTTCCAGATTACCCACCCCCGACACACACACACACACTGGTCCACATCAAAGAGATAAGGCAATGAGCATGCTATAAACAGAAGTGCTGTATACAAGCAATGGGAATACAAGAGAAAAAAAAAAAACATTTTAAAAACAAGCTTATATTAAGCGTATCATTTAGTCTGGATCAGTCATGTAATTAAATGTTTAATAGAGCTAGGCTATCTATAATACATCTATGCGATTAAAATATTTTTACTAATTGTTTTTCATACCGCCATATCAGTGAAGTACAATTTCTTTCCCTTTTTTTGATACCAAACAAAATAATTAATTAACAAAAGATAATTTTTTTTTAAATTGATTCTTGTGTTGTCAGGTAAAAGAAATAAAATTTTAAAATTTTAGCTTCATCTGAGATTGTGGGAGAAATAAAGTGTAGAAACTTTTTACCAGACAGACAGACAGAGCGAGATTTACATAAGCTTTGTAAAAACATAGACCTGTAGCACCGTGTTCGTGTAACACAAGAGGAGAATAAAGTAAATGTCAAATATTCAAAATGACAAAATGTCCTTTGACATTTGAAAATCACGCATTTGAAAGTTAATATTATTTATTCATTTTTTTTTTTTTTTGCCATCTAAAGATAAAGCAGCTATAATATATTCATAACGCAAACAGGCAAGCCCTGGTGGTAGTCCTAGAGGAAGGAAGGAAGGGGGGGGGGGGTCACACCTGTCGTTATGTTACAGGCGGCCTGGGCTAATGACTCGTGATTGCCAAAAGTTGCAACTAGGGAGAGCAGAGAGTAACGTAACACCTAAACCTATTTCAGACCCCCTCCCCCCCCCCCACTCCTTTCTTTTTGTCTTTGGTTCACTTTTTACACTCTTGGCTTTGTGTTAAAGTTAATGACTGAATGGACCTCACCTGGTACAGCTAAGTCTGTGTGCCATAGGTGTATACTTAAAGAGGGTGCTACAGTTGCTAAAAGGTTTTCCTTTTATAATCCAGATTTTATATAGCACCATTTCGATAATGGTTTTCACGGATGCAAAGTTTTATTCAAATCATCATATACCCGATAATATATTTACAATCTTTCCATATGATCTTTTCCCAGACAATGTCAAATAGGCACTATGCGTCGATCTAATAAGAAATAAACTATTCCTCACAATCTGTTCTATAGATTACAGAAGTTACTTCAAATGAGAAGAGAATTACGTCCTACTCATTTCTTGTGTCAATCTAGTCATGCATGTTAATCAGTGAATTAAACTATGGCTGATTCAGGCAACGCATATATGAAATAATCTAATGGAGAGTTCAGATGAGGAGACCAGTATATGAAATGATCTGTTGGAGAGTTCAGATGACTAGACCAGTAGGCCTATATGAAATGATCTGTTGGAGAGTTCAGATGACTAGACCAGTAGGCCTATATGAAATGATCTGTTGGAGAGTTCAGATGATAGACTAATATATGGCTTCCAAATCAGGGAGCTCTCCATATAGTTTTCTTTCTATTGGAGTATTTAGGAGCCAGTGTCTTGTACGGGCCTCTTGGTAAAGAATGCAGTTTTGAAGGACAGAGTCAGCATTCTCTAGTGACACTCCACAGGGCAGATTTCACTGGATCCAATTTTGAGCTTCCGGCACATGTCTCATTCTGTTGTGTCCGGTCCTAAAGATTAGACGTTGATCTTGTCGGGATAGCTTATAGTAGGAGTCATCTTTCTTGTGATTCGGATGAGAGCTTGTCCATTTCTCAATTATTGTACTCAATATTAGTTTCTTCATTTCTTCTGGATAGAGTATAGAGTGCAATGTTTACTTGTGTGTTTGTTCTCCTAAGGCCCAGATCAAATCGCCCTCCCTTGTCTCATTTCTTTTCATTCATCACTCATACTGTTGTGTTTTTAATTGCTTGGAGAAAGTAACCCGGATGTTAGCAAAACATAAGGTAAACAGATAGGAGATAACTGTGGTTAACCTTAGTTACGAAAGTGATCTATTTTATTAAGGGTGTTGCCAACTTCGAGTGTGTCCTCAACTATACTTATTTATTTCTACTTCATAGGATTCGCTAGGACATTAGATCCGTGTCTCTAGGACGTGGTATTTTATTCCAACCCGCTTTAAGGGCACGCCCGGATATTACGTAACGACAACTGAAGGGGGGAGGGAGTATACAAATTTGTTACAATTTGTTTTTAAAAAAAAGGGATGAGGTCAAAAAGATGATTTTTGACGTTAGGTAATATTCAAGCGTTCCTCAAGTGTCAACAAATTTATTTTTTCGTATTCGCTTCACAGAAATAACTAGCGCTTGTGTTTAGGCTACTGCCATATACTATCTGGTTTGGTTAATGACTTGCAGGCATTCAGTGGGTACTGTCACAAATAACGACACCGACTTCCGGTCATGTCTGGACATAACAAAGTACAAGTCTTTCTACTTCCTGTTTTGGAACCCCCATGATCGTTTGATAGCTTTAGCTAATTTACGTCAAAGGGAAGTAACCGTGGGTTTACCCCTAATATATTATCTCCTCTTTCTGTAATGTTCACCTCTGCCAAGTCTGACGTTTCGGTTATCCAAATTTGCATGCAACCACATTTATTTCTTTATTTGTTGACTTTGAAATTACGTAAATTTATAGTTGCTAACACTTAGGAGTGTTTAGTTATGCTTATGTATTGCGTCATTGTTTTTTTGTTGTCTGTGAAAATCAGTCAACAGAATTTGACGTCATAAAAGAAACCCAGAATACAGATACAAGAAAAACATTTTTAAACATTCATAAAAAAAATATACAATAACTCCATTAGACAGCTTAAAATATAATATCGAACCCTGTATCGAACACAAACACTGTGTCAGTAACTTAAATAGAGGTATTGTAAAAATTCTAGAAATCATCAAGGTCCTACCAGAGATTTCCCAATGTGGCCTCACAGTCTGTCTCCATGTTGTCCGGTCTTGGGATATTTCCTCCCAAATACTTTCATTGATATCTGTGGTTCCCATGTCTCGCTTGCGGACATCCCTAAAGGTTAGTCTTGGGCGGCCCTTAGGTCTAGGGCGCCCTTGGGTCTGACTCCCTCTTTAGAGATTCTACCATCTGGCATGCGAGTAATATGCACGAGTCAGCGTAGTTTTCTCTGCGTCAGGAGAGCAAAGATGCTGTGCATATCGGCCAGTTTTCATTATATTTATAGGCCTAGATTGAATAATGATCGTAACCTGAGGGCAGTTGAGACCGATAGCTCGTTTCCACGTATCGGTCTGCACTGCCTACAGGTTTCGTCAGTGTTGAGGTCTACGATAACAAATGGTCTTGGTTAAGCGCCTTAATCTAACACCATGGCATCCTATTCTCAGCTTAATTAGTGCTGGTATTTTCTTTCGCTTTACCTATCCCTTAGTCTGTTGGACCATTGGGGCACCATGCAAGTTTTGTCAGCCGTCTTTCTCCATTCCTCCCTGTCTTTTGCCTTAGTTAGAACCTCTTTTCAATGGCAGGCTCATCCGTTCTTTTATGTTGTCTTCCCATCTCTTTATCTGTCTGCCTCTTCTTCTTGTCCTGGTACTGTTCCTTGAAGGAAGCTCTTTGCGAGCCCTTATTACCTTGTAATATGGCCATAGATTTTTAGCTTGCCACATTTTTTTTCCTTTGTTAGCAGGTAACCCTGTCTCTAATCTCTTGGTTTGTGATGCGGTCTTCGAATGTGATGCCTAGGATCCTTCTGCAGCATCTCAACGGACCTTATTCACCAATCGTAATACAATATTTAGCCACGTGATAATAAAGATAAAACAATGAAAAAAACGTATCACGAGACAGCCTTTATGGATTGCGTATCTTGTATAGAAGAGATAGAGAACCACGTGGCAAAATGTTGTTTGTTTACGATTGGTGAATGAGGTCCATTCCATTGCTAGGATCCTCCTCTCTAGCTCTGCAGTCAGCGTCCAAGACTCACAAGCGTATAAATATGTGAAATGTGGTATTTTCTAGAGACTTAATGACATTGTTTGTTTGTTTCGTATAAAACTTCTGGACTTTGCTCGCATCGACACAAATATTTCTGTGTTGCCTTGTCAGTGTGGGTGAATATGAATGTGTGTGAGTGTGTGCGCGAGTGCACGAAGCGTGTATGTGTTCTTCGGTGTGTGTCACGGTGTGTGTGTTTGTGTTTCGGCCGCGCTGTGTTTAATGTTCTCTGTGTCTGGTGGTGCCAGTCGTCGTTCAACTAATTAAATAACTCGGAAAGAATTTTCCTAAATAACTCGTGCCAAGGTTGTGACCGCTAGTACATTGGGGGGTGCAAAAAAAAACCCCAAAAAACTGGTTTAATAGTCAGGCCGCAAATGAATAAACACATTTTTAACAAAATTTATATCAACTCACATAGTCAGTTTGTATGTCTGGTAAAAAGATTTTACACATTATTTCTACCCCAACCATTCTCAACTTGAATTTTTTATTTATTTATTATACCTAACGAAAAGTGAACCAATGAATCAGTGTAAAAAATTAAACAATTAGTCAATTAATGACTGGTGATTAATTATTTTGTTTGATGTCGAATACTGGAAATAATGTCTACATTGAGAGATATCTTATCTTATATATTACAGACGTTACTTGAGAAATTAGATAATTACGTCTGACACAATTCATATGTCAATCTCAAGGCATGTTAATGAATTAAACTATGCTAAGTCGTTGGTTTTCCTGGCTGATTCAGGCAACCCATTCCACTCTCTTTCTTTCTGTCTCTCTCTCTCTCTAGCATACTTTCACACCAGATGTCTACAATTTACATAACTAAACACACACAAAAATAATAATAGATATCTGGCTTTTGTTCATGTCAGAATGCCAAGATGGCATTGACCTAATGCTCCATTCTTCTTGTCAATCATATCAACTGAGTCTTCTTCTAGATGTTCTGCTTTCTGATATTGTTAACGAAACGAAATTATCTTTCCTTATCGTCTGCTGTGAAATCGAAACGCACAACACAGTATTCGCCTTTTTAGTTTCGTATCCACTCAAGTCTCTTCTCAAATACACATACACGATGTCTTTTTAGTTCACCCACAACACACAATAGAGCAAACTATTTTCTCTGTATTCAGTTTGACCAGTGACCAGTACAGGCTACTGTTGATTAGAATTTATTGTCAGACGCTGTACTTGGACTTGACATTTGGCTCTCTGGTCCATAATGTATTTCATTTCCGGTCTGTACTTTATTAATCCAGTACTAGAAATCTCAAGATTATTTTTTTTCTTTCTATTTTATTGATCCATGATAACACCAGACGATATACATCTATATTTATTTGGTAAATAATAATCTAATCTGTTACTCGCCTTCATCTACCTGCTACAGCCGGTATTTTGATCCTGATATATTCTCCAATAATTAAAAACAAAGCACTATTCAACCAGAGCCATGTATTTGTAAAAGTATAATTAGGGGAAATAACCATGATACATATAGTAATATTTAAAGTTATCTCTCTTGCTTTTGATTAAGCTCCAAACTAAAGCATGCAAATATTCTTAGAGGAAGTCAGTCAATAAATCACGTCTTATAAGTATTAGGGATTTTGACGCTAAAGGTTGGTTACAGTAACCTTTTGTTTACAATTTCATCCCTCTGATTTGTTTACGTTCTACAAGTATTAAAATGCGGAGAAAAAAAAAAGAAAGCGATATGCATAAATGTGGTTGCAATATAATGGAACCTAAGAAAGAAATTTTAAATGAAGAGAAGGAACGAGGGAGATTTTTACCTGTATGTACTAAATAAACAATGTCAAGGACGCCATATTGAAAGATACCTGTTGCCAACTTAAAAATAAAAATACTTTGTGCTACAAACAAAGAAGCTTACGAAATTATATAAGACTAAGGCCAACACTGCTTTGTTGATCCTTATGGAAATTTGTTGTGATTACAAGGACTCATTTCTCATACAAAGACACCACAACAGAAACATACACATAAATAGAACAGACACAACATAAAAAGTTCATTCAGCGACTACAAACAGGCATCTTGGTCCTTTTCATGTTTCCTGATCAACGAGTGGCGTTGATTTAGTCTGACCGAGTAAGGAACGAACGAGTTTTTGTAACGCTCGGTTCTAGATCTAGTCTAGATTGACAGAAGTCGCCCATTTCACGACGAATTGACTTAGTTATGATGGAGCGGGTGGCTGTTGTCTTCCAAGACTTTTTCCGATCTTTCTGAGACATTTTTGTTCAGAAAGCTCATGGATGATACCGTGCTGAAAAGTGCCAAAAGTTTGGTTTATTAAAATACTTGCTTGCCAAAACGTTTCTTATTGTATACAACGGATACACCAAAAATGTTTGCTATTTTATGGACTTGCCTCCAAGTACGAATATCTCCAATATATAAATGCTTGCCATACAAACATAAATAGAGGACGACACTGATAACATTTTTAAAAAGTTTAATGCAGCAACGACTCAAGTTTTACACTGGTGTTAGTTAGTTAATAGAATGGCACACGAATATAGGTCAAGGCACAAAAATGTGTTATTATCTAGGTCAGTGGTGCACACATTCGCTGATGACAACCAAACAACAAAATAATTTTCTGAAATGTAGACAGTTTGAAAGAAATATCCACAATATCAACAATATGTGCTTGCTTAGCAATGAGAACTTAAAACAACAAAGGTGTAGATCTAGTACTATGTAAGCATAGTAAACACTCCAAGAACTGTCATCTAATATTTATAATTGAAGTTGGGAGTTTATATGTATGTATATATATGTGTGTATGTATATGTATGTATGTATATGTATGTATATATATATATGTATGTATGTATGTATGTATATGTATGCATGTCCCTCATAGAAATCAAAATCGTTTGACCAATCTTAATCTTGGCGTAAATGTCCTTTACATCATTGCGGAGGTCGTAGTGTATGTTTAATGTCCCTCCCACAAACGGGGGGGGGGGGGGGGGAGGAAGCCCAAAGCAAAAAAAACAACAACTAACTTTATCTCTAGTCAAGAACGCGCATGATGTTTGGCTTGTAGGCAGAGACAGAGACATAGAAGAGACAGAGACACAGAAGATTGAGCTATAAAACACTGCAGTTTTTATTTATGTACTTCTGTTAAATAACACAACCTGACGATTACTCTGATCAACTATTTGATATAAAACATTTCACATGTATATTATGAGTAAGTCTGGTGTTTTAACGTATCGGGTAAACTCAGTATTTTATACTTTATATGAATATGTCGCCTTAATTGACGGGTAAACCCATTTTCACACTCTACTTTTAATTTTGTGGCGAAGAAAAAAAAATGTGAAAGGAATATTCGCCATGTTTGACATTGATCTAAATCCAATCCACTAGATTAGTAATACCCAAGTTAAGGCCAGCAGACCGCGGGTCATATCCGGCTAGTAAACTATACAACCTCAATCTCATTAAACTCATACTGTCGCAGCTACTACCTTGTTATTAACACTCACACTAGAGATGAAGGGCTAGTGTGAAGGGGAGATGTGTGATGGAGAACGTTGGGTTTGGGGCTGACACAAGTTCAGGGGTAGGTTCAGGTAAGTGGGGGTACAAGGTAGGAGGGGGGGCTGAATGTCTTGCAGTGACATGAATCTTATTTCAACAGATATTTTAAAAGCGAAATCTTTTGGCGAGCTTTTCTGAGAATCATTCATAGTGTTAATGATGAAGCCGGAAGTCTATTTCTTGTTGTAGGTTGTCGTTCTTGTCCATCACGTGAGGGATCATGTGATGACGTATATGCTGATGATTGGTCAGCTGTTGAAACAAATATAAAAACTTAGCCAATGCAAAAACAGTTTACAATTTAGTATTCAGTGAGTAAATTTATTGGTATCCTGTTCACTATTCAGTATTCACCCATTCTGCCCAATTATGTCTGAGGTAATATCATGAGACTATATGGCAGCATATCACCTCTGAAAGAGACAGCTGTAGAGCTCTCATGGAGACCGCGGGACACACAATTGAGACCCGCGTGATTGTCAAAAGAGTTGAGCCGAAGCCTCTTCGAACTCTAGGCGTGTAAGCCTGATGGAACAAACCGTTCTGCCTGGAAGAGGTCCAAGTCAATGTCTATGTAAAGCATTGCTATTTCCGATATATCCGGCACTCCGGGCGCAAAGACTAGAATGCATGGCCGAAGGCCAAGTACATCGGGAACTTCCGCCAGTTTCTTATGTTGTACCAAGCTAACCGTGCAGGACTCGCCATTAGTGTAACGGTTCCTTGAGAAACGGCGCATGGATTATCGACAGGGACGTGGGAGCTCTCTTTCAACCCATCCCCGTGCAATGAGAAAGCTCTCGCATTCCCTTGGACACTCCCACAGGAGTTTTGTTTTGCTATTCATTTAACCTAATCCCTTCCTCAAGAAATCGTTTCCACTCAAGTGCCACGTTATGGCAGAATAGCGTAACCAGGCATTTGAGACCTGGAAGAGTGTGAAGGAACACAATAGATCCCAGGCAGACGACAACTTTGAGTGCATTAGATATGTAAATATTCAGGTCACAGTTCATGTGAACGATTGCACTCATTTTTAGTTTTGGGAATCGAAGGCATTGTCATGTTGGTGTTATAAATAATAGACCTATAAAAAGTTGATTGATATAAACTAATTTTCAAGTTAAACGTAATTTTATTATTCTCTGCGAAAAAAGGGGGATTACCTTGGTATATTTGTTAGAAAGCGGAGTGATGGCCCTTGCGTTAAAGTCCTGAGCTGTAGGGTCAATATAAAGATGGCAGTCTTCAAGTTTGTTGCACAAGTCTATCTTGTGACGGTTTGCTGAAGTTTTGCTTACAAATTATTTTCGTTTTTAAAATTAAACATAAATATTCTTTTCTTACCTATTTCCTGGTGTTTGTTTTTCAAATTACCCATAGGCATAACCCTGTTTGTCCATTAACTCTTTCTCTCCTAATTGAAGATACCATCATTGATTTGACCTCATTAAATTAAATAAATGTTTAATTTAATAAACTTTACTTTGTGTTCTACAAAAAGAACATGCATTCCCCTTTAACTCTATCCCAACTAAAACACTTTTTGATTACAAACGAAAAAGTTATTGAAGCTTAATCCTAACAGGGGATGAGTCATGAGCGAAATGAAGAATTCCGACGAAACGTGGAAAATAATTACGGGGAGAAAGAGTTAAACCCATATCATAAGTTCACAACAATGGGTAATTCATTAAGTTTCACACTGACCTTCATTGAACTTGTAGAAAACGGACAGGTCATTCTTTTGATCCAGACTTTACCCCCAGGCCTTAAAGCAGGCGTCATCCCTGTCGTCTGAAACATTGGATTTGTATCAAGTTATATAGATCTAAAATTCAACCAAATGTTTCTATAAGTCATGGACCTAATTCACCAATCGTAAACAAACAACATTTTGCCACTTGGTTCTCTATATCTTCTGTACAAATTACGCAATCCATAAAGGCTGTCACGTGATACGTTTTTTTCCCATTGTTTTATCAATATTATCACGTGGTTGTTTGTTTACGATTGGTGAATGAGATCCATTGTTTGGGTCACATGTGTTCTATTTTATGGCTTGAAAAAAATCAAGCCAGTGACTTATCTATATATACATATAGTTACATAGTTTCTATCTAAGGCACATGACAGAGAGGAATGGATAAAGACGGTCGACAAATCTTGCATGGTGCCCCAACGGTCCATCAGACTAAGGCAGGGGTCTCAAACTCATTTCAGCATGTGGGCCACAGTGGAAAGTAACAACCATTCAGCGGGCCACGCCACAAAAACAGAATGTTTTTTTCGTTAAATTGTACTAACTGTCACTGCAGTTCAATGCTATAATAAAGTTTTTATAATTATTAATTACATTTAGTGTAGTTTATTACATGCACAGGCAGTTTAGTTTACTGAAATAAGTTGACGTTGTCTCTTGTCACTAATTAAAAAGCAGAAACTGTAGTTTCCCCCCAAAAAACAACTACAATTACTAGGCCTACTGCAGATGGCTCGTCACTCATGTTTCTGTCCACTCACCTGAGAGCGTTTGGCAGAGACCAGACCATTAACGTTAGGCCTTAGGTCGCGTGTTGTGGCAAGCCGCAACATTGCTCTCAGATGCGTATCAGTTAGTCTTGATAGTAATGCTGTTTTTTTTATCTTCAATCTGGAAAAAAACTGTTCGCAAACGTGCGTGCTCCCAAACATCGCTAGAATTCTAGCAGCTGCGCAGAATAAGTGTGGAAACTTCTCTCTGGGAAGAAACTGGTAGAACTCTGGAGCACCAACATCAGCGTATTTTTGCTTCAGAACAGTGTCACAGTGCAGGTACAGTAGTTCCATTTAGGCTTCCTCTGGAACGTTTTTCACTTCAACTGCGAACGGAGTGGCAACAAGGAAAAACTGTGGTTCGAGAGCAGTGAATTGATGTTCAAAATCTTCCAGTAGTCTGGAGAGGATGTCTACGTAGTCTTTCAGGCGTTGTGGTTCAACCGTAATGCTCTGTAGAAAAGACAAATGAGCCAGGTTTCCATCTGCCAGCTGAGTGGCCCACAAAGTCATCTTGTATCTTAATGATTTGATGCGGTGAAATATCACGGTAATCAGCTGCTTTGTGCCCTGTAGTTGTGAATTGAGTGCATTGAGATGTTGCGTGATGTCAGTAAGAAAAGCAAGATCCGACAAAACATTGGGTCACTGAGCTGAGGTATGTCTCCGTCTTTCATTCCCATGAACAATGCTATTTCCCGTCTCAGTTCAAAAAATCTCTGCAACACTTTTCCACGATTCAACCATCTGACTTCCGTATGATAAAGCAACTCTCCGTATTACGTTTCCAAATCATCTAGAAATGACACAAACTGTCTGTGGTTGAGACCCGTACACGTATAAAGTTCACCGTCTTCACGACAACATCCATCACGTTCTTCATTTGTAGACTTTTGCCACAGAGTGTTTCTTGGTGCAGAATTCAGTGTAAGGCTGCAAAAGGTCCACCAAGCTGAGCTGATACCGTTTCTCTACCATTTATCCAACAACACCAACCTTCTCTAAACACATTGCTGGTGCACCGTCCGTAGCTACTGAAACAAGTTTTTTCCCACGGTAGCCCACACCTGTCAATACAAGCTTCCGGTTCTTGAAACACGTCGAGTCCATTCGTCGTTCCTTTCATGGGGAGTAAGTCCAATAACTCTTCAACAATGTTCAAGTTTTCGTCGACCCCACGAATGAATACGGCACAGTATGCGGTGTCTGTCACACCAGTAGACTCGTCCAGTGCAATGGAATATGCTACAAAGTCTTTTGCAGCGGCAATCAGTTGCTGTTGAACATTAGTCGCTGACTCGGTGATCCTGCTTGCAACTGTGATCGCAGACAAACTTATGCCTTCCAAGAGTTTCTATTTCTCGGGGTAGATAATTTCACACGCCTGTAGCATACACTATTTTACAATCTGGCCTTCAGTGAATGGTCGTGATTCCATCTCGCTAACAACAAAGCTTGCCTTCACAGAATCTTCGCTTGCAATGGGGGGACACCTCATTTACTGATGTGTGCAGTTGTAAATCAGTTCACGGCTTATATGTGGCCATTGTAAATTTTATCAATTTTTTTTTTGAATTCGCGGACGTGGCCGCGGGCCACACCATGTGGCCCGCGGGACACGTGTTTGAGACCCCTGGACTAAGGGATAGGTAAAGGTTAATAAAGTTAAATAAAATATATTAAAATGTGATAACTTAGCAAGATGAAGTGTAGGCTTCCTAGTATGTGTGCAGCGTGGTGTACAGATACTGAACTACAATTACAGGAACTGTTTGCAGACGTCACATATCACAAGTTCACTCCTTAATTCATTATAGCAAGTTTATTTGCTTAAAATAAATGCTATAAATAGTATTAAGGTGTAAGATAAATCCAATCACTATGAACATGATATGTTGCAAAGGTCATGTTTTTGTGTCCCACTGTTAACGAGGGTGTCATGTGGCCAGCACAACATACCACAACCATTACTTTTCCCCAAACTTATGTCAGGTACCCATTAGAGGTGGGTGGACTTATAGGCACCCTAAAGATCCTGAAATTGAAAATCCCAGTCTTGACTAGGATTCAAACCAGGGACCCTAAAAGTTTGAAAGTCAAACGCTTTACCTATTAGCGTGCCTCTGCATGATATGGTAGATAACTATAAGTCACACAGTCTTGAAGACACATTGAACACATTGTGCTTTCTAACGTGACACTTCAATATGCATATAACTACTAGGTACTGACCTCTACGGCTAACTTCTCAATTATCTTAAATTAAGTTGATTTTATATTCAATAACTCTTTCTGTCCTCTAGACTGACCAACTAATATCACTAACCGACTCTCGGGTCGACTACATACACTAACTTTAATCTACGACCAACACTCTGGTCTACCGCATGCTAATTTGCTAAAACCTCCAACCGACTAAATCTTATTTACTTACTGGCTTACTTACTGACTTACTTACTGACTTACTTACTGACTTACTTACTGACTTACTTACTGACTTACTTACTGACTTACTTACTGACTTACTTACTGACTTCTCTCTATACGACTCCTAAGTTGACTGACTAAAATCTCGTTCTCTCTTTCACTCGTGAGGCGCGGTGGCTGAGCAGCAAAGCGCTTGGCTTCTGAACCGGGTTCCCGGGTTCGAATCCTGGTAAAGACTGGGATTTTAAATTTGGAATATTTGGGCGCCTCTGAGTCCACCCAGCTCTAATGGATACCTGACATTAGTTGGGGAAAAGTAAAGGAGGTTGGTCGTTGTGCTGGCCACATGACACCCTTGATAACCGTAGGCCACAGAATCAGATGACCTTTACATCATCTGTCCTATAGACCACAAGGTCTGAAAGGGGAATTTTACTTTTTACTTTACTTTCACTCGTACTTCCGTTCATTTGATCAGTAAAGTTCACATGCTCATGCTATCACACTCTAGGCTCAACAAATCTTATCTTATCTTATATAATACAGACGTTACTTCAAAAAAGAAGATGATTACGTCCTAAGCGTCATGCATTTAGTCATGCTTTTTAACCACTGACTTAAATTCTGCCAAATCACTGGTTTTCCTGGCTAGCTCAGGCAACCCATTCTATGTTCTAATAGCACTAGGGAAGAAGGAGCATTTGTACAAATTTGTCCTAGCATATGGGACGAGGAATGTGCCTTTATCTGTGTGTCTTTCTGAGTATTTTATTAAATTTTTTGTATTTGAAGATTATGGTTCAGTGTTTTATGTATAATTACTACTTTACTTTTGAGTCTTCTATACAGAAGGCTTTCTAAATTTAGTGATTTTACTAAGGGTGTTACTCTAGTCAAATGTGAATATTCGTTTGTTATGAATCCATATTAAACAAGATTTTTATTTGATCTTCTTATATATATCTTGCACAGGCTTCTGTCATAGTACGAACTATAAACACTGTATACGGACCAGAGACATACATTTTGTGTGCATATCTTAGCGCTACTGAGCATTTATTCTTCACAAGATTCCTTAAATCTCTAGTGCTGTTCAAAGTGAGTTGAAATGGTTTCTAAAATATCAAATGCCCAAATCAAAGCCAGCTTACGGATGAATGGGTTTTAACAGACTAAAGTTGGCATGTCCACTTTGACATTAACACATACAAACAGCTCACTAATATTGTGTTGCTAAGGGCCACTATTGAAGACATGAATGGAGACGCGACATGTAAACAGACACAAAATTACGACAGTAAAAAAAAAAAGAATCAAGACAGAAATTGAGACACAAAAGAAGTTTTGCAGGAAAACACGAATCAAGACAGAAGTAAAGACATGAATCAAGACTGTAATACAAACTACAAACAGGAAGACAGAAAGAAAGAGAATCAAGACATACATAAGTACACAAATCAAGACTTGGTTAAAAACACTGAATTAAGTTTCATGCGCTTCAACTGCTAACCTCAATGACGTCACCATAACGCCGTAGTCTTGGTAACTTGATCTCCATCTTGGATTGACCTTGACAGTGAAGGACCAGAAACGTTTTCATCCTGTTCTCAAGGTCGTCTAAATCCGTGTCCGAGGTTTGATAGTCTGTGATTTCAGTCGTATCTCCCTGAAACCTGTTGGGTACTTGGTCATCCATGGAGAGGTCAGGTTGACCAGTGGAGACATCAATAGTCCTAGCATTACAAATAAATTGGTAATTTAAATCTGAACATAAATTTTAGTTTTAAACAAATCTGTATAAAAATTAAAATTTATCGCACCTTTGTTCTGGTTGTACCGGCTTCTTCCTCAGTTCTGGCTTGGCCAGTGGGGGAAGCCTTGTAGGCGACGCGCTTCTTGCTGGAACCTCTTTCTTGTGATAAACGTCAGCGCTTTTTGCCTGCCCTCCGTGTGCTACTTCCGGCGAAATGTCTACGTCTGCAAGTCCGTGCTTATTGTCTTGAAGAGCTGTTCGCTGATTGAAAGAAACGTCCAAACTTTGACCTCGCAATTTGGCACGAGAGTCCGTTGTCTGGTCCAAGGGATGTAACTCTGGCAAATGAAACGTCACCTGTTTTCCTAGTCTGTTCTCTCTCTCATGTGTCTCGGCGCCATCTTTAGGTTTATTGATTGGTATAGACACTTTTGGAATGTTGTCCCTTTCTGTGCTCCGCTCTGATGAGGTATCATCGGCGTCGATGTCTGGAGGTTTGTGACTTTTAAGGTGGGTAACCGTTTGTGAATTGCTGTCTGCGTCAGACATGAAGGTCAGGGTCGCCATGATAGCGCGTCGACTTCGAGGCTGGCGGTGATTTATTTTACGTTTAGCCTGAAATAATTCAAGAAAGAATGGTGACTGAATCAATCAATGGTGACTGAATATATCAATGGTGACTGAATCAATCAATGATGAGTGAATCAATCACTGGTGTCTGAATAAATCATTGGTTACATGTTTGTAACTAAATCAATCAATGGAAATTAGTGTATTATTAAATCAATCAATGGTGCTTTATGAATGAATGATTTATTTGATGAAAGATGCAGAAGTTAGCTAGAACATTATATGGTAGGGTTATATCAAGGATCATTAAAGTTACTGGTAACACACATATGAAAGATGATGTTGTTAGTGTATTGTAGCCATGAATGTAGCCACAGTTGTTCAAACGGGGGTGGGTGGTTGGGGGACGTAGAGAAGTATATATACAGAGAAGATTACTAGTCCTCCCATCCCCTCTTTTTTTTCTGAGCCGCGCTCTTTGTCGCCGCGAAAGGTACGTGGGGTAACTCTAGTCCGACTTGCAGAAATAAAAGAGTTATCTTTCTATGACTTTTTCATCGAGGGTTAGAGAGTCGTCGTGCGTGCGTCTTGTCCCTTTCTTATATAGACAGATTGTATTGAACTAAGCAAATGAAAGTGTGTCCTATCAACAGGGTCTATCGTGCTGACCTCAACCAACATGGACCGGGTTGTGGTCCTCCTTCTGATATTTGCTCGGATCCTGGCTCTGTCCTGCATCTGCTCCTTGTAGATGAGAGCCCCGGGGACCATGGGCTCAATCAGCTCAGCCTGGCCCTTCATAAACTTATTGAGAAGATGTTGAATCTGTGACATAAAAACAATTACGTGTCATTCATACAGGTGACAAGCTTAGAATCAATAAAACAACCACATTTCTTATTCCATATACTGGGATAAATTGGTACAAGTACTCATTGTTTCGTAATTGCTATTTGACCAAAGCATTGCCTGAATCAGTCAGAAAAGCCAATGTCTTACTGAGTCTAAGTTTCCGATGAGCTTATGAAGATTTTTTTTTTAAAGAACGTACGTAATTTATATGTTTATACATTTACACCATTTTAAATTCATTATTTTTTCCTTCTTCAATTCGCAAATTTCTGCTTCGTATGGGTAAAAAACAGCTTATACAAACCTATCCAAATCTTTGTTTGTTTAGATACATTTAAATCTTTGACTATAACCCACAATACACATTCATCAAAGAATTCATTTATAAAGGTAGTAATCTTGCAAGGCTAAATTTATAGTACCTGTACATCTCGGCTTGGCAGCTCTTTTGACACGTGAATAGGTGATAGTGTCCGAGCAGACGACAGCCTGTCTTCTGCTCTGTGGGACATTAAATAATGCAAAAGTGGAACATCTTTACCGACATGAGTTCCTGCCCTTAGCTCAAGTTTTTCCTGAAACATAAGCAAAGGGACTGAATCAAAGATTTATTTGTCTTTACTTTTTCTCCAATAGCTTCCCTTTGAAGTTGGGTCCATAAAACTACATGGATTTTGCAGATGTTATGAGACAGAGAGGGAGAGCGACATTAAATAAGAGAGGAAAGATTAAATCTAAGATTATAATTTTAATCATAGAAAATTCTTTTTTGTTGTTTTCTTAACAATTGTTTTAATTTTATAAATAATTTTATATTATCCTCCTTATTTATACATTTCATTCTGACTGAAACGTTTCCATCTGCAGCACTTTTAATTATTGTTCAAACATATCTTGGAAACTTGCTAAAGCCTCTGTTGGAGAACTCTATGAAAAAAAAGTGTTCTAACTAATCAAGGACGTACCTGAACTCTCTGTTTGAGGACCTCCATGACGTATGGGTTCCTTCTCCCTACGATCCTCTCTAAGTTCTTAACGTCCAGCTTGAAGGCCGTGGTCTCGGACGTGCAGATCACTGTGGACATGTAAGTGTCCAGCCTGTGGGCTATCTCTATGTCTCCGACCACCTCCCCGGACTGGACACTGCACAGGTTGATACGCTTGTCCTGGACATTAAACAGAAACACTATTTGATGTAAACATCGGTGCAAGAATTACTGTACACATTCTGATTGATATGAGCATTACTTTTCATTCAATAGTTTTAATTAATACAGTACTTGACCCCCCCCCCCCTCCCACTTGATAGCCTCTTTCTTCCTCCCTACCTCCTTCCGACTAATGATAAGTATTGAAAATTCTTGATTAACATTAAAAATGCTTAGAGGGAATTTCGAAAGATGGTGTATGTATACATTGCATGTGGCAAAATATGTAGGTCGAAGCTGGGGCTGCGTAGCCACGTGAAATACAGCACCCAAGACATGCCTTATAATATTCATTGCATCTATATATACTGACCAAAACTAAGACCAGTGGTTCCCAAACTTTTTACTTAACGGATCAGTTCTCGCATTCTGGGTATTAAGCGGTTTGAGGGATATTAATTCATATGGCGGCCTGCTAGTTAATTATTCCAGTAGTTCGTGTAACACTTGTTCAGATATCGTGTTTAGGTAACACTGTCAACTGTGCATCTTTTCAAGTGGTAATATTTTATTTTTAAAACTTAGTAAAGGTTTTACTGATGGACCAACCTTCTCACTGCTAGACGTGGCATCTTTGCGTCGAAGTGAATAAACATGTGATTGTGTTGATAGGTCAGTGCTTAATGAAGTACTACCGACTTGATGGTCACTACGAGAGATAAATACAAAGATAAATACGTTATCAACAACGAAATGAAACTCTCCAATTTTTTTCATTCCGTAGTTTTGACCATGTAAAGTAGGTCAGACCGTGTGGACCATGTAAAGTAGGTCAGACCGTGTAGACCATGTAAAGTAGGTCAGACCGTGTAGACCATGTAAAGTAGGTCAGACCGTGTAGACCATGTAAAGTAGGTCAGACCGTGTAGACCATGTAAAGTAGGTCAGACCGTGTAGACCATGTAAAGTTGGTCAGACCGTGTAGACCATGTAAAGTAGGTCAGACCGTGTAGACCATGTAAAGTAGGTCAGACCGTGTAGACCATGTAAAGTAGGTCAGACCGTGTAGACCATGTAAAGTAGGTCAGATGTGTAGACCATGTAAAGTAGGTCAGACGTGTAGACCATGTAAAGTAGGTCAGACCGTGTAGACCATGTAAAGTAGGTCAGACCGTGTAGACCATGTAAAGTAGTTCAGACCGTGTAGACCATGTAAAGTAGGTCAGACCATGTAGCCCATGCCAAGTAGGCCAGAACCTATAGACCGTGCCTAAAGCGTGAAATTAAAGGTGATTCTATTTTCAAACTAAATACATTTCTTTTAGGTTTTATTCCTTTTTTAGACTTCTGAATCTAGGATTTATTTCTCTTTTAAGACTTTTCGGTCTAAATTATTACAAGTATTGTGTCAGAAGTGATTCCTTACCAAAAAATCAATTAAACTTCTTTATCTCTCTGATATAAATGTTTTGAAAACGTATTTTATTCTACACTATATCGTAACAAAACTGTTTCTACATAGATTATTTTAATCTCTAAGAAGTGAGTCTTCCTTTCAAAGCCACTTACTTTGATTTATGCCTCAGTAGATACGCCCCTGCGTTAGTCAGGCCGAGGTATGGATACTGCCTCTGATGATAAGAAGGTACAGTCCAAATACTGATTTCACCTCTAGATAAAAAAAAAATCACTTATGAAAAGATATGGTCATAGGAGACTGAGGGGCAAAAACCACATGGCTATCTAGTCAGAGTGCTAGAGTTCGAATCCCGACTCGGGCAGAGTTGCGTTTGCTGAGCGCCTAAAGGCAGCACGGAAAACCTTCTCCCAGATTCTCCCCTGCCCACTAGTCCACAGATCGGGTCATAGGGCACTGAGTATGCTGTAAGCATGAAAGTTGCGCTTTAGAAAAGCAATTGTTCGAAGAAATTGAGATGTGATAATGTTATCTTATAAAAATACAGACGTTACTTCAAAAAATAAGATGATTACATCCTACGCGTTATGCAACTATTTATGCATGTTGACCAATGAGTTAAATCCTGCCAAGTCCTTGGTTTTCCTGGCTGCCTCAGACAACACATTTCTCGCACTATAAACACAAACACATTACAGACCATCCACCCCTGTCAATGTTCCAATTTTTTTAACCCTGAAACCAAGACACAATTCGACAAGCAAGCTCCTATTTACACATGTTACTTGCAGGCAGGGCCGGTCCTATAGATTGCGGTGCCCTATGCGAAACGGATTGCGCAGGGGCCAGGTCGGGGTAGAAATAAGGATTATATGTGAACGTTAAGATTCTGTATTAGAAAATAAATTCCTCTTCGCATTTTATTCAGACTTTACCAAGTACAAAATCACGGTCAAATTAACTTTACGAACCATCTACAGTAGATAGTAGTTTTCCTACAAAAAGCCGATAAACATTCAGATCTAGCTTTTAGATTTACTATCGACAAGCAAAATATCGCTTTTGTTTTGTTTTTTAAGCGGTAACCTTTTAATAATAAGTTAAAATGGTTTAATTTGATAATTTACACATAGAATTAGCGCGAGGCCTATGAAAGTCCGGTTCCACTGCGGTCGCATAGGAGCTTAAGAAGAGGGGCCCCCACAAAAGAGAAAAATATCAAAAACCCACGAATTTCGTTAACTCTGTGATTTAGTTTTTAATAAATTGTTTTTGAGTTTAACTAATTATTATATTCCATGGTAATACATTTTTAAAAGATTTAACTTCCTATGCCTTCACGCGTTAACCTATTTTACAACAATCTTTCATAATTTTACTTCACTTGCCTACACATTCAGAATACAGCATGATCACCACACAATGTGTAGAAGGTGCACTCGAAGTTGTGCACTGTTAGGAACTAGACATCAGAGAGAAACAATGGAAACCCACCCAAGCGATTGAGAAGAAGTATGTGCTAAAGGCAGACATTTTTATTCTCAGTTTGTGATGTCCTGTTAATTAACTCCTTTCCTCGATGAGCTTCTTCCCTTAATTTATAGCAGTATAAAAACAAGTCTCGCAGCAAGAAGTTAAGGCGCAGCCTCTTGGTACGGAGGTCGTTTTTGCGCGGTGGTATTTTGGGCGCTGGTATAAAACGTTCTGGCCACATATATAAGTTCGTTTTATATTGTCTTTAAAAAAAATTTTTTTTTTCTGTTTTGTTTTTGTTTGTGTTCAAACGTATACTTTAATGTAAAACCAACAATTATGATTCTTCCATTTGGGATTTACGTTTGCTGTGGTATTCTTGTGTTCTTATGTGTTTATATTTGTACTTCGAAAACTTTGCTGATATAAGCACTAGACAACATATACAATGCTTCCTAAATGGAATGAGTCATTCTCAAATAGCCTCAGACAACCAGCCCATTCTGGCCTTCACGTGTGGAACAGATAGTGAATCTGTTTTCAGTAACAGGAGAAGAGGCGAAGGTGAGTAACTAGCGCCCAAATTAGTTAGCTTCGGGTAGAAGGGCTCGTTAGCCATTGCTGGCTATCCATCTAGGGCAGGGGTTCTCAACCTGTGGGTCTCGACCCCCTTGGGGGTCGATTGATGATTTGCCAGGGGTCGCCTAAGACCATTGAAAATAGGGATTGTTATTGTCTACTCTTCTATTGCTGTATGTGTGTGTGGGGGGGGGTCGCGTCAGAGTGGGGCACTGTAAAAAAGGGGTTGCCGAGCTTAAAAGGTTGAGAACCGCTGGTCTAGGGGAAGGAGACTCTGAATTCAAACCTCTGCTGCCTTGCAGCTATACCCAATCACGTGAAAAGCTTCGGGAGTCAACCCTGAGGAAAAATCAGGAGCCGGCGACCCTTAAGCAGTTTGCAGCACTCAGTGTGACGCCGCTGACCACGAACTGTATCGGCTCGTCGTTTCTATTGATACATCAGCTGCTTGGAGAGAGTGGGGAACTGATGCGTGGGTGAAACCGTTCCGACCTTAGCTAATGCCCAGGCATACATCTCATTTTCATGAGCTGATCCATAGTCGCTTCACGCATGAAGGAAGCCAAAAACTGTCTGTATTTTAGTTTTATATTTGAAATAAATAATAATGCTAAATTTAAATTTGGTCTCATTTTTTTATCTAACAAAACAAAAAAAGAAATAATCTAACCTAAGAAAAGTACGGGAAGCGTGTGTAGAATTCTTCGAACGTGGGAAATGTTTGGTTAAAGGTTTGGAAAACATCTGGACTAGCTTATTTATTGAAACATTATTTTCTATTCATTAACCCTGAAATTTAATTTGTAAAATTATATAGGTTGATTGATGTACTAACTACTTGGTACCCTTGTAACCAATAACACAGAAACTTGTTGCTCCTCCGATCATTACTAAAGACAAGAATCCATTTATTCAAAGCAAGACCTATCATTATAAAAGGCTTCAACACTGACCCTCTACTGCGCAACCTGGTTACATTACATTGAAATATATAAAGAAATGGCTTGAGACGTCAAGTTAATCACAAGCAAACTTAACCACTAGAAGTTTGAAGCTCAATCGGCAACTTAAATGTATGTTAAAAGAACTTACCAGCCTAGAGATAAACAATTTCAACTACAATTTACGCATATTTTTCTGTTTATTTGATGAACAATTAGAAAGATTACAATCTTAAAAGCTAACCTTCTCTTTTCGATGTCAAAATAGTTAAGAATGGATGATTTAAAATGTATCACAAGTAATATCGTAAGTGGAGATAAAGTTTAGAAAACTATAGTTTACTTCGTAACAAAATAAAGGGACGTAACCAGATTGCCCTGCTTGCAGATGGCTACATTTGCAGGGAAGGTAACTCTCTTCAGACTCAGTTGCAGAAGTCGTTTGAATTTGGAGCTCATCCTGCCAAAGAAAGGGTGACAGTCCAGAAAATTCAGAATTTCATTTTGAATTTGTTGCTCATGTGACTGAAATCAAAATAGTCTGTTGAGAGTAACTTTAAAATGAAACATTTATAGTAGCATATTTACGATGTATTTATATGGCAACTATGTTGCTTCAATCTCTACATATAGCAAACATTCACGGGTTAATAACGCTACTGTATCAGACAAATTAAATTTATTGTTAGAAAATCAACGCTAAATTTAATACACATGGACAAGCAAAGCTAATATCTATGTCAGGCATAAACCACTTTCACAAAGCTGAGATGTTTCTATAAGGGATTAAAAAATACCGTATTTTCGCTTATATAACTCGAACATGGGTATAACCTGCCCAAGCGTATATCCCGAACAAATTACAAAATAAATAAAAACAAAAGCGTACAACCCGCACCCATGTATGTGAAAAACTTGACTTGCCCAAAACTTATCATCTGATTACTAGTATATTATATACTGGTATACAGGTATATTATTTAGTGGTATATTGTATACAGGTATATTATTTAGTGGTATATTGTATACAGGTAAACAGGTATATTAAAAAGTATCTGCCACATCGTTACTATTTGTTTTCCAGAGGTTTTCATAAAGCTTTCCAATGTACATTTCACAACCACATAGCGAACTATAGGAGGTATAAAGACCCACTGGTATGTCCATAGTTTCTGCTATGCTATGTTTATAAATAAAATCAATTGCGTACACCACCGCACCTTTGTATACCCCGCACTGCTTCCAATCGTGTACAAAACTTGTATAACCCGCGTGCTCTGTGGCATTTTCTGTGGCATTTTACGTCTGGAGAGACGATCTTTTCCCTTTGCAACTTCTTGTGTGACTAAAGGGGCCAATACTTGATACACAGCTGCGATCGCAGGTTGGGCATATACAATCACAAGGCGCGGTTGCATTTTCACCCTTCTTTCTGCTTCTGTTGTGTATGACATCTGCAATCTGTGACCCTTCCTTTATGCTCTCTCTCCATGTGGATCTGTCCAGTGCTACCTCTTCCCAGTTGCCATTGTCGATTTTGAAGAGCTTCATGTCGCGTTTGCATACATCCGTATAACGTAAAAGTGGCGACCAGCGGCTCTCCTGCCTACCATTAGATCGCCATGCAGGATGTCCTGTGGAAGTCGACCTACTGGCATTCTACGAACGTGGCCAAGCCAGCCAAGGCGTCTGCTGCTGATAGTAGAGCGGATGTCCTGGCACCCTGCTCTTTGTAGCACTTCCTCATTGGTTATCTTATCTTGCCACCTTATTTTAAAGATCCGCCTTAGGCATCGAAGGTGGAAGACATTCAGCTTTTTTTCCTGCCATGAGTAAGTTGACCATGTTTCACTTCCGTACAGCAAGGTGCTCAACACACAGGTACGGTAGACTAGATCTTTAGTACTGCTAGTCAGCAATATGTTGTCCCAGACTCTTTTCTGCAACCGTGACATGGCAGGCATTGCCTTGACTATCCTGTTGTTTATGTCTTTATCCAGTAGAGTGTTGCTGGATATGATGGAGCCAAGGTAACAAAAGTGATCAACAATTTCTAGTGGTTGGCCATTAATGCTTACTTGAGGTGCAGTGTTTGTGTTTTGGACAAGTATCTTAGTCTTGCTTTGACTGATGTTTAAGCCGAACTTCTGGCAAGCAGCAGATAGTTTGTCAACCAGGTACTGTAGGTGAATATCAGAATCAGCCACAATAGCTGCATCATCAGCATACAAGAGTTCCCTGACGAGTAGCTCCCTAACGTTGGTTTTTGCCCGCAGCCTTGATACATTAAATAGTTTTCTAGAGGATCTTATATGGAGAAACACACCTTCGTTTATGTCGTTTTACGCATAATGCAGTAGACAGGAGAAGAATATACCAAAAAGAGTAGGTGGTAGCACACATCCCTGCTTGACACAACTGCAAACCTGATTGGGCTCCATTGAATTTGACAGTACAATTAGTTTCCTCGTGAAAACACTCAATGAACTTCAGTAGTTTGGGAAGGCAACCTATTTTCCTCAGGAGTTTGAAAAGGCCACTTCTGCTGACCATGTCAAAAGCTTTAGTCAGATCGACAAAAACGATGCAAAGGGGTCTTTCTCTCTCTCTGAATTTCTCATGCAGTAGTCGTAGAGAAGATATCATGTCTATAGTGGATCTACCACTTCTGAATCCCGCGGTCTATATGCCAGAAAATACGGTAATTGGAAAATTTAAGTGGTCACTCCCTAGAACGAAAGTTTGTAATTGAAACGAAAATATAAAATAAGATATTAATAATATAATATTGATTTGTTGAATAGAATGATTGATAATTTAACTAAACGAAAACAAAATTTAGAGGCTGACTATCTCTTACCTTGACTAATATTTTGTTTACCTTTACAAATATATAGTTTTATTTTACAAATATTTTGTTTGCCTTTACAAATATTTTGTTTGCCTTTACAAATATTTTGTTTACCTTTACAAATATTTTGTTTACCTTTACGAATATTTTGTTTACCCTTACAAATATTTACTTTACCTTTAGAGCCTTGTCAAAGAGAAGCTGATCCACAACCATCATTTGACTATCATCATTTGCAATTACAGAGGCATTTCTAATTTTGTCCTCACCAAGTAGAACCGCCTCCCCAAAACTTTCCCCAACACCTAAAAAAAACAACAGATGAATGAAAATAAAATTGACATTCAAGCGATTGATAGTGGCTGAGTGGTAAAGCGCTCTGCTTTCGAACCGAGGGGTCCCGGGTTTAAGACCTGGTGAAGACTGGGGTCTTTAATTTCAGGATCTTTAGGGCGCATCTGAGTCCATCCAACTGTAATGGGTACCTGACATTAGTTGGGTAAAAGTAAAGGCGGTTGGTCGTTGTGCTGGCTACATGACAGCCTCGTTGGCCGTTAACTCACTGCAATAACACAACCTTTCATTCTTACGTTCTGGAGTCGTCTCCCCTAACTAAGACCACCGGATGACAACGCCACCTATGTTGCATCATTCACAACCAATCGCTAACCTCTTACCACCGTCACCATAAAACACACGCACACACACCATAACACCAAGAAAGCTGTGGACAGCGACAAAAACATCGGCTTCAGAATGGAAGAGAAGAAAATGGCTGAAAATGGATTTGAACCCTCGACCATCGATTAATCCGAACGACAGTCCAGCGAGCAAAACGCACGACCAGGCAGCCATCCTTTAACTACTAAAGTGGAACTTCAACCCTGCGATATATGTGGCCAGTAACGTCTCTTGGAAATAGGCTCTACACTCACGTGATAAACTGTTTGAATGTGACATGGTTCATAGTTGTTATTCGACTGAAGGAGGCCAACAAGGCCTTTCTTCAAGGAACAGTACCAGGAAAAAAAAAGAAGAGGCATACATAGAAAGCAATATACATAAAAACAACATAAAAAGAATGGACATTGAAACTATTCTTTTTAAACCAATTCAAAGCAAAAGACAGATAGGAATGGAGAAAGACGGTCGACGGTTCATGTGTGGTGCCCCAAAGATTCAACAGACATAGGTGAAGGTGGTCCTGTTGGTGAGAATGCTTTCTTTAATTGCTATGTAAAGAAATCGAAGGATTTCAAATTAATTTTGTATATTCATAAATAAAAACTGAACTATCTAAAATAACTTATGGTGTATTTATGACGTAATGTTTCTATAATTAGAACTTGGTTGACGTGTTTTTCCATTAAGCTAACAGAAGTCTTCCACCCACCGTATTCCATAATGAAGCGTCCATAGATTGACCTGTCCAGTCCCCCTGGTTTAATCTCCTCCTGTAGCTGCAGGCCACTGACCAGCGTGGTGGACTCCTCGCCAGTCATCGCTGGGTCAATGTAAACCGAGGCTGACCCACGGAGTAAGACGTACATCCTGTAAGAGGGGACATAAATCAAATTCAATCAGGATATTCAGTTAGTGTGTTGTTGCAATCGCTTTAATTATGGCCCTGTGTGAATGCGTGAGCGTGTATGTTTCGGGCGTAGGGTGCGTAAATGATGAAAGTGAATAGTTTTGAAAGAACATGTCGATTATATGCATAACTTCCTTTAGTCTTATATATATATATATATATACATATATGTACATGCGCCGCTCCCCAACAGAGATGGCCTAAGGTAATTGTAGGCCCAAAGTCGTAAGTAAAATAGGTGGCCACAAATTTAAATAAAAAGACCAAAAACCAAAACTACGCAAAGAATTAAAACCTTCCTGCATCTAGATCTAAATCGACAACTAAAATAAGTTCATAGATCGCGATTCCCCACAGCCCAGCCTAATTCGACTTGAGGGCCGTTTTAATTTTCGACACTCGTGTCGCGGGCCACATGAACGAAAACGTAGGCTATTCAAAAAAAGAAATGAAGTTAACCTGACACTTTTTGATTAGAAACAAACCCGTAGATCCAGTGCTTCATTAATTAATGCGATATCTGTAATTTCTTTTCTTTTTTTTCACGCGTCGGAAAAATATGAGAGACATTGTAGCCAATATTACAACTAACACATTTTTTGGTCTCTTTTTGGTAAATATTCCCATAGATTCACCAATCTCTATGCATAGGTTAACAATCTTTCATTCGCTGCTCAAACCAAGAATGTCGCCATATTTGTGTTATTATCCCATTGGTATGTTGTTTTAAAAAAACAGACACACTTTCTTTACAAATCAAATATGTTGGCTTATTATCATGTGGTCGAGAGGCCAAGTGCGCTTGAACTACCTAGAAGGGGGCTCAAGGTTCGACACCCGACTCGTGCAGAGTTGTGTTTACTGAGCGCCTAAAGGCAGCACGGAAAACCAAACCCCCCCCCCCCCCCCCCCCCCACTGGTCCACAAATGAGATTGGACCAAAAGCGCTCTGAGCATGCTATAAGCTATACGCACATGAATGTAGCGCTGTATAAAAGCTATAATAATAATGTATACACAAAAAAGTAAAGATCAGTAGATTCAACATTCATTGCCATTTGATAAACGCACAAATGTAAAATGTCATGGCACCAATTCATCAGAGAAAAATTGAAGGCCCTAAACCCAAATGTAGGTAAAGATACATTTTTCAACCTTTTTTTTTTTTTTTGGAAAAAAATAAAATGGGGGGGGGGGGGAGGGCGGATGAAATTTCATCGCGGGCGGTTCTGGCCCGCGGGCCGTATTTTGGGCATCGCTGTCTTACGGCATTTTCAATCATCGTAGAGACTTAGTTAGAGCTACTCTAGTAGCTTCATCACATATACCCAAGAAAGACAACTCGTGATTGTGTGTTTTTAATTCATATTAGAGAGTATTTGTGTTCACTCCCATACCTGTCTCCTTGTTCTCCTTGTCTGACAATGACGTCATCTGCAGAACACGTGACGTACTGACAGAACTTGACCACGTCCAGGAGTTCATCTGATGACGTCATAGCATTAGTTTGGGAGGTGAGAAAAAATAAAGAAATATGGGCAATGACAAAGCACAAGTTACAAGTGTATCAAATATATGAAGATCTTTAGTCTCGTCTGTTATATATCCATAGAGACACACACACAAGGTAGATACTTTTAGTTAAAGCCCCTTAACATGATATCGACTAGTGAATACCTATAACACATGTAATAAAACATGACAAGATATAGTAACAGCACTAACTCAAGAAAATGTTAAGAAACTGGAACAGGCACAAAATAGAGCAGTGAGATTCATAACAAATAAATATTCACATTTGACTAGAGTAACAGCTTTACTAAAATCAATTAGAAAGCCTTCATTGAAACATTACATAAAACACCAAACCATAATCTCCAAATACAAAAACAAAATTTAATAAAATACTCAGAAAGACACAAAGATAAAGGCACATTCCTCGTCCCATATACTAGGACAAATTTGTACAAATACTCCTTTTTCCCTAGTGCTATTAGAGCATGGAATGGGTTGCCTGAGCTAGCCAGGAAAACCAGTAACTTGGCAGAATTTAAGTCATTAAGTAACATGCATGACAAGAGCTTTGGGACTCGCAAAGACCTTCCTTCAGGAAACAGCACCAGGAAAAATAAGAAGAGGCAGACAGAGAAAGCGATGGCAAGACAACATAATAAAATTAAGGGGCCTGTCATTAAAAGAGGTTCTATCTAAAGCAAGAGGAATGAAGAAAGATGGTCAACAAATCTTGCATGGTGCCCCGACGGTCCAACAGACTATGTGAAAGGTAAATGGTAAGAATTATAAAATGATGACAAGAATCTATAAATAGAATTATGATGCATCAAGGGAAGGGAGACAAGAAACGAGTTAAGTTTATGACTATATGCGACATACAAATAATGTCTGTTATTTGGTGTTCTGTATCAATGTGAAAAAATGGCCATTTAGAGGAGTCAAACGAAATCTAGTTTCGAACACAAAATAAGATGGAGAGGTTTCATATTTAAAGAGCCTATGGACACAACACACGTATGTCTCAATCACTGACAGCGGGGGAAAAAAAAACTATGATCTCAGAGAGCAGACGACATGTCTGCCATCTTTCTTTCTCACATTCGTAACTGGAAGAGCAGAGCCTGGCTCGGATCATGTGACCTGAAACCAAAGATGGCTGAATTAGTTTAGTTTGAAAGGAGGTTTTCAGTAACTTTCAGATTCACACAAATGTACTATTTATAGCCCACCTTGACCTATGACTAATTTTTTGTTAAAATGCATAAGCACTAATAAAAGAAATGAATTACAATAAAATCTTTCATATCCATAATAGTAATTTGTCTTATAATTTGTGCTTTACACAAAACAAAACATTATAACTATAGAAAAACTAAATATTCATTCACATCAGATTAACTCAAAATTCACACGTGAAATGTTAATATCAGTTTTATAGTATTTAATGATTTGGTTGCCACGGCAACAACGGAATGATTAAATTTGCAATAGATGTAGACTAACAATTTTAACTCTGTGCGATTAGATATATGTTACCCATTTGTTTTTGTCTACCGCAATTTCATGCTTTTAGCTTTCTCGATGCACTATGATCGTATCACGTGTCTGCACCAGTTTGGAAAAGTGGGAGGGGAAGAAAGGGGTATCTGTGTGAATGTTACAGTGATCGCTTTTTAATGCATGAAAAAATCTTGTTTACTTAGGGCTCAAAGGGACTAATTCAACTTATACCACCACATCTGTCAAGTACGATTTCTTTCCCTTGTTCGAGATAACAAAGGAAAAATTAATAATTGGTATTTTATTGATTCTTGTTTTGTCAGGTACAAGGGAAAATTGTGCAAATATGGAAAAAAAAAAACGTGTACAAACATTTTACGAGACTGACAGACGGACAGAGTGAATGGATAGAAGCTTTGTAAAGAGAAACTACACCACATATACTTACGGTCATTGATGTCTGTAAATAGAGCCACACGCTTCCTGAGCCAAGGAATATGGGCTTCTAGCTCTGACAGTTGTCGCTGATTGGACGCTTTGGAAATGATGGCAATCAGTTGATCCGTTAGCTGAGCCATGGATCAGATCTTCGCATTGAGTTCTGAACTACGATTTAACTGGACTTTTCTGGAGTGTGGTTTAACTGGACTTTTCTGGATTAAGGCTTAACTCGACTTTTCTGGAATGTGATTTTTTTGTATAAAATCATGTAGATAAATATTGCTCAAAGCCTAGACTGTATATTCAAATGGTTTGTCAGCTTTTTTGAGATGTTTCTTGGATGTTCTATTCGCTGATCTGGACATAAAAGATATAATCGGCAGTATGACAATCTGAAACGACACGCCACAATATTGTTTTTCTGGCAGGTCACTATGACATAAGTCCTGTATCTATAACTCTAAATATTTTTATTTAGTAAACTTTAGAAGTGATCTTATTCTGATTCTAAAAGATCCATTGGATAGTCAAACAGTTATATGAGTAGTTAAAACCTACAGACTTTTCTGGGTTTTTTAACGAGAATAAAAATATGTTCATGATAAAAATAGTCTTAACATTTTATTTTGGTTTCTAAAGTTCTGAGGATAAAGAAAAGTAAGACAGTGTCCCTAAAGCGTTTACCAAAGTCCAGCCCCTAAATACAACAGTAATTACGTTCGCATCTCCCTCGGCCACTTTCCTGGCGTCTAAAAGACACCACTTTCCATAAGTCTACAAGACACCACTTTCCTTAAGTCTACAAGACACCACTTTTCATAAGTCTACAAGACACCACTTTTCATAAGTCTACAAGACACCACTTTCCATAAGTCTACAAGACACCACCGTCCATAAGTCTACAAGACACCACTTTCCATAAGTCTACAAGACACCACCGTCCATAAGTCTACAAGACACCACTTTCCATAAGTCTACAAGACACCACTTTCCTTAAGTGTACAAGACACCACTTTCCATAAGTCTACAAGACTTCACTTTCCTGGCGTCTTCAAGACAGAAAGTGCTTCCTTCACTACTTTGGGAAAACTTTAAGGTCGAGCTGACTTACGTTGAAAAAAAAATTAAATTAAAGTCTGCTCAAATTGACACGTAAGATTCTTAGGTCTTCGTGATCTAGGTCTCTCTGTCAGCCTATGGTTATCAAACTTCATGTGATCTAGATCTCTGCCAGTCTATGGTCATCAAATTTCATCTGCTCTAGGTCTCTCTGGCAGTCTATGGTCATCAAGCTTCAAGTGACCTAACTCTCTCTACCAGACTATGGTCATCAAACTTCAAGTGACCTAAGTCTCTCTGTCAGTCTATGGTCATCAAACGTCATGTGATCTAGATCTCTGCCAGTCTATGGTCATCAAACTTTATGTGATCTAGGTCTCTGTCAGTCTATGGTCATCAAGTTTCAAGTGACCTAAGTCTCTCTACCAGACTATGGTCATCAAACTTCATTCGTCAAATACAAAGCAAAGAAGAAGGCATAACATTTTGACGCCAGCCACAATGTTTCCCCTATTTAAAGCCATGTCTGTCTGTCTGTCTGTCTGTATGGTGTAAGCTGCCTGCAGTCTCATTGTTCTTATCATTATCGCCACCCGTTTGACCCTTGGCCCTATTGAGAGGGTGCTTTAAGTGGCTTCAACAGTGTTTATAGACAAGGTTCTCTGATATAGACAGACTAGAGTTTACAGTTAGAAGATTTTGTGTTACAAACAGACATTCGTTTACAACTAGAAGATTTTACAGACTTTAGTTTACAGTTAGAAGATTTGACAGACTTTAGTTTAAAGTTAAAAGATTTGGCGTTATAAACAGACTTTAGTTTACAACTAGAAGATTTGACAGACTTTAGTTTACAGTTAAAAGATTTGGCGTTATAGACAGACTTTAGTTTACAACTAGAAGATTTGGTGTTAGAAAGAAAAAGACAGAAATTATATAGATGACTCGGGGAAGCGGGGGGGGGGGGGGGGGGGGGTGCAATGTCGCCAGGAAAGTCTCATTACTATTCTAAGTATCGATCCAGGTATCGATGACTTCGCCCACATTGTCAACTTCCTAGATTCTAGATTCGATTATCTGTTCATTAAGAGTTACTAACAATTCTTTGTGTGTGCGTGTGTATGTCTGTGC
Organism: Biomphalaria pfeifferi; assembly: GCA_030265305.1. Lineage (NCBI taxonomy): Eukaryota > Metazoa > Mollusca > Gastropoda > Planorbidae > Biomphalaria > Biomphalaria pfeifferi. Next base: position 1,424,489 of record JASAOG010000131.1, on the reverse strand, counting down.
GCATGTGTGTGTGTCTTTCTGCATATGTGTGTGTGTGTGTGTGTCATAGACGAGTCATCCCCCCCCCTTCAAAAAAAAATTTTTTTTCCCTTTCGGAATCTGCTTTTTATTTTCTTGCTTTAAATAACCAAAAGTAAAAAAAGTGAAAACCTAAAATGTTACTAGTTTAAATCAAGATGATGCCTAAAACTAATACTTAGAAAAACTATTATTGTAAATTAGTTTTTTTAATCAGAAAAGCAATTGAACTGTAATTCATTTGTAGATTTTATGTGTTGAAGGTTTTCTAGGTGCCAGTGTTTTAGTTTGAGGAGTCTAGCTTATGAATGAGAGAGAGAGAGAGAGAGAGAGAGAGAGAGAGAGAGAGTGTGGACATCACGTTTTCACGTAAAGTAGAAATAATGGACCTCATTCACTAATCGTAAACAAACAACATTTAGCTACGTAATAATATTGATAATGAAAAAAAAAACTGTCACGTGATAGCCATTGTGTATAGAAGAGCTAGAGAACCACGTGGCTAAATGTTGTTTGTTTACCATTAGTGAATGAGGTCCGTTAAAAGTGTCCTTGGTGGAAACTCTAAATATTAAGCTTCTTGATGTATCCGGTGTACATATTTATAGAGTCTTGTTATGACATTGCAGCCTGTAAAATAAACTTTCTGTGCAGTTTATAGCACTGTAGAATGAAATTTTTCTAAACTTTTCTGTTTGTGACTCTTATTTAGTTTACAACAGTGAAGTTCAAGTTCGCGTCCTTGACATTGATTAGTGTATCAATGAAAATTTTCCACTTAGCTACTTACATTGCTTTTGGCGTAGAGTGTTTTATGCTTTTATCACTTACACGTCCTAGACCGTAGCAGCTAGTTACCCCCACTTTTAGATCTTTTTGCCCTGAAATCATAGCAGCTACTTGCCCCAACTTTTAGATCTTTTTGCCCTGAAATCATAGCAGCTACTTGCCCCAACTTTTAGATCTCTTTGCCCTGAAACCATAGCAGCTACTAGCCCCAACTTTTATATCTTTTTGCCCTGAAATCATAGCAGCTACTTGCCCCAACTTTTGGATCTTTTTGCCCTGAAACCATAGCAGCTACTTGCCCCAACTTTTGGATCTTTTTGCCCTGAAACCATAGCAGCTACTTGCCCAAACTTTTAGATCTTTTTGCCCTGAAATCATAGCAGCTACTTGCCTCAACTTTAAGATTTTTTTGCCCTGAAACCATAGCAGCTACTTGCCCCAACTTTTGGATCTTTTTGCCCTGAAACCATAGCAGCTACTTACCCAACTTTCAGTCCTTTTTGCTCTGAAACCATAGCAGTTACTTGCCCCAACTTTTAGATCTTTTTGCCCTGAAATTATAGCAGCTACTTACCCCAACTTTTGGATCTTTTTTTCCTGAAACCATATCAGCTACTTACCCCAACTTTTGGATCTTTTTTTCCTGAAACCATATCAGCTACTAGCCCCAACTTTCAGTCCTTTTTGCCCTGAAATCATAGCAGCTACTTGCCCAAGCTCTTAGCGTTTTTCGCCGTAAATCATAACACTTGCACTGACACATATAACCTACCTGCCGTAACACACGCTTTTTTTTTCGCACCTATTAGCCCTAGTACATAGTGCTTTGTTCCTCTAACACTTTAGTTCACATATATCAAGAATGAAATTTGTATTTCCAAGTTTTAAACTTAATCCAGTCCAACGAGTAAAATATTTGTAAAATTCATGTATAAAAGAATCTTTCCAGTGTGAAAAGTAAACATGTTACCTTATGATGTTGGCTAGATAATAACAATAGCCAAACTTAACAAAATAGGTTATAGACAGCTTGCATAATTTTGAGCTTATCCCACTAAAAAGAAAAACCAAGTAAATCAAACCCTTGCAGACAATACCGATCTGTGACCGAACATCGATCTGTCAGTGACAACGTCAAACATGAAAACACTCTTCGACATAGAACTGACATAAGTCAAATATTGTCAAAACAATTTAAAAATCGGATTGAATGGAGTGCGCGTGTGTGTGTATGTATTTGTGTTTCAGGGGATCTGCGTTACAAAGCCTTTAGATATAAGACTTGAATGTACCCTGTAGCCGTTGAGGTGACGACGTTATTCGGCACCCCAGCCCCTCCCCCCTCCCGAAACTTTCCGATCGACGTTGTGACTGTTGCCTATTACATTTACTTGTAGTATAAGGAATTGTAATTTGTTACCAGACAACTTATCAAGGAGAACAGACAAATAAATAGAACAAAGAATTACAATTAAGTACACACAAGTAATTTTTTTTAAGACAAGTCTTCCTTTATACAGTTGAACAACTTTTTGTAAGGTTGATTATTTTGCCTTTATTAACTAATAAATGATTGATTTTTTTAAAAATTGAAAATGTTTAATTCTCGGAGCTGGGGACACCGTTTCCACGCTCTCTCCACAGTGACGGCGTCGGGAGTCCTAGTTCGGACGGAACCGGGCAAAGTGAGCCCCAGCAGGACAATGTTCTGTCCTATACAGTGTAGTGATTAACTGGTATGACCGTGTAGTGATTAACTGGTATGACCGTGTAGTGATTAACTGGTATGACCGTGTAGTGATTAACTGGTATGACCGTGTAGTGATTAACTGGTATGACCGTGTAGTGATTAACTGGTATGATTGTGTAGTGATTAACACTTGGCTTCCGAACCTGGGGTCCTGGGGTCCTGGGCTCGAATCTTGGTAAAGACTGGGATTTTGAATTTCGGGATTTAGGGCGCCGAGTCCACCCAACTCTAATGGGTACCTGACTTTAGTTGGGGAAAGTAAAGGCGGTTAGTCGCTGTGCAGGCCACATGACACCCTGCTCGTTAACCGTTGGCTAAAGAAACAGATTATCTTAACATCATTATGCCTTATAGGCCGCATGGTCTGAAAGGGGAACTTTCATTTACATCCTCCTCAACCGCCATCATCGTCGCTATCTGAGTGTGTGAGTGTGTGAGTGAGTGTGTGAGCAAGTGAGTGTGAGTGTGTGTGTGTGTGTGAGTGAGTGAGTGTGTGAGCGAGTGAGTGTAAGTGTGTGTGTGAGTGAGTGAGTGTGTGTGTGTGTGAGAGTGAGTGTGTGTGAGTGTGTGAGCGAGTGAGTGTGAGTGTGTGTGTGTGAGTGAGTGTGTGTGTGTGTGTGAGTGAGTGAGTGTGAGTGTGTGAGTGAGTGTTTGTGAGTGAGTGTGTGTGAGTGTGTGAGCGAGTGAGTGTGTGTGTGTGAGCGAGTGAGTCTGAGTGTGAGAGTGAGTGAGTGTGTGTTTTGTGTGAGAGTTTGTTTCGTGCTTTTATGTATCTTGTTATTGTTACAGCATTGAAGGATGAGGTGGACAATTCTAGTGAAGTAAAATTTCCATTTGTTTGGATCCATAAAATTATCTTATCTTAATGGGATTACTTTCTGAAATGCATAAGAAAAGAAAACTGTTAAGACTTCTACTTTTCTTCACCCTCTCCTCACAGTCTTCCCACAAAGTCCGCACAATCACACCACAATCTTCCCACCAGTCTCCCCACAATCTTCCCACAATGTCCTAACAATCTCCCCCACAGTCTTTTCATAGTCTTCTCACAATATTCCCACAGTTTTCCCACAATCTCCCTACAATCGTTCAACAGTGTTCACACAATCTTCCCACAATCTTCTCTCATGTCTTCCCACAATCTTCTCCCATGTCTTCCCACAGTCTTCAAACAATCTTTCGACAATATTCCAATCATGGTCCCATAGTCTCCTCACAATCTTCCCACAATCTTCTCTCATGTCTTCCCACAATCTTCTCCCATGTCTTCCCACAGTCTTCAAACAATCTTTCGACAATATTCCAATCATGGTCCCATAGTCTCCTCACAATCTTCCCACAATCTTCTCTCATGTCTTCCCACAATCTTCTCCCATGTCTTCCCACAGTCTTCAAACAATCTTCCCACAATATTCCAATCATGGTCCCATAGTCTTCCCAAAATCTCCCCCCCCCCCCCATGTCTTCCCACAGTCTTCCCAAAATCTCCCCCACCCATGTCTTCCCACAATCTTCCCAAAATCCCCCATGTCTTCCCACAGTCTTACCACAATCTTACCACAATCTCCCCCATGTCTTCCCACAGTCTTCAATCAATCTTCCCAAAATCCCCCCCCCCCATGTCTTCCCAGTCTTACCACAATCTTCCCACAATCTCCCCCCCCCCCGTGTCTTCCCACAGTCTTCAAACAATCTTCCCAAAATTCACATCATCAAAGAATCAACACTTTTCCTTACATGTGAGCTTGAACTACTACCCTAAACAATCTGGAATCAGCAACTAAAATTATAAAGTAAATATTACGCCTTTTAGGACTATCTCATTGCTTTAAACACATATACTGTCATTTTTTATTATCTAGGTAGACCTGACCTGATCATTTCCACTTAGCTTTACTGCAATATCAACCTGACATATATCTACAATAAGAACCAGCCCATTTTGTACAATGTAACAATAAAGCCATTATAGACTTTGACACGAACATTTTTTACTTTTTATTCAAAGCGTATTGCGTCACTCGAGCTCGTCTGTATCGTGTTCGGCGTAGGCCCTTACGAAAGTTTTGAAAGATATAAAACAAACTATATAATAAGTATAAACAATAGATTGAGATAAATTCTAAACACTATCGGTGTAAAAGTAAAGCGATCTAAAATATTCACAAATGTCTTCACCTCATAGACAGTTATATAGATTTTGTATTAAAGGAGATGGAAAGTCATCACCTTAAGAGCCGAAGCGAAAGAAAGATTAAAGCACGTAATGACAGAGCTTGCTGAATGCTGATCCCAGACAGTATGTCAGCCAAGTGGCAATGGAAACTGCTGTGATGGGCAGCACTGTTTGAACCATAGCCACTCCCAAAGCATTGGTCCCTTTTCGATATACTTTGTTGTCGCTTGGCGGGTAAAAGAGGCAATCAATATTAAGTATATATAAACTAACAGACATACATTCGGATATATAGATAGACAGACAGAAGGATAGACAGAATTTCGATTAGATAGATAGACAGAGACACACAGACAGGAAAGACAAACTTCAAGTAAACTTACTTATCCAGATTAAACTGAGTCCAGAATGTACCAGATATTTTCCCACTTAAGGCACTTACAAATGAACATAGATCTAGTAACTGATACTTACTTCATATGAGATCCTTAATAAGCAGTCCAAACTTCCAATGACATGATCAATTCTGCACGGAAACATATATTAAGCCTTAAATAACCAGTGTGACAGAGTGGCTTACGCTTCTATTATTAACTATCTGATCACCTTGAATCGTCAGGGGACAGAAACTGTCAAAAGTCTTAAGGCTGATTAATACATTACGAGTTCGCCATGGGTTCACAGAAAGCAGGGCTGATATATGTTAAAATAAGAATTAGTTATTTTTTTTTAAGTTTTAGCAATATACTTGCAAAATAAAAAGCATGCAATATTCTTGTCACCTATTTTTTTGTTTTTTATTTTTGATTTTGTTGAAGTCTGTGGCTCTCATGTATCTCTTGCAGACATCTCTATAGGTTAGTCTTGGGCGGCCCTTGGGTCTGAATCCCTCGACAAGCTCAGCTTATAAGATATCTTTCGGGATTCTACCATCTGGCATGCGGGTGACATGTCCGAGCCAGCGTAGTCTTCTTTGTGTCAGGAGAGCATACATGCTGTTCATATTGGCCAGTCTCAAAACTTCCTGATTGGAGACATGGTCCCTTCAAGAGATGCGCATTATGCATCTCAGGCAGCACAAGTGGAAATTATTTAATCTGTGCTCTTGGTAGATGTATGTTGACCAGCTTTCACTGCCATAGAGAAGAGTGCTCACAACACAGGCACTGTAGACTAGGATTTTGTTTGGAGAGTTTTGCCAATGATGTAGTAACTTTTCCTATTTTTTTGGTCAGCTCGATGTCTAAATCTAGGTTATTGGCAATTGTTGATACCAAATAGGTAAATTCTTGCTCCACCGTAAGAGTGTGCTTCCCAATATGTATTACAGGTATTTCTGTGACGTCTTGTGCCAGGATTCCGGTCTTGGAGAGACTTATTGTAAGGCTAAAATCTTATTTCATCTTATCTTATATGATTCAGACGTTACTTCAAAAAAGAAGATGATTACGTCCTACGCGTCATGCATTTAACATGACAAGCAGCTTCTAAGCAATCACCCACACCCTCGTGAGGACCACTCATTAATATATCAGATATTTAGATCATTAGCAATCACCCCCCCCCCTCCCCTGATCCACTCTCAGACACTTAACTTCAAGCCGTTCTGTTTAATCATGCGGAACAGTTTAAAGATTGGGTTACAATGGACCAAACGTCACGGCAAAGCTTCATAAACCTGGTCACGTGTTTTCATTCAATCGCGGTGTGTGTGTGTGCGCGCGCGGGTGTGTTTGTGTTTGGGATAAATCTGCTTCTTTTGTGCCCTCTACGTTAGCCCTCTCCCCCGTAGCCCCCTAGAATTTTTTAAAACGTACCCTAGTGTTCCTGAATAGATATCCCACGAACTACTGGAATAATTAACAAGTAGGCCACCAACTGAATTGACATCTCTGTAACAGGGTGAATGTGTAATGCTGTGGAATGCTGGGTTCGTGTGTCCACTTAATACGTGACAAAATATAAATAGTACAGATTGACTTAAATCCACGTTAGCAGACAAAACATAACGTTTATTCAATAATAATGTACTGCCATATGAAATATAATTACATGCACATAACAGCGGTATGAAATGTATCCAACATGTTAAGATTTCTAGAATAGGCTACAAGCAACATCCGCAGCACAGCGGGTAACAATAAACTTCAATCATATGTATCCAGCAGGTACAGAAAATATAACTTTTAGAAACACGTGTACAGACTGTACGGACTTCAAGCTACTACCGTCTTCAAGTGACCAAAAGCTACTACTGTCTTCAAGTGACTTCTCTGTTCGACTGACCAAAGGATACTACTGACTGAAAGTCAGTTTAGTCATTCTTACTTTCCTTTTCTATCTCAGAGGTTTCACGTGTCTTTCACCCTCATGACCCGAGGTGAACATAGAACAGGCTATGTCACCCGAGACTGTGACAATCTCTTTAAAAAAATAAGCAAAGTGTTCCGCTAACTACTCAGAATTTGAGAAGTGTTCCGCTAACTACTCCGTTAAGGAAAGAAGTTTGAGAATCCCTGTTTTAAAGTATATAGACCTAGGAACATTACAACACTATAAAGAAAAAAATGCAGCGCTTGAAAAGATTTGAGTTGAATACCAAACTCGGGCGAGAAGCAGTGGAACATAGTTAGACTATAGACACTTGCCATTTCTTTGTTGTCCTACGCGACAGTAAATAGTTCCCCTTGCCTTAATGTGCTTGTTTTTTTTTTTTAAGAATGTATTTGATACATATCCACCCAGCATTCAAAGATTCGTCCAATGAGAGTGAACTTTTAGATTATTTACTGTATGGTCAAAATAAAGTTAGAACCGAATATATCTTGGTATTGACTTCATCGTTTAGCATAAAAAAAAAACCGGCAATGTCTTCAAGTCCTAAGAGTAAGGATAAGTGCAAGGGTTCATATGACAAGGAAATCGAACATTTTATGAGATCATATAAGCTCAATGGTACAACTTATAAGTCTCTGTGGCATTTTACGTTTCGAGGGACGATCTTTTCCCTTTGCAACTTCTTGTGTGACTAAAGAGGCCATTCCTTGGTACACAGCGCTGCGATCGCAGGTTGGGCATATATAATCACCCGGCGCTGTGGCACTTTCACCTTTCTTTCTACTACTGTTGTGTATGACATCTGCAATCCGAGACCCTTCCTTTATGCTCACTGTCCATGTGGATCTATCCAGTGCCACCTCTTCCCAGCTGCCAGTGTCGATTTTGAAGAGCTTCATGTCGCGTTTGCATACATCCGTATAACGTAAAAGTGGGCGACCAACGGCTCTCCAACTTATAAATAATAAATGTTCATATCCACTAAGCATAAATTCTTCATTTCTAAATGTAAAAACTCCAAGACATAAGCAGTTTAAAAAGCACTAATTGTTTGAATAAAGGTGAATGAAATTTTAATTTAACACTGACCCTCTACTTTCTGTTAGAAACCATAAACCTTTTTAGTAGATTTGATTCCTTTGAAGTTTATGTTGCCATATATTAAGAAAAATGCATTAACAAACCAGTTGATGACAACTGGAATTTCATATTAACGGCCAATTTAAAAACATTATAGAAAATCAAATACCAACCTAAACGCAGTAAGAAAAAAAATAATTAAACGCCGGTTTAATAATAAAGAACCTTTGCAAACAGAAAGAAAACCTATTTTAAAAATGTAAAGAAAGTAAGGCAGAAAGAATCCACTTTAAAATCAAACATTTAACTCGAAAAGTTAGCAGACAGCTGCAGAGCGCATACATAAAATGTTATCTGAAGACAACAATACAAACTTTTGGTCATACATTAAATTTTTTTTTAAAAAATGGAAACGACAGAAGTATCCCTATTTTCGATAATGAAATTAACGCTAACATTCTTAATAAATAGCTTGCATCAGCATTCTCAACCCCCCAGGAGACATAGACATGTTTATAAATTTAAACCAAGTAGGAAGCATAGGAGATCTAAATGGACAGGAAAAAGGGATCCAAAAACTGTTTGCTAGCACAGTGGCGAAGCTAGTAATTTTGGGCCTCGGGAGGCTAGACCTTTTTTTGGCCCCCCCCCCCCCCCCCCCTGCATTTTAACATTCGGAATCGAAGAAATCGACTTTACATATAAATATATCCGTCTGTCTGTCTGTCTATGCCACCCTCTATCTACATAAGCTTTCTCCACCTCATTTCCTCTCTTCTGTCTGTTTTTACAAAGCTTATATCAACTAACAATGTCTATCTGTCTTTCTGTCTAATTGTCTGTATGGCAAAAGGTTATTCTTCCACTCTCATTTGTCGAATTATTTCTGGTAATTAAGTATTGTGTTTGATACCAACAAGGGAATCTAATCCATAAGTATTCACATATAGAGCTAAATTTGTTGGGTTTAGTCCCCTTAAATAATTTTTAACGATATTCCTCCCTCAAGCATTCTCCATTCAAGTTGAAACTTCAAACAACTATTTATTGTACCTAACAAAACTTGATACCCAATTATACCCAATGTCAATTAATTATTGATAATTAAATATTTTGTTTGATACGAATAAGGGAAATAACTTGTATATTATTGATAGATATAGTTTTAAGGGCAGCGTTCTTCCCTTTAGATAAGCTCTTTTTTTTCATTTTCCATGTTTGTCTGTCAAAAAAAGTAAGGCGAACTAGAATACGTTTTCTAGTACCATATACAGAAGTGTAGACATACGTCACAGAACCAGACTTCAACATGCTATACCTGAGACCAACGACCAGCCTGCTAAAGACGCACTATCATGTCAAACGAGACTGACGCACAGTGTCAATGTCAATAAAGACACTGCCACACAAATCCATGAAAAGACACTGTCACTCAATGTCTACACAGTTCAAATGAACTTTATTATTGACTGTTTTCAATCAGCTGAAAACATCTAGACTGTAGAAACGTTTACATTAAATTGATGACAGATTGCACACCCACGTTGAAGTACACCTTTACCGATAGAGTATTGATATCAGAGCGAGTGAATAGTGTGTGTGTGTGTGAGAGAGAGAGAGAGAGAGATAGAGAGAGAGAGAAAGAGAAGTAAATAACAACTTAGTGCTTCACAATATTTGAACACCCAGGGGCGTAGCAAGATACAGACTGGCGTCATGGGCGTGTACCTCTTCCTTGCCCACCCATTTATCATTATATATACACGCACTAGATAGATAGATAGATAGATAGATAGATAGATAGATAGATAGATAGATAGATAGATACATTCATACATACATACATACATTCATGCATACATACATACATACATGCACACATACATACATGCATGCATACATACATACATACATACATACATACATACATACATACATACATACATACATACATACATACATACATACATACATGTTTGTAAAATGTTTTACATGTTTCGGATGTTCCTTCAGAGTTGAAGATAATTACTTTCTAGTCCAAACCTCCCGCAGGACGATGGGGTAAATCTGAACGACAGTCCAGGCGCAAACCGCACGACCAGGCAGCCATACATACATGCATGCATACATACATACATACATACATACACACATACATACATACATACATACATACATGTTTGTAAAATGTTTTACATGTTTCGGATGTTCCTTCAGAGTTGAAGATAATTACTTTCTAGTCCAAACCTCCCGCAGGACGACGGGGTAAATCTGAACGACAGTCCAGCGCGCAAACCGCACGACCAGGCAGCCATACATACATGCATGCATACATACATACATACATACATACATACATGCATACATATATACATAAATACATAGATTACTCATTAATACGCTCTCTATCTATCTATCTATCTATCTATATATATCTTTTAACCCCTAACAGTGTAACGTAAGCTTCATCTAGTGGACACTTTGCACTGTCTCCGCCACTGTATATAACATCCTATACAGAGAACTAGGCAATAATGATAAGAATATCCAATCAACACATGTAAGTCCCCCATTTAAACAAACACCATCTCTGTCCCATCACGTGACAACCCTCTCTAATCCCATTGGATTAGCTCCTGTTTGAAGTGCTGAGATTAACAGTGGGCTGATGAGGACACAAGATGGCGCTGTTAGCACTGTTAGTATCAGTATGTCTATATCAATCTAAGTGTGGGATGCAGCTGTTGATGATTCCATCTCAGTTCACAACCTTAGAACCACCGATGCCATTAACATGATGGACGAATCATTATTTACAAAACTAAATAGTCTTACCAAAATATTACCAATTATTTAGTCGCCAAAACAAAATGTCCAAGTGTGGAAACACTCTGAATGTATATTGCTTAACATTCCCTGTTGAACTATATCCTTCAAAGCTTCTATCAACTCGCGCTGTCAGTTCCTAACCTTATTCTCAACAAAACCAAAATCTAGTTCAACTTTTACCACCACATATGTCAAGTACAATTTCTTTCCCATGTTCATTAACAAACAAAATAATAAATTACTAATAGTTGATTACCTAATTGGTTAATTTTCAATTTGATCCGAGATTGTGTTTTGGAGAAATAATGTGTACAAACTTTTTACCAGACAGACAGAGTGAGTTGATATTAGCCTTGTAAAAAGAAATACAACTATCTTTTTGATGTTAACCATTATTCTCTCTTTCTCTCTCTCTCTCTCTCTCTATATATATATATATATATAAATATATATATATATAAATATATATATATATAAATATATATATATATAAATATATATATATATATACTTCGGCCATGTCAAATAGCTAGGGGAAATAAGTATACAGTATGCCGTATGGCAAATTAAATGGTGACTCGACAAAATAGCGGAAGACAAAATAGCACATACACTGATAGGATGTGTATAAAGTATCGGATTATAGTAAGTGAAGGTCCTGGGCAGCATTTTTGTTGAGGTCTCTACCTTCTTCACTATTAATAGATCTAAAAGTATGCCATGTTTGCACATTTGTCCGCGCTAATTTGTCGGCGCTATTTTTCTTCGCGCTACTTTGTCTGGGAACCAAATTAAATATAAGTTGACTTTGGAAAAAGTAAAGTAAATTGTTTTAAAAATACGAAAGTCTTGGGGTTTTTTTTATGCTATTTATATTAAAATTTAATGAATAGACTGCGGCCTTTTGGGAAAATAACGAAAATAAAGTAAAGTAGCAATTATTCATAAAACACTGAACCATAATCTTCACATACAAACACAAAATTTAATAAAAATACTCTGAAAGACACAAAGATAGAGACACAATCCTCGTCCCATATGCTAGAACAAATTTGTACAAATACTCCTTCTTCCCTAGTGCTATTAGAGCATGGAATGGGTTGCCTGAGCTGGCCAGGAAAACCAGTGACTTGGCAGAATTTAAGTCATTGGTTAATATGCATGATAATAAGCGTGGTCGAGAGGCTAGGTGCGCTTGAACTTGGCTTGTCTTGGCTACGTAGAAGGGGGCTCGAGGTTCGACACCCGACTCGGGCAGAGTTGTGTTTACTGAGCGCCTTAAGGCAGCACGGAAAACCAACTCCTAGATACCCCCTTCCCACCCCCACTGGTCCACAAATGAGATTGGACCAAAAGCGCTCTGAGTATGCTATTAAGCATGAAAGTAGCGCTATATAAAAAGCTATAATAATAATAATGACTAAATGCATGACGCGTAGGACGTAGCTATCTTCTTTTTTTTGTTGAAGTAACGTCTGTAGTATATAAGATAAGAAGATAAGATAATAAAAGACGAAGGCTTAAATTTGTCAAAACCGTATGATAGCAAGCATGAGCGATAAAAGGAACCTGTGTACAAAATTTCATGCGAATCCTTACTTTAGATGATGACCTCTCTTAGCATAAAGCAGTCATTTAACTATTTAGTGGTATTTATAGACTTATACAAAGCAAACAAAAGCCTACTGCTACTTTTGAAGTGCATATATTGACTCCCATAACTTCTATTTTACCCTCTTCAAATGCAGACTGACAAACGAGTTGTTAACTGCATCATTGTTTTTTGATAACCAAAGTTATTGATATCTGTGGCATTTTACATCTCGAGAGACGATCTTTTCCCTTTGCAACTTCTTGTGTGACTAAAGAGGCCAATCCTTGATACACAGCGCTGCGATCGCAGGTTGGGCATATATAATCACCAGGCGCCGTTGCATTTTCACCCTTGTTTCTGCTTCTGATGTGTATTACATCTGCGATCTTTGACCCTTCCTTTATGCTCTCTCTCCATGAGGATCTGTCCAGTGCCACCTCTTCCCAGTTGCCAGTGTCGATTTTGAAGAGCTTCATGTCGCGTTTGCATACATCCATATAACGTAAAAGTGGCGGCCAGCGGCTCTCCTGCCTTCTATTAGATCGCCATGAAGGATGTCCTGTGGAAGTCGACCTACTGGCATTCTACGAACGTGGCCAAGCCAGCCCAGGCGTCTGCTGCTAATAATAGAGCGGATGTCCTGGCACCCTGCTCTTTGTAGCACTTCCTCATAGGTTATCTTATCTTGCCACCTTATTTTAAAGATCCGCCTTAGGCATCGAAGGTGGAAAACATTCAGCTTTTTTTCCTGCCATGAGTAGGTTGACCATGTTTCACTTCCGTACAGCAAGGTGCTCAACACACAGGTCCGGTAGGCTAGGGCTTTAGTACTGCTAGTCAGCAATATATTGTCCCAGACTCTTTTCTGCAGCCGTGACATGGTGGCCATTGCCTTGGCTATCCTGTTGTTTATGTCTTTATCCAGTAGAGTGTTGTTGGATATGATGGAGCCAAGGTAACAAAAGTGATCAACAATTTCTAGTGGTTGGCCATTAATGCTTACTTGATGTGCAGTGGACAATTAGTATCTTAATCTTGCTTTGACTGATGTTTAAGCCGAACTTCTGGCAAGCAGCAGATAGTTTGTCAACCAGGGACTGTAGCTGAATATCAGAATCAGCCACAATAGCTGCATCATCAGCATACAAGAGTTCCCTGACGAGTAACTTCCTAACGTTGGTTTTTGCCCGCAGCCTTGATACATTAAATAGTTTTCCAGAGGATCTTATATGGAGAAACACACCTTTGTTTATGTCGTTGTACGCATAATGCAGTAGAAAGGAGAAGAATATGCCAAACAGAGTAGGTGCGAGCACACATCCCTGCTTGACACCACTGCAAACCTCAAAAGGTGCTGATTGGGCTCCATTGAATTTGACAGTACATTTAGTTTCCTCGTGAAAACACTCAATAAACTTCAGTAGTTTGGGAGGGCAACCTATTTTCCTCAGGAGTTTGAAAAGGCCACTTCTGCTGACCATGTCAAAAGCTTTAGTCAGATCGACAAAAACGATGCAAAGGGGTCTTTCTCTCTCTCTGAATTTCTCCTGCAGTAGTCGTAGAGAAGATATCATGTCTATAGTGGATCTACCACTCCTGAATCCACACTGAGACTCTGGGTAGACTCTAGAAGCTTTAGTCAGATCAACAAAAACGATGTAAAGGGGTCTGTCTCTCTCTCTCTGAATTTCTCCTGCAGTAGTCGTAGAGAAGATATCATGTCTATAGTGGATCTACCACTCCTGAATCCACACTGAGACTCTGGGTAGACTCTAGAAGCTATCACTTGCAGCCTGGATAGTGCCACTCTAGCAAAGATCTTGCCCACTATACTGAGGAGACAGATACCCCTGTAATTGTTGCAGTCACTCCGATCCCCTTTGTTCTAGTATATTATGACTATAGTTGCGTCACGCATGTCCTGTGGGACATGACCTGTTTCCCAACAGCGGCAGAGGAGAATATAGAGTTCAGGGAGCAGGAGTGATTCGTTGACTTTCACTACTTCCACTGGGATACCATCACTCCCAAGAGATTTTCTATTTTTTATGCAGTTAATTGCTTTTTTGAGGTCACTAAGGCTCGGAAGCTCATCTAGGCACTCCAGTACTGGAAGATCTGGTAGAGAAGCCAGGGCGACATCGTCTACTGTATTCTGTGTGGCATAGACTTCGAGGTAGTGTTCTGTCCATCGTTCTAGCTGCTTGGTTTGATCTGTAATTTTTTCTCCTGATTTGGATAGAAGGGGGGCAGGCTTAGACACTGTTGGACCCAGGGCCGCTTTAATGCCATCAAATAGAGCTTTGCTATTTCCTGAGTGGAGACTGTCTTGGATTCTGTTCTCTAGAGCTTGAAAGAATCTGTCTTTGTCCTCTTCCGGTGCAGCAAGGGTTGGTGAGTAAGCACAGATTATATTAACTTTGCCTTGCGGTGATGCAATTTTCATGTGTGCTACTCTTTCATTGCCAATGGGAAACATCGCGATGCAAGGGACGAGACTGTTTCTTATTGCGAAGCCGACGCCATGTATTCTAGGGCTTTGTTCTGGTTTTCCTTGCCAGTAGAATGTATAGTTGCTTTCTGTAAGAGATCCACTGTCTGCCAGTATGGTTTCTTGCAGGCAAGCCACATCAATGTTTAGTCTGCTGAGTTCTCTGTCAATGATAGCTGTCGGTGACGAGTTCAGGGTCAGTATTGAAGCCAGGACACATTGTCCGTATGTTCCAGCTTGCTAAACGCATTAATGTTGAGGGTTTTCTTTTGATTGTATTTGCAGGTGCGGGTCAGCAGCTTGCTTTTTTATTTTTGTCTTAGCACCAAGCACCCAGTGGTGCTGCAAGCTGTGGCGGGATAGCACTTTATTGTCCGAGGGCTGCTCGGCTTAAGACAGGCAGTAGCTATCCAGTGAGGCTAAAAAGCCCCTCCTACCGTCAAGAGTGGTCCCTGGCGTTCCAGCTTACGCCAATCAGCTAGGAACTTATCACCGGTAACTACCACTCTCAGTGTTTTTTCAAAGCCATTACTGTCTGAGATGGAGTGACCTCTCCATTGCTGGGGGAAAGCCTGGGCGGTAAATTTGCGAGTGCTGGGCTGCCCACACGTCAGCACACGCCTTTCTTCCATACTGACCGGGTCCAAAGGGATGGCGAGCCATCACAATTTGGGGACAGGTGGCTGCAGGAGTTTGCCAGAGAGCAGTAGTCTTACTACTGTCCCCCGGCGTACGGGGCTACAGGACCGGATTTTCTGTTAGGGTTTACTCCCTTAGCCTTAGACCTTACAGGGACACACACAAGGCAGTGCGGCTATTGACCTATAGCTAGGGGTTTGGTTTGTGGGCAACAGGGCGTGTCCGCACGCCGACGGGCCATGCCTGCCACACATCTTGGGGCCAAACCTCCTCCGAGACCCTTGCAGTTTAGCCTGAGGCTTCGCAGCCTCAGTTTCCATCTGCCACCACGAGGAGGTACTGCATAGGACTTGCTGTGGAGAGGCTATGTACTGGCAAGAGAGACTTACAAAATTGCTCCCCTTTCACAGATGCTAGCCAGCGGTGGCAACAAGTCAAGCTACCACACTCGACGTTTCACACAGACATTGATATCACATGACCAGAAAACAATGATGTGCGTTTCAACCGCTACGACATGTTTAAAATTTAACAAATTTTAATTAAACTTTTTAGTTTGTAGCTAAATACAAATTAATTAAACTACGATTTTAACTAAACTATTTTTTCTAGTTAAACTTTTGCCTTAATTGATAAAAGTTTCCAACTTTTTAGTTCACTTTAGCCCATCACTATATTTAGCGGTATTATACACTTATAATATTTATATAACCTTATACCCATATATTTATTCGCCGTGGGTTATGGTCATTATTCTAGGGAAATAGGTGCAATTATTAGAAAATGGCAATCAGTTTTATTTGTAGAAAAATTGCCAATAGAAAGGGAGATAATCTAAATGATATATTGGATACATTCGTCACGAAAACAAATTTTCCAACTTTTAAAATATCTAGCAACTGGAAATTCATGTGGTAATATAACTTCTTGGTTTAGAACTATATATTATTTGGTTAGTTTAAAAACAAAAAATGAAAGAACAATTGTGTGATACTTCTATTCAAACTTTTGGATGTAACGTGTGTGGGGTGCCATCTTTGGCTTGTCCCGCCCCCTCCCCCATAGCTTCATTAGATATATGTGGGTCAGTCAGTGGATTTCAATTTGCATGTTTCTCACTAATTTCAATAGAACGTGTCTGACCTGGACATTAGACCAAAAAAAAAAAAAAAACAACGCGGGCGGACAGTGGTGTTGATATTGACCAGAGCTCTGAATAGACGGGTGAGGAGTTAAACATTGAAATTGGGGTGTGCGGGTGGGTGGTGGGGAGGATACCGTCAATAAGCTCTGGTGGAGCTAACTTCAGTGCTGTAGTACTGATGATGTTGTTGATAATGCTACATTTTTAATAGCTTTTTTGTATCTTTATCTAAGATGTTTCGCAATACAAACTGTCCTCTTTTGGTTTGTTTGTTTTCAAATTTTATTTTCGAATCAGATTTTAGTTTTTAAATTCTAGAAGTAAATAATAACAATAATGATAATAATAATAATGGGAACTTAGGCTTGGAGATTAAGCGTTTATGGAAATTGTCCAAATAACAATATACCCCATTGTCATATCAACCGAGGGGATAATAACAAATGACCTCACAGACACCATCAAGACCCTTAACATTCCTAGGAACATCCTCGTTGCCTGTCAGAGAGCGATACTGCTGCAGACCTGCCATATCACCAGAAAATTCCTCAGTGGAAACTGTTAAATAGACTACGATGAATTTTGTTTCTCTTTAGCGAAACTCGACCCTGGCAGCGCCAGAGAATGACTACTCGTTCATTTCTAACATAATAATAATAAAGAAATATGGGAACCTTGGATTGGAGATTAAGCGTTTATGGAAGTTATCTAAAATAACAATATACCCCAGTGTTTTATCAACCGAATGGATAATGACAACTGACCTCACAGATGCTTTCAAGGCCCTTAACATTTCTAAGAAGATTCTCGTTGTCAGAGGGCGGTACTGATGCAGACCTGCCACATCACCATTTGTAAGCCACCATGCACTAAGGCTCAGTACTGGGTTTAATACTGTTGAAACTGAACAGTGATGCTGGTCAGCGTAGCCCTAAGGGTAATCAACCGACACACGCGACACAGGCCTGTGTACTTATAAAAGGGACTGGTGTAAGCATTCTCCGTGTAGGTCAACGGTGTTT
The DNA here is from genome assembly GCA_030265305.1 of Biomphalaria pfeifferi. Taxonomy (NCBI): domain Eukaryota; kingdom Metazoa; phylum Mollusca; class Gastropoda; family Planorbidae; genus Biomphalaria; species Biomphalaria pfeifferi. Next base: position 1,406,620 of record JASAOG010000131.1, on the reverse strand, counting down.
TTGGTTATCTGACTGTGAACTATTTTTGTGTTGTTTTCTTTAAAAAGGTTGGGTCAAATCAGTCGGACTCAGGGAAGGACAAGAACGTTAACCTAGCACGGTCCAGGTATTTGACAGTGTTCTGTAGGGTTCGCTAGTCTCCCTGTAGATCAAGACCCCCCCCACCCCCACCCCCGCATGCACCAGTTCTGTTTCAAGACTAGTCGTATCTTCGAGTGTGTTTCTGAGGCAGCCCTGCAGTCGTAGAGAGTGTGGTCTACTGTCTCGTCTTCCGTGTGACAGGGTCGACATCTGGGATCGTGGTTCTCTCGTATCCTAGCGAAGTGCTCTCCTACCGGACAGTGTCCAGTGCCAAGGTTGCTTTGCTCCTCTCTGTCTAGCTACCACCATTCGTCTTTCTTGTTTGGGCCTCTGAGAACTTTTCCAGACTTCCCGTGCCGTTTTTTTTAAATATTTTTGTTATTGTTGTTTTTACATATTGCTTGTTACTGTTCAGATTGCCATACCAGGCAGTGTTATTAAACACACTGCAGATGTAGGTATGGTAACCCATTGCCAGGGACTTTTCGCAAACACTAAAAGACATTGTTTTATCATTGTAATTTTTTTTGGTTCGAATCCTGGTGAAGACTGGGATTTTTATTTTGGGATCCTTGGTCGCCTCTAATTGGTACCTGATATTAGTTGGGGGAAAAGTAAAGGCGGTTGGTCGTTGTCCTGGCCACATGACACCCTCGTTAACCGTAGGCCACAGAATCAGAAGACCTTTACATCATCTGCCCTATAGACCACAAGGTCTGAAAAGGCGAGCTTACTCTTTAAACGTTTGCACTATTTCAAAGGTCTCTCCAGCGACACAAACAATTTTCATCTTCCTTCTTTCCCTCACGAAAATCGAGCATCATTTCTTTTGTTGATGTTTTTTTATTTACATTTAATATGCAAAAAGTATTATTTTTTATTATGTTTTCTTTTTTTATTTCTATAAAATAACCACGGACAGAAGGAGAGGAAGAAGGATAAGGAGACATAAAATAAGAGATAAAATAAAATATAGTATAATAATATAATATAATATAATATAATATAATTAATAGAATATAATATAATAATATAATATAAGTCAAGTCAATCAAGTAAAACATAAATTATCTCATTCAAACCTTCTTATTTATAAGGTATACGATGTAAAGATCATATGTTTCAATGGACGATTCTTAACTAGAGTATCATGTGGCCAGCACAACGACCAACCGTATTCACTCTCCTCAACTAATGTCCGGCACCATTACAGTTTGGGTGGACTCAGGAGCGGCCTTGAACTAACAGAGTTGAACTACCCTTCACCTAGACTCGAACATGAGAATCCTCGGTTCGGAAGCAAAGCTCTTAATGACTCAGCCTCCTCAAACCTTATTATATACGATGTGCATTACTATAATGAAATATCATTATACACAGCACAGAGTTCTGATTGAGGCTATCTATTGAAGCACTTGTGTGATTTATCTGAGTGCGTTAAGTTTCCAGGAGTCTAATCAAGGCCAACTCACACTCTTAAATTTATTTTGACAACCCTAAGGACCGTCCATGAAAATAGATTTTAACATTTTCAATATCATCTAGACATGTCGGAATCATGGCGCTCGCTAATCAAAAGAAATAAGTTTTGGCCAATGTTTGTCGAGCTCTCCTGGCGAGGAAGTCTCTTTTGTTCAACAGCAGACGCCAGGTGCAAAGTTGACGTCTGCTAGAAATGTTTAATTGTCTACGTTTGGAATAAGATTTTTTCTCACAGATGAGACAATACATCACTTCCCCTGCATTTCAACTGTGTGCAAAATAACAATTATATATATATATATATATATATACATTAACAAATAGATACATTTTTTTTTAAGTTTGACGCAACAACTACTAAGGGAACTGCTTTTGTTTTGAATATATCATTTTATTTAGATCTAAAAACTCATCAGCATGTAAATGTAACCAATTTTTCGGGGGAGAAAATGGCAGGTGGACTTCACAGTATTCGCTATACAATATAAATCAATCCACATATTGTGGAACATTTAATTACGAGATAATTAATTATGTCCCCCGATGAAGTGGGGCTCACAGACATTCAGTTAGAACGACTTCGCCCTCAGAAGTCCTCATCAGTTTGTTTTGTTGTCTTTTGGGTTGTGTATAAGTTATTGATGTCACTACACAAATACTGAATTAAAAACAACGAAAAAAAATATTTTTCCATATTTAACCAGTGCACAGACAGTATGAAGTTTAGATTAGCTTTGAAGTTTAGATTAGCTATGAAGTTTACATTAGCTTTGAAGTTAGGATTAACTATGAAGTTTAAATTAGCTTTGAAGTTTAGATTACCTTTGAAGTTTAGATTACCTTTGAAGTTTAGATTACCTTTGAAGTTAAGAATAGCTTTGAAGTTTAGATTAGCTATGAAGTTTACATTAGCTTACTCTGGAATAAATGTAAGCTAACACAACTACACCAAGCTGCATTAAACTTTCAACAAACATTCTTATTAGAAAAAGACATTAACTAACCAGTCAATGACCTCTGGAATTTCATTAAAAACCATCTTAAAAGCATTATAGAAAATCATATACCAACTAAATACACATTTAAAAAAATAAATAAATGCTGGTTTAATAATAGACTAAAGAAGCTTTGTAAACAGAAGGAAAACCTATATAGAAAATTTAAAGAAACTAAGGCAGAAAGAGTTTACAAAAAGTAAATAAAAATTAAACACTTAACCCAAAAAGTAAGCAGACAGCTGCAGAGTGAATACATAAACAATGTAATATCTAAAGATAACAACAAAAACCTATGGTCATACATTAAGTCTAAGAAAATGGAAACAACAGGCATAGCGCCATTAAAAGATGAACATAACATAATACATAATGATAATGAAACTAAAGCAAACATCCTAAACAAATACTTTGCATCAGCATTCTCAGCCCCAGGAGACAAAGACATATTACTGAATTTGAACCAAGTAGACAACATAGAAGATATAGTAGTACAACAAAATGGAATTTAAAAACTATTAGCCAACACCAAACCAAATAAAGCGTCTGGACCTGATGGTATTCCAGCTAGATTACTCAAAGAACTAAGCAATGAGCTAGCCCCAGTGTTCAAAATACTCTTTCAGGCTTCACTTAACCAGGGCAGAGTACCAAAGGACTGCTATCTTACTAGATTTTTCTAAGGCTTTTGACAAAGTTCACCACCATAAATTGCTTAAAAAATTAAAATATTTTGACATTAATGGTCCACTGCATCAGTGGATTAAAGATTTTCTGATAGGGAGAGAACATACTGTAATAATAAATGGCTCTAAATCAACACCGATAACAGTAAACTCAGGTGTACCTCAAGGAACAGTCTTGGGTCTACTACTATTTTTAATTTACATAAATGATTTACCAAATTGCATTACTTCAGGAACAAAAGTCAGATTATTTGCAGACGATTGCATATTATATAGAACAATAAAAACAACACAAGACACAGATATTTTACAAAGAGAATTAGATGAATTACAGAAATGGGAATCAAATTGGAGCATGTCTTTCCACCCAGAAAAATGTCAGTTGTTAAGAATAACAAAAAAACTAAAACAAATTAATTCCACTTATCTTATTCATGGCAAACCAGTAACACAGACTAAAAAAGCAAAATACCTAGGTGTTATAATAAATGAAAAACTGTCATGGAATCCACATATTGATGAAACTATAAAAAAAAATCCAACAAAGCATTAGGGTTTATTAAAAGAAATTTCTATAAATCAAATAAGAACATAAAACTAAAATGTTATTTAACCTTGGTTAGGCCAATAATAGAATATGCATCCACCGTTTGGGACCCCTCAACTCAAGAAAACATTAAGAAACTGGAACAGACACAAAATAGAGCAGTGAGATTCATAACAAATGAATATTCACATTTGACTAGAGTAGCACCTATAGTAAAATCACTAAATTTAGAAAGCTTTCAGGACAGAAGACTCAAAAGTAAAGTAGCAATTATGCATAAAACACTGAACCATAATCTTCAATTACAAAAACAAAATTTAATAAAATACTCTGAAAGACACAAAGATAAAGGCACATTCCTTGTCCCATATGCTAGGACAAATTTGTACAAATACTCCTTCTTCCCTAGTGCTATTAGAGCATGGAATGGGTTGCCTGAGCTAGCCAGGAAAACCAGTGACCTCGCTGAATTTAAGTCATTGGTTAATATGCATGACTAAATGCATGACGCATAGGACGTAATCATCTTCTTTTTTGAAGTAACGTCTGTATTATATAAGATAAGATAAGCTTTGAAGTTTTGATTAGCTTTGAAGTTTTGAGTAGCTAGGAAGTTTAGATTAGCTTTGAAGTTTAGATTACCTTTGAAGTTTAGATTACCTTTGAAGTTAAGAATAGCTTTTAAATTTAGAATAGCTATGAAGTTTAGATAAGCTTTGAAGTTTAGATTAGCTTAGAAGTTTAGATTAGCTTTGAAATTTAGATTAGCTTTGAAGTTTAGATTAGCTTTGAAGTTCAGATTAGCTTTGAAGTTTAGATTAGCTTTGAAGTTTAGATTAGCTTTGAAGTTTAGATTAGCTTTGAAGTTTAGATTACATTTGAAGTTTAGATTACCTTTGAAGTTTAGATTAGCTTTGAAGTTTAGATTAGTTTTGAAGTTTAGATTAGTTTTGAAGTTTAGATTAGCTTTGAAGTTTAGATTATCTTTGAAGTTTAGATTAGCTTTGAAGGTTAGATTTGCTTTGAAGCTTAGATTAGCTTTGAAGCTTAGATTAGCTTTGAAGTTTAGATTACCTTTTAAGTTAAGAATAGCTTTGAAGTTTAGATTAGCTTTGAAGTTTAGATTACATTTGAAGTTTAGATTAGCTTTGAAGTTTAGATTAGCTTTGAAGTTTAGATTAGCTTTGAAGTTTAAATTAGCTTAGAAGTTTAGATTAGCTTTGAAGTTTAGATTAGCTTTGAAGTTCAGATTAGCTTTGAAGTTTAGATTAGCTTTGAAGTTTAGATTAGCTTTGAAGTTTAGATTACCTTTGAAGTTTAGATTACCTTTGAAGTTTAGATTACCTTTGAAGTTTAGATTACCTTTGAAGTTTAGATTACCTTTGAAGTTTAGATTACCTTTGAAGTTAAGAATAGCTTTGAAGTTTAGATTAGCTATGAAGTTTACATTAGCTTTGAAGCTTTGATTAGCTATGAAGTTTAGATTAGCTTTGAAGTTTAGATTAGCTTTGATTGATGGGGGGCTTAAAAAATATTTTTATAAAAGAAATATGGAAACGTGCTTTCAATGCAGTTTTTAGAGTACCATCAATTTTAAATGACTTGAGTTATTCTTTTTTCGCAGTTTATTTTGTAATTCTCAATTTCATTTGGGGGCCACCAAATTCACTTTGTCTAAGGCCTTCAAGTATCTAAAGGCGGCCTTGTTCGAAGAGCAGGATGGAGCTCTAGCCACGTAAATTTCCGACTCTCATGCCACAGGCCACCGCGTCGGAAAAATAATCGAATCCAATGATGCTGTAACACTGTGGCTTCGTATTGCTCTATGAGCAGCTGTTTCAAAAGGACGGATAGAATTGCGTCACGGGCAGGATATAACTCTCATGTCGTAGATTGAATACCATTGATACGGAATATTATTTCGTTTATGTAAATCTGAGTTTTAACTTTATTCTTTAATGAAATTACGCAACTCTAATGAACATAAAGGGAGATAACAGAAAAAAAAATCATAGATAATAATGGGACATAACCTATCTAGCTCCTGCTCAGAGTGCAACCTTCTTTACTAATGAATGCGCCTCATGATCTTAAGAACGAGTTTCAGATAAACACAGTTGCAGAAAGTAAAAGGTCAAATACTAAAAAAAACAAACTAGATTAACATTTTAAAAATCTATTTTAAAAAGACAATACTTTATTTAAAACTTAGAGAGCGATTTGATTTTTATTACTTCTAAATGATTGTACATTAAAAAAAAATGGCAGGGGGCACTTCTTGTATGGCAGTACACCTAGACCAAGTTCAATGGCCAAATTATAATGTATTTCTTTTTAACTTTAAAACATTTAATAACGTCAAACTAGAGTTTTCTTCGTGGGACCAACGATCTAGACACTCTTTTCTCACCAATATACTCTATTGTTACATTTCTAGGAAAATCGTTAGAGCCGTTTTTGAGATCAGCGTCCAGGCTTCAGATTCCACCTTCCGCCCACCCCTCCTGAAGTTGTGACTTGAATAGAGGTCTTGTAAAAAAAGACGAAACAGTTTCTAAAAGTGGGTAAGCACCGACTAAATGTAAACGTCATACGTTAAGAACGGGTGTAGCTCAACACAGAAAAAACACTCACCTACTGAACAAGAGCTGAATTCGTTAAAGTCCAATCTCTACCAAATTTTGAGGTCATTTCAGGAGTCAAACTCTCTAACGCGGACTTCTTTGATAGACAATGTTAGAAACAAATTAATGCAAGCATTCTTAAAACCAGTCATTCGAGTATGATCTAGAGTAAAAGTAACTAAAGTTCCCCATTCGGACATTGCGATATATGGGGCAGATGATGGGTCATCTGTTTCTATGGCCAACGGTTAACGTTATCATGTGGCCAGCAAAACGACCAACCGCCTTTACTTTCCCCAACTTAAGTCAGGTACCCATTAGAGCTGGGTGGACTCAGGGGCGCCCAAAAAATCCCGAAATTCAAAATCCCAGTCTTCGCCGAGATTCGAATCCAGGACCCCAGGTTCGTAAGGCAAGCTTAACCACTTGGCCACCGTGCCCCCATGGTCTAGAGTGCATTAGCTTATTATGTACCATAATATCTGGAAAGTTTTTAAAGTTTTAAAAATAAATTAGATTTGGTGATCATTTGTTCTCAGTCTAATCCAGAAAACGACCGGCATCAGCTGTGAACGTCTAAGGACAGCAATTGGACTCCCACGATGACCCGCAAACCACTGTCAAAAAACGCAAACTTAGACTCTATGGCCATACCAAAGGGTCCTCGGGGCTCGCAAAGACCTTCCTTCAGGAAACAACACCAGGAAAAATAAGAAGAGGCATACACAGAAAGCAAGGGGAAGACAGCGTGAAAGAATGGACGGGCCCCAGTCACTGAATGAAATTCTTTCCAAGGCAAAAGACAGAGTGGAATGGAGAAAGATAGTCGACCGATCTTGAGTGGTACCCCAACAGTTTATTAGGCTAAAGGATAGATGAAGGTGAAGTTTAATGTTCCAGACTAGATTATTTTTCAGATATTTCTTTGAAACAGAAGATAATTGGATCCTACGCACATCCAAGTTTTAAACTAGTCATGCGAATTAAATAAAAACTCTGGTAGATCATTGGTTGATTCCTGGCTGATTCAGGCAACGCATTCGATGCTCTAATGGCAATAAGAAAGAAGAAGCAATATTCCACTTTCATAACAAGTTTAAAAAACAACAACGATTGTCTTTTGTTATCTTTGAAAGAACATTTATGATCAGCTTCTCGATTAATTTTAGGGTCTAAAAGAGTTTTTTTCTTGCTATTGTTTCATATTATAACTTCTTATTTCAGTGATCTTTCAGCACTTCTCAAAAGCGCGAAGGTATCCAATAGGTTACCGCCTTGCAATCCATTCCTATAAATAGTTTATGGGACAACTTTATTGTGCTACATTAACAGCAAGCTATTACAATCTATTTTTTTTTTTTAAAAAAAAAGGAAACCTCAGAATTTGCGCTATTTAATTTTAGCTTTATCATCATAGGAATCCTTGGGCCTTAGGCCTCTTTTCTTTTCTTTGCCTCTTTTTTGGGCTTAATGTGCCTCTTTCTATGGGCCATCTTGCCTCTTTTGTGGGCTTTTTTTTTTCCAATATGTTTTTATTTGTAAGTTCTCATAATTCACAAGTATTAAATCATAAACAATTGAAAATTGATTAACCTAAAAATACAACAATAGTAACAGAAACATTATTTAATATCAAAGACATACTACCTAACCATCCTAGCCATTGAATCCATAAAAGACAGAACAATGATACAAGTATCCTCTACCCCAGAACAATCAACACAATATAAAATATCCCTGACCCCCATCACCCCATTTCTGGAAAACTACCTGAGCATTGTACAAGTATATGAAAATCAAACTAGATAATTCTCTACCCTAAAATCCATTATTTTTCTAAATGTCAATTCTAATTGATTAGGATGAAAAACCTTATTATTATGTAGAGCTTTGAGCCAGCTAGCCCAAACAAGGTTCCTGTATTCGGAAACAATAATTAAGTTAAAGTTATGTATCATTTTATTTTTCAGTTTTGGCAGCTTGTTTAATACAATTGACAAGTTAACATTTACAAAGCTGCCACAGTTTGCTTCTAATAAGTCCCTTACAGTACTTCTAACTATTACAATCTCCTCAAATAATTATCGTTTTAGATTACTCATTTATTAAATTACACTGCCATTTTCCTACTTGAAAACCGTTAATAATTTGGACTTAAAAAGGGTCAACAAAAAATGGATATAATACTATCATTGCTTACATTATTATCTAACACTTCTAGTTGTAGAAAGTCCTTTAAGTAGAGGGACATAATTTCTAGAGATGTTCACAAAGTTCGACGAGAATTTTTGTTCTTGCGTTCCCTGCAATTGATGATTTTGTCCAATTGGAAGCAAGCTATTGATTCACTGCCTAACAGAATCGGATGGGAAAAAACAACTCTGGGGAGGGAAGCGGAGACCTTTTTTTTTTCTTGCACCTGACCACAATTAAAGTGACCTCTGCTTCAAGTCTACCCCCACATCACCCAGCACGGGGGGAGGGGAGGGGGGGGGGAAATAGGGAGCAAAAATAGGGGGGGGGTGTAGTGTGGGTTGAGGAAAAAAAAAGTTTTGGGGGGAAAGGGGAAAGTAGATATGCAAAGATCGTAGACTGGGGAATTTTGTTCCCCCTCTTTCAGCTACTCTATATAGCCAGGTTTTTGCCGCCGAAAGTGATGAGAAACTGGACACTGAGGGGATCAGACGTAAGTGAAACTGTAGTTTATAGGAAATTTAAAAAACCTGAAAAGTGTTGTTCACATTTTGGACAAATTCATTTTTAAGCAGTACTACTATATACGCGCCATAGATATCAATAAGTGTTATTATTTTTTATTTACGAAGTACTTTGTATCTAGTGTTGAGTTATTGACTTATGTTGTTTTGCAAAGCTCATATTATAAATCACTCCGTCTGTCTGGTACAAAGTCTGGACACGCTTTTTCTCCCACTTCCTAGTCTCGGATCAAGATGAAATTTTGCAGAATTATTCTCAGCCGAGGACAATACACGAAACAGTTTGTTTCTTTTTTTAAATAATTAGTTATTCAATTAGCGATGAATAATTATTTTGTTTAATATTGTTACGAATCTCACTATCCAGGCTCTCTGCAAACTGCACCATACACCACCAACGTAAAGAACTTGACAACTCAGGGCTCCAAAGTAACGTAACACTTTAATAGTTGAATAAATAACAGCCAATACTTCATAATTGGCAACACGTACACTGTACAAATATCTCTCCGATAACACCGTACCGCCGTATCAATTCTTGCACTGGCCTCTCCGTCTCGTTCCGGGCTTGCACTGGGTTCAACAGTTCAGGACTGACTTCACACACTAGGCTCGTTGTGTCGGACTCGATCGCAGACCAAGATCAAGACGCCAGTCGTCTCAACTGTACTTGACAGTACTCCGCACTGAACCGTCGTAATGCTCCGTACAGAAACACACCGCTGAACTGTGCTGTAGTCGACCGGACTGTAGTGAACCGGGTTCTGAACCGTCTTGACTGCGACACCTCCGCTCTTTATATAGGGTCCCTACTGGCCTTCTAGAACCGGACGGAACATCGCTCGACGTTTCTAGCTTCGTCACATGACTACATCCCTTGTGACGCCCCTGAGCTCTGTTCACGACTGCGATCCTTCCCGAACCGTCCTGTTGACACTCGACTTAGCTGACCGCCGTAACTCGTCACGGTTGACCGCGCGTCTAGCGCTGGCCTGGGGCGATTTGCGTCGGCTGACTACATACACACCACTACCCCTCTCTGTGCCATCACCAGGTTTATAACAATATGAAAAAAAAACGGATTAAACCTTACAGTATTGAGAAATGCAGTGATTTTACCGTTCTTCTCATTAGATAATCTTTTTTTTTTATTTGGCTTGTTTTTTCTTGCAAAACTTCTTTCGGAGCCAATGAACTAGATCTAAAAGAAATTTTGAGGTAACGTCTGTAAGATAAGTGCTTCTTGTAAAATATTAATAGCTTAAATAGACAGAAATCGTCCACCTACTTAAGTTGTGTAATATGGCTGCTTAGCCTTATGGTTTGCACTCTGGATGTTAGTGTTGGGTTTGAGCCCTGTCCGCTGCCATCCCCAGCCCTAATGCTGATGGTTTGTGGCGGCAAGTAAAAATTCCGTTGATAGCTGTTGAAAATTATCACCATGAACAGTTGTTGTTTTTTTATTCACAGTTATGTGCACCTATTTTTGTTGAATCGCAATAGAAAATATTTAAAAATAAATTAGTGTATGCAAATAACACAGAGAGGGACATACATACTCTCATCTCAATTTTCTGGCTGGAAGACCGTGATTTAAAAAGGTCCATCTATTTGTATCTTTTCTAATGCGTGATGGATCACTGTAGCTATCATCTTATGTGGAAGATCTCCATTTAATCGCCTTAATGTAGAGCATACGTAGAACTACTAGATTTGGTTCCGGTTAAGTGCTATATATTGGCATACGAATATCTATCAATGAGCACACGGCAATCTATCTGTGGGCATACGACTTTCTATCAATTGGCATGAATAAGACTATCTATCTATCTGTGGCCATATGACTTATTTTAATGATGGCTATTGAGCATGTATCACAGAGTTACAATTTTGATTTGTCATATTCACTCCACTTGCAGTCCAAGACGATTATAGACTCTAATTATACCCTACTTCTAAGTCTTTGGTTTTCAGTTTGTTTGAAACCGCAAGGCTCTTTTTGTGTCTGTTTTAGTTTTTATGTGTGTGGGTTTTTTTTTTTTTTTTTTGTTTTTTTTGAGTTCAGGGGTCTCAGACAAAGGATGCCTGTTCTAATATTGGTCTAACCAAGGGCAAATACTATTCTAGTTTCATGTTCTGGTAGCTGCCCTTGTCACGTAAGGTAAGGAGTAAAGAAAGAATATTACCTCCCCCTGATTAAACTTCCAGTTTTTTAAGGTATAGATGTAAATTTAAATAAAAGTCTAATTTTTTGGGGGGTGGTTGTGATTTTTTCAGGTAAAAGACAGAATGCAGAACGCAAGATTTGTGACATTACTGACCCTCATGACCATCGGATGGACGCTAGGACAGATTCACTTCACGCCTGATTGGGGTAACAATGGCAAGCGGTCGCTTACTTCCCAGTTTGAGGACGAGAGTTCCTACAGTAGCATATCATGTTTGGAACAGACGGATCTAAAATTTTTACTGGATATAGCGAAATTATTAACAGTAAGTTACTCTATATTCAACCATGTTGAGAAAAAAAAGGGGTGGGGGTCGTTCTTGTATTTACATGATTTCTCTCATTTGGATTCATATAAGAAAATGTTTACCCTTTTTACATTTACCTATCCCTTATTCTGTTGGACCGTTGGTGCACCATGCAAGATTTATCAACAGTCCTTCTTCATTCCTCTCTGTCTTTTGCCTTAGTTATAACCTCTTTCAATGGCAGGACCGTCCATTCTTTTATGTTGTCTTCCCCTCGCTTTCTCTGTCTGCCTCTTTTTTTTTTCCTGATACTGTTCCCTGAAGGAAGGTCTTTGCGAGCTCCGAAGACCTTGTAGTATGGCCATAGATTTTAAGCTTGCGTTTTTTTTTTACGATAGGTAGCAGGTCATCGTGGGGGTCCAATCGCTGCAGTAAAAACTAGCGATATAAAAAAAGAACGTTTAAATTAAATCCATTCCTATTTTATGAAGCTGTTGGTGGTCTAAGATTTCTTATTCTATTCATTTTAATTTATGCAATTCTTCCTGACTTCCAGGCGTCTTTAAAGTGAGCTTCCGACATCTGTGGCATTTTACGTCTCAGCAGACGATCTTCTCTCTTTGCAGCTTATCATGTGACTGAAGTAGCAAATCCTTCAAACGCAGCTGCGGTCACAGGTTGGGCATCTGTAATCACCAGGCACTGTGGTACTTCTTTCCACTCCTGGTGCGTACGCCGTCTGCAATCCAGGTTCTTTCCTTTATGCTTGATCCCCATCTGGATCTATGCCACTTTCTCCCAACTGGTAGTGTCGAGCTTGAAGAGCTTCATGTCACGTGTGCATACATCCTTGACCTCAACTCTTTCTCTCAGCGTCATTATTTCCCTCATAGAATTATTCTTCTTTTCTCAATGTGTATTTCACTATCATGTTAGGATTAAACTTCAATAACGTTTTTGTTTGTAATCGGAAAATTTTATATTTGGTATCAAATTAGAGGGGAATGCATGCTCTGTTTAAACAACACAGCCACTTGCTACCTAAACTCCCAGTCTAAATCCCGGTGATAACTCGGAATTTTTTTTATTCGTGATTTAAATTTCTTGTTTTCCGAGAACCTAAAAGTGAAACCTTCTCCCACAAACCCTTCCATTCACTTGTCCACAAAAAACGGGTAGTCCAGAGCGCACCGAGCATTGCGATAGAGGCATGAAAGAGGTATTAAAGACTTTATATACAAAATCAAATTAACATAATGATAATCCTAATTACAATCGAGAGGCGCGGTGGCTGAATGGTAAAGCGCTTGGCTTCCGAACCCGGGTAACCGGGTTTGAATCTTGGTGAAGACTGGGAATTTTAATTTCGGGACCTTCAGGGTGCCACTGAGTCCACCCAGCTCTAATGGGTACCTGACGTTAGTAGGGGAAAAGTAAAGGCGGTTGGTCGTTGTACTGGCCACATGACACCATTCTCGTTAACCGTGGGTCACAAAATCAGATGACATTGACATTATCTGCACTATAGACGTAAGTTTTAAAAAGGGGAATTTTACTTTTTAATAACATCTGATCTCGTCAGACTATTTGTGGGTACTGGCACTACTGGACACTGATTGTGGGTACTGATAAGGAACACCGATTGTAAGTACTATATCTGGGCACTAATTGTGAGTGCAGATTGTGGGCACTGATTGTGGGTATTGATCATTGCCGGATTTACCTATAGGCTACACAAGGTTAATACCCTTAAGAAATATCTAGCACTGACATATAATTTCTGAACTTATAAAGGACCCCATTTCTCAATTAGCTTTGTAAGTCTAAGTACGGCGCTGGTATTAATTATGAGTATGGTTTGTTTCTTCCAGAAAGAAGCGAAGCGACTAAGCAGCTGTCTAAAAGACTGTCCAACACTTTGACACATGATGCTCATTGGTCAGGTAAGGTCACGTGATACTCTCAAATCGCTTAGCCACTGTTTCCCAAACTGTGATCCGTGGAGCTCTAGTATTCCGCGAGGCCTGACCAAGTGTTCCACGAACTACCGGAATAATTATCTAGTTGGCCCCCACCGAATTATTCACTCTAAAAAAAAAGTATTCCACTTGATACTCAGAATGTGTTCCGTTAGAGAATAGTTTGGGAATCACTGCGCTAAGCTATTCAAATTTGTTGTGGATATTTTTATTACATTCTGAAAACAGAAGAGTTAGTGTAATGTGTAGAGCAGGGGTTCTCAGCTTGTACGTAGCGACCCCAACTACAGAGTCAATTGATCATTTGTTAGGGGTCGCTTAAGGCCATCAAAAAAAAATTTTTTTGGGGTCAATTCTGACATGTAAAACTTGACACATACAAAGGATTTTTTTCATTGTAATTCATTATTTGTATTGTTATTCGAGGATTGATATTGCAGACAATTGAATCGGAATTTATTTCATGCATTTTAATTGTATCAGCAGATATATTTTTAACAGTTTTAGTTGATACGCTTTACTGTAAAGCGTGTCTTTGCGTCTAGTGGTGTTGTAAAGCTCTGGACTCAGTATTAATATTAAGTCACCAATTTATTAAGATGTTAATATTAAGACGTTAGTGAAGTATAAGGTCATCCAGTTGTATAGTTTGTCTATGGTCGATATCCGGTTATAGTCTTGTAAAATCTGTAATATGTTAATGAAAATGATTATGTTTTGAGAATGGTTGAACAACGCATCCATAAATTTGAATTTTTTAATATGTAACCTTTGTATAGAAATGCATAACGAATCGGACAACATGAACCTTGGATGAGCTTCCAATGGTAGCAGGGGAGGAAGGCATGGGCCTCTCGTAGTGCTCTGGTAAGACACTCTTGTTGAACGTAGTGCCTCATAGCTCCCATGGAGTTCAAGTGACCCTTCAGTTATCTCCCCTCAGCTCTTGGACACTCTCGTAAGACATACGCCTCGGTTTCCTCTGCCTGCACCTTAAGTTTAAACAGTTTAAATATGAAAAACTCTTAGTCTATCATTTGTTATGAAGTTGTCTTAAGTCAAATCTATGGAGATGAAATAACTGTAATGTCAATTTTTTTTTATAGCTAGCATCCGAACTTTGTCTGGGCTAGCTAGACAGTTTCCATCATTTGGGGGCCCGGGTGGCTTGACCTCTTTGGGGGCCCCTGCATTTTGCGTAATAATTAATATTTAATGTAAAAAAAAACACTCATTTGCCCCCCCCCCCCAAGTGGGGATTTTCAAGTGGATTTTCAAATTCTCCCCCCTCCTCCCCCTACCATTGCTAAGCCACTGAACTTTGTCGTCATGGATACCCAGTATTTTGGAATGGCTAAGCCAGTAAATGTTGGAGATTTAAAGATGAGTTTGTCTTTTGCAATCACCTTGTAACGATTATGGAGGCAAAGTGTTGCATTATTAGCTTAACTTTTTTTTTTTTTTAAATATGTTAAATATCTTTGTTACATACTAGTGGTGTCTGCACATATTGTGCTCCAAGTATGGTAGTATGTTGTACTAGATGTATGGCTAGATCCTTACAGAATTTAATATAATGTAGAATATTATAACAGATTCTTTCATGATAGAACATGAAGCTTTGGCCATGCAAATCATATATTTACATTAGGCCTACAATTATAATCATGTGACATTAGCGAAACCACAGTTACTTATACTTAAAAACGAAAATAAGTTACTGTTCGGGGGTCGCAGCAGTGTGAGGAATTGTAAAAAAGGGATCGCCGAAAAAAAAAAAAAAAAGGTTGAGAACCGCTGGAGAAGAGTGAACTGGTTCCAGTTTCAAACAAAACCAACTATGAGGGTTCCTTCTGGGCCATGTATAAGTTACTTTCTCACTTATTTTCTTTTTCTTTTATATATGGAATTGAATGTATCTACTCGCTAATTAGTTCTAATTTTAACCTAAGACTCACCCCGAGAGAGAGACACCGAAATACCACGTGACTGAACTTACTGGCGTGCATCCGTCTTCTGTACTTCCGATATTTCTAAAAATCGCCTGATCCATCAGACATGTTGAGATCCCTCCAACCCCCGCCCCTCATTACGCTAGACCTTGTCATTCTTTTCTTATGTCCGTGAGTCTCACTTCTACTGGATAGTCACCTTCAATAACACAGGGCGGGGTGAGCACAGAGGCAGAAAAGGATGGGAAAAGAAAAAAAAACTGTCATTTAGAGTCTCTGTCTCTCTCTCTCACACACACACACACATATCATGACATATAAATGACATGTCATTCTTTACTAAACCACTCCCTGACACTGCCTCCAGCTACCTAAATGTCACTTTGAAATGAATGTGTGAATTGTGTACAGTCTTCTTCTTTTTAACCAATGTTGTTGTTTTTTTTCTCTGTATACAAAATGTCCAAAAAGAAATGCCCCTCTCGCTATAGATAGATAGATAGATAGAATCATTAGTTTTCTTGTATTTTAATATTTATTATTAATTTATTAGTAGTTAAAAGTTAGGCAATCCATCACCACTACCAATTTTTTTTACAAAAAAAAAGTCTGGATAGATAGATAGATTTATTGTATTAAGAACGCTTCTGGAATCTACCAAAATAAATCCTTATTTTTTTGGTTAAATAACGTCCCGTCTTTTGTTAATGGGATGGGAACTACTGCACAACGACAATCATCTTATGTCACACTAACCGCATCACTTTTCAAGTACAGAGTTTTTAAGAAAACTTTATTCGTATAATGAAATCTTATATCATATCATATCTTATATCATTATCTTTGCAGCATTAACTTGATTCCACAACAGTGAAATATATTTGACATTAAGCTTTCTCCATTTTTTTTCAGAGTTCTGTAACAAGTTCTCAAATTCATGTGAAAAAAAACTGTCAGTTACTCCCCTTGCCTGAGTGATATAAATAGAACATTAACACGTCTGCTATACTGTGTATCCACCTCTATGAATCAAAACATATTAAATGACCATCAAAACATGTTCAAGGCTCAATGTAGATCTATTGTCTCAGAAAATGTTGCTCTGTCTCCATGACAACGTGAAAAAGCTTTTTAGGACATTACTTTTCATGATGGCAGTGTTGAGGACAAAGTCACGTGGTATACTTCCCACAATCCCTGAGGAAATTCGCAAAAAGGCTGGACATGAAAAGTAGATGTTTTACTAGCAGTGACGTAGCGTGGGACTGTTTGGGACAACTTTCCCAACGTGTCATGTAGCCACAGAGGGTTAGTTCTGTAAGCCCTCATTATTCACGCAAATTATCCATTTTAAAAAAAATGCAGATTTTAAAAAGTTCTTTTGTAACCATTCTCGTAGCTATTACTTCATGGGTAAATTATTGTAGGTCCCACCCGGAGACGCCAACACAACGATAGTCCCCGCCTACTTTTAGGACTTAATGATAATGACCCTCCAGTTTAATGGTAGGGGCTTGGAGGCCGAGTGCTAAAGTGCCTGACTTCCGAACCTAGTGGCTGACTATTTTTAGAACACTCTGAATCCAGTTCAATCCACCCAACCAAAACGAGCGCCTGGCGTTAGTTGGGGATGCAAATGCGGTTGGGCGTTGTGCTGGCCACATGACACCCTCGTCGGCCATTGAAGCAGATGAGCTTTACATCGTCTGTGCCAAAAAAGGAGCCCCATGTCAGAACGAGGTAACCTTACCTATATTTTAAAAAGAAAATTAGATTGTGGTGGCCCCGGTCGTAGAATTCGATTCCGTTTTCATTCACAAAGGCAGACCTCTAAGCGGGAGAAATTTCGAATAAACATAATTTTTGTTTCAAAAAACAACACAACATGTTTGAGTCGAGTCCTCAAATGTAGCTTTGTGTCGCGCACCAAGTTTTCACTACGCTACGCCACTGCCCACTTAGCACAAATTTATATAAACATTGTTTTGAATTGAAGAAATATGTTTAGCACATTTAAAAGCTGATTGGGCAATTCAGATACAGTAAAAAAAAACAACTAACTTTTGTCGGTGTTGTTTCATAAAAAATGTTATAGTTTTTATGCAAATTACTTCTGACCATACAGAGACAGACCTTCCAATTAACTAAATAACTATCTTTTTCTATTCCAAATGGTCTCACATTCAGAAGCACAAAATAAATCTTAGAATAGCACCACAGCCATGCAAGTTTCCAAATAATTTGATCAACACACTAAATGAGTAATAAAAAAAGTCAAATGTCAATTTTAAGATTTGGTATGCGTATTACTATAAATAGCAACAAACATTTGTTAACAGATTTCACAAAAAAATATAAAAGATTATGAGATTTATCTTTGCAGATATGTTCATGCATATATTACCAACATGCCCTAGTAAAATGATCATTTTCTAAAGTGTATTACCCTTTGAAATTTATTTTTTTAATTTATGGGTGGGGGGTGGAAGCAAAAACATCAAAATAACAATTTTGGATTGGTTATAACTTTCAAACCCTTCATTCAATTAAAACCAAAACATATCACTCTTGATATGTGCCAAGTTTCATGAAAATATACTTACAACTTTTTGAATAATTTGACTCAATGTCAGGTAATTAGTCAAAAAATTTAATTGGAGAAAAAATTAAGTATAAAGAAAAAAAACACCTTTATTTCAATTAATACAAACTTAATAGACCCCCCTAGAGATGTGAATCATCAGCCATGGCCTACTCTAGTGTAGAGAAATTGATGAATAATAATTTGCAAAATGTAAAAAATTTAAGAAAATTGATAATCAAAGGTGTGAAACCTATGAGTCAGTTATAAATTGTTTGTTAACAGCGCTCTATACATTTGACTTGTTATTATTATTATTATTATTAATACGTGTTGGAAGGAATAAGATTGAGCACCATTGTACAATCAAGTACTACTATTATACTCATGGCAAGAAAAAAAAGCTAAATGGCTTCCACCTCCGATGCCTAAGGCGGATCTTTCAAATAAGGTGGCAAGATAAGATAACCAATGAGGAAGTGTTACGAGTAGCAGGGTGCCAGGACATCTGCTGTGTTATCAGCAGCAGACGCCTTGGCTGGCTTGGCGACGTTAATATAATGCCACAAAGTCGACTTCCACTAGACATTCTGTATGGTGAGCTAACAGAAGGCAGAAGAGCCGCTGGTCGCCCACTTTTACGATATGCAGATGTATGCAAACACGATATGAAGCTTCAAAATGGACACTAGCAGCTGGGGAAAAAGTCGCACTGGCTAGCTCCACATGGAAAGCGAGCATAGAGGAAGTGTCCCAGACTGCAGATGCCAAGCACAACAGTAGTAAAAAGAAGGGTGAAAATGCAACTACGCCTGGTGATTACAGATGCCCAACCTGTGACCGCAGCTGTGCGTTAAGAATAGGCCTCCTTAGTCACACAAGAAGTTGAAAGGGAAAAGATCGTCTCTCGAGACGTAAAATGCCACAGGCTGCAATTAGCACAACCAAGATGAATGAAATGTTTTGTGAAATAAAAATGTTCTGCTTCTTCAGAAAAAAAAATCAGTCACTGGGTTTTAATATGTATTTCAGTGACTTTGATTTTCAAGCGTCTTATTTTTATTCATCTTCAGATTTTTACATGTTAAATTTTAAAAGCTTTTCAAAAACAATAATTGATTATATCAAATGGTGGCATACCATTTAAGTAACAGCATATACTCACACGTTAATGACTACCAAGGACAGGGGTGGCCCATACACGGTCTGTAAACAAGTAAATCATAGTTTAATGGCAATTTCCTTAAATGTAAAATGCTTTTCTAAAATGTTTAACATGCTTCGAATGTTCATTTGCCCCGAGAATGAATTTCAACTCATAATGAAAAAAAGAAAACAAAGCTTCCATAAGGGGGAAAAAACTAATAATTTACATTTATTTGAAAATGTCAGGGTTTAGCTCCCTTTCTGCTCTATTAAAAAAGTTAATTAATTATTAACTAATTGGTTAATTTTTGGATGGACTCGTAATATTGTCATTGACTATGAGTAATTATTCCAAATTTTAACTTGATCCAAGAATGGGAAGTGGAAGAAGAAACGCGTCGAAACGTAATAAAGGTATTAAATCCATATATACATCCACATCTCTAATTAAGTAGCCTTTATTCCCCTTATTTTGATATCTAACAATATAATTAATCCCCAACAATTAATTCGTTAAAGGGTTAATTTTCTTTATTTATTCATGTTTTGTCGGGTCCAGTGAATAATTTTGCAAAGTTGAAACTTGACCGAGATTGGGAAATGGGAAATAAAAACATGTTCACATTTTTCTACCAGACAAATAGACAGACAGAAAGACAGACAGTTGATATAAGCTTTGTAAAAATAGCTTTAAACACGCTCTTCCAAACTTCTCAACTTCAAGGGCGCTCACCACTTTAATAGCTAGAGTTCAAATATTCCCAGACGTCACGGAGAATGAAAGTGGGTGTATAAATGAATAGCTTGTACATCGTGTATTGATTTGAATATGAGGATCCGATATGTTTAACTGAAACATACACAGACACCCCCTCTACGTATAAACATAACTATGTTCCTCAAATTTAAATAATGAAGGATGACCACACACTTATATATATTAAGAAATAATAATTCACATTATAATCCATATTTAGGAATAAATTCACAAAAGTAGACTCTGTATGAAGCTTGAAGCGCAATGGCTGATTGACCTCGATATAAGTTTGTGTCCCGTATTCATAGAGTCCTAAACTCTATTTAGAAATGTAAAATTCTCCAACATTGTCAAGGTAAACCAATAATCTCATCAGCACTTTCAGTATTTCCTACATTGAAAATGGATGTGTAAAAACAATTTCCTGTTTTCACTTTTCTTAGGACATTGTCTCCTGCACCACGTGACAGAGGGAAAAGTCACGATTTATGGTGTGCGTATTGCTTTATTCAATGTGAATTGTTCCAAATAATTCATATTGTGCATTTATAAAGTGCTATGAGCAGGGGCGGACTGGCTATATGGTCATTCGAGCAAATGCCCGGTGGGCCGATATCCAAATGGACCACAGTAATCATCTTCTTTTTTGTTAATCACGTCTGTATTTTATAAGATAAGGGCCGCATGGATGTCACAAAGGCACGTATTAAATTGTTAAAGGTTTTATAATATTCTCTTATAAGAGAAGGCCCTCTGATCGACGTATTTAAAAAAAACAAAACACTTTTACAGACTCTTCTAGGGCCAACCAATTTAGTCTAATACAGGGGTTCTCAACCAGTGGGTCGCGACCCCCCTTGGGGGTCGATTGGCGATTTACCAGGGGTCGCCTAAGACCATCAGAAAAATACATTTTTCTTCTAGAAAAAGGGACATTGTAAAAAAAAAAAACTAGAATTGTAATTCAAGGATAGATGTTGAGAAACAACTGAATCTAAATCATTTTAAACATTATAATGTCGCAGCATAAACATTGCGTAATAATTTTTTTTTCAATTATTTTTAGGGTGAAAATTGACGACAAGCACGTTCGTTTATAATTAGCAATACGTCATCATGTTGTTGAAGGAAATATTGTCATTATGGAACAAGCCGTGAGCATGGACCTCGAACAACAGGACGTTTAGAAAAGAAAATATAGTGACGATTTCTTATAATATTGTTATAACTCTGCCATGCGCACCGCCATCCAGGCTAGTGCTAAAAGGCGCGCACTGTGATAGACTAGACCTAAAAGGATGTCAACATTAGAGGGGAGAACGATTTCCTCCCAAGTAAAGAGCCAATATTGAGAGATTGTGCCTAAAATAGATGTTGTTTTGTGTACCTGTGATGTCGTGTAAATAAACGTCTATGTCTCGTTGAGTTGCCTCCCTTAAGTTATTACAATATTGTTTGACTTCAATACTTAAAGCAGGCATTGAAAAAACTGAACGCCTCATTTGCATAGAAGTTCTCTGTTCAGAGTCAATAATTCCGTACAAACTGGAACATCATTTTGTTTACAAACACTCCCAGCTTTGCCTACAAAGACATACAGTAGTACAGTTGTAAAGATGACAAGAAAGCCAGGGTATAGAAACGTTGGCGATTTTAAAGACCAGTTCTTTCTTTGTAAACCTGTTGAAACGTCCACTACAGCCTTTGATGTATTGGACAAAATTGCTAATTCTTATCTTATCTTATATAATACAGACGTTACTTTTTCTGGAAAAAAAATAAAATCTTGTCCAAAAAATGTGTAGTGCCTGCAAAGACAGTGGCGTAGCATCCATGGCGCAAAGGGGTTCAATGAGCCCGGGCCCACAAGCAATAGGGGCCCACAGCTGTGGCGTAGCAACCATGGCGCGAAGGAGCTCATTACGCTTGGGCCCATGGCTCAAGGCCAGTTGGGGCCCACATTAAAACTTAGGAAGAACATTTGTTTGTTCATTTAAAACACTTTAAACTAGTTTAACTCTGTTAAGAAGCTGTAAAAACATTGACTTTTAAGACACTACTACTTATATGAAGTCGTAACTGAAACAAAAGTTATGACATAATTACTTTTTTAAAGAAAAAGGTACGATCTTAACATTGGAATGTCTTTACATTTATTTTACCCATTTTTTGTCACACACTAATTTTGTCTTATTAGCTGGAGAGGAGCCCATCAAGATGTTCTTGAACCCGGAGTACTAGTGTGATATTTACTTGTGTAGCAGGCAGTGATTACGTCCTATAGTCCTGGTAGTACTGGTGTGATATTTACTTGTGTAGCTGGCAGTGGTTACGTCCTATAATCCTCGCAGTACTGGTGTGATATTTACTTGTGTAGCTGGCAGTGGTTTCGTCCTATAGTCCTCGCAGTACTGGTGTGATATTTACTTGTGTAGTAGGCAGTGGGTACGTCCTATAGTCCTGGCAGTACTGGTGTGATATTTACTTGTGTAGCTGGCAGTGGTTACGTCCTATAGTCCTCGCAGTACTGGTGTGATATTTACTTGTGTAGCAGGCAGTGGTTACGTCCTATAGTCCTCGCAGTACTGGTGTGATATTTACTTGTGTAGAGCAGGCAGTGGTTAGGTCCTATAGTCCTCGCAGTCGCAGTAGTACTGGTGTGATATTTACTTGTGTAGCAGGCAGTGGTTACGTCCTAAAGTCCTCGCAGTACTGGTGTTATATTTACTTGTGTAGCAGGCAGTGGTTAGGTCCTATAGTCCTCGCAGTCGCAGAACTGGTGTGATATTTACTTGTGTAGCAGGCAGTGGTTACGTCTTATAGTCCTGGTAGTACTAGTGTGATATTTACTTGTGTAGCTGGCAGTGTTTACGTCCTATAGTCCTGGTAGTACTAGTGTGATATTTACTTGTGTAGCTGGCAGTGGTTACGTCCTATAGTCCTGGCAGTACTGGTGTGATATTTACTTGTGTAGCTGGCAGTGGTTACGTCCTATAGTCCTGGCAGTACTGGTGTGATATTTACTTGTGTAGCTGGCAGTGGTTACGTCCTATAGTCCTGGTAGTACTAGTGTGATATTTACTTGTGTAGCAGGCAGTGGTTACGTCCTATAGTCCTGGCAGTACTGGTGTGATATTTACTTGTGTAGCTGGCAGTGGTTACGTCCTATAATCCTCGCAGTACTGGTGTGATATTTACTTGTGTAGCTGGCAGTGGTTACGTCCTATAGTCATCGCAGTACTGGTGTGATATTTACTTGTGTAGCTGGCAGTGGTTACGTCCTATAGTCCTCGCAGTAATGGTGTGATATTTACTTGTGTAGTAGGCAGTGGGTACGTCCTATAGTCCTGGCAGTACTGGTGTGATATTTACTTGTGTAGCTGGCAGTGGTTACGTCCTATAGTCCTCGCAGTACTGGTGTGATATTTACTTGTGTAGCAGGCAGTGGTTACGTCCTATAGTCCTGGCAGTACTGGTGTGATATTTACTTGTGTAGCAGGCAGTGGTTAGGTCCTATAGTCCTCGCAGTCGCAGAACTGGTGTGATATTTACTTGTGTAGCAGGCAGTGGTTACGTCTTATAGTCCTGGTAGTACTAGTGTGATATTTACTTGTGTAGCTGGCAGTGTTTACGTCCTATAATCCTGGTAGTACTAGTGTGATATTTACTTGTGTAGCTGGCAGTGGTTACATCCTATAGTCATCGCAGTACTGGTGTGATATTTACTTGTGTAGCTGGCAGTGGTTACGTCCTATAGTCCTCGCAGTACTGGTGTGATATTTACTTGTGTAGCAGGCAGTGGTTACGTCATATAGTCCTCGCAGTCGCAGTACTGGTGTGATATTTACTTGTCTAGCTGGCAGTGGTTAGGTCCTATAGTCCTCGCAGTCGCAGAACTGGTGTGATATTTACTTGTGTAGCTGGCAGTGGTTACGTCCTATAGTCCTGGCAGTACTGGTGTGATATTTACTTGTGTAGCTGGCAGTGGTTACGTCCTATAGTCCTGGTAGTACTAGTGTGATATTTACTTGTGTAGCAGGCAGTGGTTACGTCCTATAGTCCTGGCAGTACTGGTGTGATATTTACTTGTGTAGCTGGCAGTGGTTACGTCCTATAATCCTCGCAGTACTGGTGTGATATTTACTTGTGTAGCTGGCAGTGGTTACGTCCTATAGTCATCGCAGTACTGGTGTGATATTTACTTGTGTAGCTGGCAGTGGTTACGTCCTATAGTCCTCGCAGTAATGGTGTGATATTTACTTGTGTAGTAGGCAGTGGGTACGTCCTATAGTCCTGGCAGTACTGGTGTGATATTTACTTGTGTAGCTGGCAGTGGTTACGTCCTATAGTCCTCGCAGTACTGGTGTGATATTTACTTGTGTAGCAGGCAGTGGTTACGTCCTATAGTCCTGGCAGTACTGGTGTGATATTTACTTGTGTAGCAGGCAGTGGTTAGGTCCTATAGTCCTCGCAGTCGCAGAACTGGTGTGATATTTACTTGTGTAGCAGGCAGTGGTTACGTCTTATAGTCCTGGTAGTACTAGTGTGATATTTACTTGTGTAGCTGGCAGTGTTTACGTCCTATAGTCCTGGTAGTACTAGTGTGATATTTACTTGTGTAGCTGGCAGTGGTTACGTCCTATAGTCCTGGCAGTACTGGTGTGATATTTACTTGTGTAGCTGGCAGTGGTTACGTCCTATAGTCCTGGTAGTACTAGTGTGATATTTACTTGTGTAGCTGGCAGTGGTTACGTCGTATACATCTACAGTCTCTGGCCATCACCTAAATTAAAATTTAACTTAACACTTGTAGTCCAATATTCAAACTTACATATTACTTTCTAATGTGTCTTAAAACGAATAGATATTAATTAATAATATCGTTTTATCCCGTGCTTTTAAGAAGGTGCGCTTATAATACTGTCTCTAATTCAGTCACAAGAAGCACTGGCACTTGATTTCCAACATCAATTCAGTCCAACACCAAGCCGTGTTTATCCTATCTCCCATTTAGCTCGAGCCTTTCACACAAGTCCTTGGTTGGATCCTTATACAAAATGAAATATAGATGTTAAATGTTTTCTTGGAGGTTCAGCGAGTGCCTATTTAAATTATTCATATAGCGGATTCCAGCAATGGTTGATTGTGAAACCAATACGCTGCCAATGCCCAAACATTCACATCGTATGACCTTAAAATTATCCATTCGAATAACTTATTTTTTTAAAAAAAGGTAACGATCTTTACATTGGAATGTCTTTGCATTTAGATTACTCATTTTTGGCACACACTAAATTTGTCTTATTGGCTGGAGGGGGGCCCACCAAGATATTCTTGAAGCCGGGCCCACGGGTACCTTGCTACGCCACTGTGCAAAGATGCTGGTAAAAGTATGCTTGGTCCTTAGTTAGGGTGTTCAACTTTTGATACAGAATGATCACCCAAAAGTCATTGAAACATATTTAACTCATCGACGAATATTAGTGATTTCCAAACGAAAACGTTAGCCCTTTGAATTTTATAAATGCGAGTGTTTTAAATAAACATTCGATTGTTTTCAAAGCGTTTTAATGAATTTGATGAATCCAAAAATGTTTCTGCTATTTCACACACAGGTTAATTGAGGTAAAGTTCGAAAACGATTTCTGTTTTGGTTTTTAATAAGAAAACAATATCGTAGGTTGAAGCGCTCTTAAACGATGTATATGTATACAGCAACGAGTTCAATTTCCAACACCATATCTTTGAGAAAAAGTATTTTTTAACTTGTTCAATACAGAAGTATAGTTGATGCAGAAGATGACATTTTGTTGTGATCTTGCAAAGACTCCCCTATGATTCCTGATCTGGTCAAACAGAAACAAAGACTCAGCCACCGAAATGACGTTGTGGCATTTTTCACAACTTGTCACATCATTATAAAATTATGAATATAGTGAATAGGCAATAGAAAAGTTTAAAAGTCCTAAAGGTACAACATCATTTGTTTGCAATTTAGCTATTAGCAGAAATATTTAATGCTTCTGGATTAAACATACAGCTTTGGCAATTCATATCAGTTATTTACATTTTAATTTTGATGTTATATATGACCCCCCCCCCCCCCCCCCCCCCAAAAAAAAAAATACTATCGGGGGTCGCCGCATAGTAAGCAACAGCAAAAAAGGGGAGCTGTACTAAAAAGGTTGAGAACTGCTGAATTCTAACACATTCAAAGTCATTTTCCGTAGTCAGCTAGTAGTAGGCTTCATCCTTTTAGGGCCTACACACTTTACGATTAAAAAGCAACATAATATTCATGATAAGGATATACTGTTCGCACTATGCATGTGTACATCTATTGATATTATATTGAGAACAGGTATACCTAGAATTGGATGTTAATCCTTTAGTATACAATATAACGGCCGGGTAGTAGAGAAACGCTAGGGCCGATTTTGACACCCAGTCCGCCCCTGACTATTAGTAATTATCATACGATTCAAGTTTGCGATATTTAATTATTCAATTTTCTTACACCTGTTTTGAATAAACACTATGTTAAATATGTTCGGCTATTTTTAAAAATAGATGCACAGCCCGCACAATTCTATATAGTCTATATTAAAAGTTTGGTTTATATATTTAAATGAGCTGTCGGCCAATGTCTTTGTTTCCGAAGAATTAAGGATGAGTGCAGTGTTTTACATGGCCCACGCAAACACAGTTGCAGCCTGTAGTTTCCCACATCTGATGCAGATAAAGCCGTTGACCGGAAGTGGTAATATTTAAATTATTTTCCTTTTTTTTTTTTATTCTCCGTCTTCTGCGTCTATAAAAAAAAAAACAATGAGGTACAATCATGGGACGTTTAGAATCTCGATGACGACCATCTCTTTTGTTTTGGTAAGGGACAGTAGGCGCTAAAGGTTGAACACATGGCCGTCTGGATGGAAACTGACATTGATGCCTTCGTGAAGTCTCTGCCTCATTGGCTCAACGTTGGGCTAAATAAGAAAGCAAACATAGTAGGAGCAAGTATATAAACCCTGCTTAAGGGGGAAGTTATAAGTAAATAAACAATCGTTGAGTTGCCTCCCTTAGGTTATTACACTATGAATGACTTTATGGCGTTGCTAATTATAACTAAGCAATATGGAAAAATGATATTTTAAATTTTAGGCAAGGCTTTAGAAGGTACATTAATAGTGAAGCCGAAAAACTGGTGTCAGAAGCTATCGTCTCAGATGAAGGAACCAAACCTGAGCTTCTGTTCAAAATTCCTCAGTCCATAGCAGCATTTGCGAATCTCAAGAACAATCTGTAAAGACAAAGGCCTAGCTCTCTAAAAGTCAGACTGATGCGCTTCTTGGACATGGTGGCATTCTCCTTGTGAATCTTGGACGCTAACTGCAGAACTAGAAAGGAGGGCCTAGTCATTGAGCCCGATGCTAGGTATCACCTGCAAAGACTGCACCACAAATAAAGAAATCCAAAGTAACATCAAAATAGCGATTTGGGCCCCATGACGACCTACTGACTATTATTAAAAAACTACTACTGTATCACAAGGTCCTAGAGCAGGGGTTCTCAACCTGTGGGTCGCGACCCCCTTGGGGGGTCGATTGACGATTTGCCAGGGGGTCGCCAAAGACCATTAAAAAAATGAATTGTTTTTGTCTTTTCTTCTATTGCTGTGTGTGGGTAAGGGGGGGGGGGGTCGCAGCCGAGTGTGGGATTGTAAAAAGGGTCGCCGAGCTTAAAAGGTTGAGAATCGCTGTCCGAGAGATTCGCAAAGACATCTTTTACCTGGAAAAGAAGAGAAAGAGATAGGAAGACAACATTAAAGAGTGGAGAGGCCTGCCATTGAAACAGGTTCTATTTAAGTCAAGAGACAAAGAGGAATGGAGAAAGACAGCCGACAAATCATGGGTGGTGCCGCAACAGTCCAACAGACTAAGGAATATGTTAAGGTAAATGTGTGAGCTCTGTCATACAGAGTAGTCATTCAACAAACAACTTTGGTCGTGATGTCAAAGTAAATCTAAAATGGACAAGAAGATGCCTGGGCATGTGGTTAGCGCTCTGGACCCAGTGGAGTAGCTATGGTGGGGAAGGAGAGGGGCCCCCAAATGAGAGTTTTTACATTAGATATTAAGTATTACGCAAAATGCAGGGGCCCCCAAAAAGGTCAAGCCCCCCGGGCCCCCAAATGATGGAAAATTCCTAGCTACGCCCCTGTCTGGACCTTCGTCTCGACCGACAGTCCCGGGTTCGAATCCCGGGTTACTGATATCTCCGGTCGTTCTGGTGCAGGTTTGTACTAAGATGTAAATAATCTTCAAATCTGAAAGAACGTCCAACACGAAAACCAAACAATTAGAAAATTATAAAAGTATTCTTACAAGAAGCAAAAGAAAAACTCTTTTAAGAACAAAAGCTAATTTAAGGGGAAGAACCGCTTATTGCTGTCATTAATTTCAAGATGGCAGGGTTTAGCTCACTTCCTCCTATATGAAACAAAATTAATTAATTATTACTAATTGATTATTTAACTGGGTAATTTCTCTCCTTTTTTTTTTTTTTTTTTTTTTTTTGTCTTTTTTTAAAAATATTTTTCAAATCAAATTGGGTGAGGAGGGGTGAAACTACTGAATTCATGTGTTGAAAGGCCAAAGAAAATTTGGCGACGCTAAAAAGAATAATTTCCAAGGCTGTTACATGTCAAGTTTAATCCTTACGAATCTCGGATTTCCCACATCGTGAGGAGGCACCCAACGTTTTCCGCCCACCTACATGTTTTTTTTTCTCCGTGATAGAACAGTCGCTTGACCAGTGGTGCTACATCTTTTTAGGCCGGGGTACCAAAGACATTTTCGACCACACCACATGTACACATACTCACATACACGCTCACAGTCACACATACAGTCAAACAGTCACACGCAATCTTATCTTATAAGATTTCAGACGTTACTTCGAAAGAGAATATAATAACGTCCTACGCATTTCATGTGTCAATCTAGTCATGCATGTTAATCAATGGCTTCAACTCAGCCAAGTCGTTGGTTTTCCTGGCTGATTCAGGCAACCCATTCTATGCTTTATTTGTACAAGGGAAGAAGGAGCACTTGTACGAATTTGTCCTAGCATATGGAATTTTAAAAAATCACACACACTCAAACACACTCTCACCCTCGCGCACACACACACACTCACACACATTCACACACACACACTCACACACACACACACACAAATCATCGAGTCCAATGGGACTGAGGTTCTGAGGACTCGTTATCTACGAAGTCTTTTCGATCAGAGCTGTGTCACCGGCTGGATATAATCCGCGTGCTGTAGTTTATGCATCACTGCGCTAAACTTAACTAATATCCGATGTCCTATTGATCTTGTGAAAGGCTGTGTCTGATGATTTGAACCTTAATTTTGACATGGCTATTTTAATCCTTGGCAGTCTTATGAATAAATAAAGACTTTAATTTTAAAATGTCTACAAATGCTGTCTCCCTTTTGACAGGGTGTAGTTGATCTCAGGTGGGCAGAGGTAAAAAACTGAATAAAACAAACCATGTCTATTGTCCTCTGTTGTCTTGGAGATGCTTAGCTTATCTCAAAGTAGGACCCATACCTTAGGTAAGTGTAGCGCATTGATACTTCGACTCTATTGAAAAGCTAGGGGTGACATTTCTAAGGGGGGGAATTTGAAATGAAACCTTTTTTCTCAGTGCTTCTAATTTTATGGGTTGGCGGTGGCTGAGTGGTTAAGCGCTTGGCTTCCGATCCTGGGTTCGAATCTCGGTGAAGGCTGTGATTCTGAATTTCGGATTTTTGTGCGTCCCTGAGTCCACCCAACTCTAACGGGTACCAGACTTTAATTGGGGAAAGTAAAGGCGGTTGGTCGTTGTGCTGGCCACATGACACCCTGCTCATAAACCGTTAGCCAAAGAAACAGATGACCTTTACATCATCTGCCCCATAGATCGCAATGTCTGAAAGGGGATACTGTTACTTTTACTTTCTAAATCTGATCTCATACTGTGGACAATACACAAGCGAATATTACGCTGCGTTATAATTGCATACAGTGTTACTTTATTTATAACTAGCCGGATATGAAACGCGGCCTGCAGGGCTTAGTTTAGGTATTACTGATCTAATGGATTGAATTTAGATCAATATGGAGAATGTTCTTTTTAAATTTTAGCGGCCCCCAAAAAGGGAATAGACGCTATTATTTTTGTGTGGTCTGTCTGTTCGTCCGTCCTTTCGTCCCGTTTAGATCTTAGAAACTAGAAGAGAAAATACAAATCGGACATCATGATCTTTTAGATCATCCAAAGGTCTGATGCAACAGCTACTTTATTCTTTTCCGAAAGTGAAAAGTTTAATTTTTTAAATTATCTATTCAAGCAGATTTTTAAAAAAAAATATTTTTAAAACGGTCACAGAACTTAAACTTAATTCATCGATTGTCACATTGGTAAAAAAAAATGTCAACAAAGGTCACAAAGGAAAAAGTATCAATGTATTATTACAAAAATATATTCTCCATTTATTGACTAACTCATTGAATGAAATACTGATTGAAATGTTTTTAAAAAAGAACTTTGATTCAAACTTTGCTTGAGTTGTAAGTTTAAAAAAAAACAACTACTTTTATAGCGCGCAGTTTTGGCATATCCTCATTATACACTTGACAGTCTAAATAAGACTAAACAGAGCCCAGATCTAGATATATTTAAATTACAAATATTATAAATGTATTAATAATGTGAGCACAATTTTAATTATTAAGGCAATAGCTTATATTCTGACAGCTTAGGGGTGCAGATTTATTTATTGTGTAAACAGTAGTATTACATTGAAATAGTAAATCGGATGCGAACAGCATAGTACACCATTACCCGGAACGAGAAGGCCTTCTAATCCTGATCATAATATTGACCTAGGTCTAGTAAGTTTAAGATTAAACGTGTAAAATCATACGAATTCTAGTCTAGATTTTATATTAACATCTAGATCTAGTCTAGCAGAGTGGTTAGAGTGTCGACTCAAAGAGGCGTAAATCGTGAGTTACAGTTTAGGTGGTTCCCCTTTAATTTATTTTTTTTTTGTTGTTAATGCTTTTGAAAACAAATTTCCGTAAAATGTAACAGATATCCCTTTCGTCCCCAAACCCCTGATGTAGATAAGATCATTGAAAAACCTAGTGGGAAAACTAATTATCGCCCAGATTTATTGTTTTTGGTCTAGACTCTAGACTCTAGGTCTAGTATTTTTTTTTTTTTAAATGGAAACAGCAATCTTTCTAACAATCCCCGGGCACCGATGTGGACACCAATGTGGACACTGATGTGGACACCAATGTGGACACCGATGTGGACACCGATCTGGACACTGATCTGGACACCAATGTGGACACCGATGTGGACACCGATGTGGACACCGATGTGGACACCAATGTGGACACTGATGTGGACACCGATGTCGGCACCGATATGGCTTAAGGCCACTGCACCCTATGTTACCGCAGTGGGCCCCGCTCTTTCACAGGCCCCGCTCTTATTCTGGGTGTAAATTATTAAATTAAACCATTTTAACTTATTATTACAAGGTTCTCCTAAAATTGCAAAATATACAAAATAGTCATGAAAATCTCCTGACATTATTAAATCTTCTGAAAACTAATAGAAATCTCATGAAAAAAAGACATAATTGTCATTTTTGGGTGTCATTTCATGTGCAAAACTCCAATCCTTCTCGCGATGAAAAAAAAAACTTTAATAAAAATAGGCGAATTTTCACTAAAACTGGGAGATCCAAATAGTTCTTCTATTTTAATAGTCACTTGCAAATAAATATAGATCTAAATCTATCTCCATCTCTTAAAAAGAGAAGCCCGATCTGAATATT
Organism: Biomphalaria pfeifferi; assembly: GCA_030265305.1. Taxonomy (NCBI): domain Eukaryota; kingdom Metazoa; phylum Mollusca; class Gastropoda; family Planorbidae; genus Biomphalaria; species Biomphalaria pfeifferi. The sequence continues at coordinate 1,374,685 of JASAOG010000131.1, read as the reverse complement.
AATCAGCTTTCTGTTAGAAAACTACCATCTACTGTAGATGGCTCGTAAAGTTAATTAGACCATGATTTTGAACCTAGTAAAGTCTGAGTAAAATGCAACGACAAATTTATTTTCTAATACAAAATCTAAAAGTTTCACTTGGATTTTCATCATCGCAAGGTCTGAAAGGGGACGTTTCTCTTTCCTTAACGCCATCAAATGTAGAGTTATTAAATATGCAACAAATTATGCAACTGCCTTATACTGCACTTCTACATTAGACTGAAATCTCAAACCTCTGACAACAAAATCAATCTCTCCAGGGAAGTTACTCTACTTTAACTAATAGACCAATGAAATTATAATAAATAAACCTAGAATTCGTTATATCTTACACCCAAGCTGCTATCAAGTGCTATTTACAATACTCTATACCAGTGATGCCCAACATAATTCGCCCTGAGGGCCATTTTTAATTTCCGATACTCGTGTCGCGGGCCACATCATGATCAACTAACGAAATGACTTTAAACTAGTTGATTAGAAACGTACATTATTGATTGGGATTTTAGAAGTTTAATTGTTTTTTTACGCAAAACGGCTTCATTTCTCTACTTATGTGATCAAAATTGTAGCAAGCTTTACCAGCGACTCATTTTCTTGTCTCGTTTTGGTTAATAGTCTACTTAATTCTTCAATCTCTAGAGTTAAACATTCGCCGCTCAAACCAAAAGTGCCGTCATATTTGTTTCATAATGCCGTTTAATCAGTTGTTTTTGTTTTTGTTTAAAACAGACAAAATTTAGTAATAAAGCAAATTTGTTGGCTTATTATCCACAAAAAAAAAATCCATCTTTTTTTATGGTAGATTATACATTCAGAGCCCCATGTCTTTAACGCACAAATTGTTAAATGTCATGGTACCAATAATGGAACGTAAGTTAAGAAACATTTTTTCAACCTCGAATCTTTTTTTAGGAAGGGGGGATTTTCTAAACTTTGTGGCGACCTTTGGCGGACCTGATAGAACAAGATCTGGCCCGCGGGCCGTATTTTGTCCATCACTGCTATATACAAATACAATCGTCACACTCTGATTAACTTCCAGTGCGGAATTGTTAGATTATTAATCTACTAAAAGATTGTTTTCAAATATTTATTTCTCACTCTTGGTTTCTATGTGTATGTCTACATTGCAGTGATGAGGCTGATACCGTTCCTTCTTTCCTCCACCTTGTGGTCTTGGTGTTTATTCAGTATACCTCAGGCCGCTGGCCAGTGGTCAAAGAGTATAGGCTGGGGAGGCGCAGGTAACGGCAAGAGGAGTATGGACGCCAGGGGCGGCAGTGAGCTCCGCATTATAGGGCGCCCTGATTTTTCTGGCTTCTCCATTCAGTTATTCACGCAAGACAAACGCCTTGATGGGCAAATGCCAATGTCCAGTTGGAGTGACGACGATCAACACCTCGATGGACCAAACAGAGTGTCCAGTTGGAATCACGAGGACCAGCATCTTGAAGAACGCGACAAAATGTCCAGTTGGTCTCGCGACGTGCAACTCCTCGATGGACAAGACAGAATGTCCAGTTTGAATCACGAAGACCTACACCTCGATGGACAGGAAACATTGTCCATTCGGAATGATGAGTCTGTAGAGAGCGACAACACGAAAGTATTCCTATTGGTAAGTATGGATTGAAGTTGAAACCCGATTAAGTTGATTGCGCTGAGTGCCTAAAGGCTGCACAAAAGCCTTTCCTCAGGCCGAGAGGATCTATAATGTACACATACGAGTTGAACCATAACGCTTTGAGCATGCTATAAGACGAATGACCGCTTATAAAAATAGTCCCACTATAATGTTATGTTGTCTTCCCATCACTTTCCCTGTTTGCCTCTTCTCCTTATCCTGGCACTGCTCCCTGAAGGAAGGTCTTTGCAAACCCCGAAAACCTTGTAACAAGGACATAGAGTTTAAGTTTGCTTTTTTTTTCTACAATAGTTAGCACATCATCGTGGACCCTGTCTCTAAATATATATATAATATATATTTATTTATTTAAATCACGAAGTGATTATATATGCCATATATCTAAATGGGGATTTCTGTTTTTGTCGTTCTTAAATATAACAAAAACCCTGTTATCAGCTAAAGCTTTATTAGACTAAATGACAAAAATAATTACATATGTAGTAAAGATCAAGACACGGAATATGGTCAGTACACAATCACGTGAATCAAACACTAGGGGCGACAATAAATAAACAAATTCACGACAATGCTGTTGGGTGAAAATGACCTGAGTTAGTTTGTAAGTGTGTTAAGAAGCTTTATTGTTATGATTTTGGGTTTCTCGACGGAGGATTGAAGATTGTTTTCTTTAATCGGGGTATGTCAATTTGATTTGGAGATTGCGACATTATTTCTTTTTACCGGGGATATTGATTGATAATCGTTGGATTGCGCTTCTGTAATCAGAGAGATACCAGCGATACGTCTCTCTCACTCTCTCTCTCTCCATATATATATATATATATATATATATATATATATATATATATATATATATATATATAATTTCTATCATTTCTCCCACTTCCCATTCTCGGATCAAGCTTAAACTGTGTACGGAAAATTATTCATGATTGGCAATTAATTTCTTTGTTTTTGATATAAAAGGGAAAATAAATGTTACAGTATTGAGATATTTGGCTGTAAATGTGGAGTTCTTTCCTTTATATTAGCTTCTTTTTTTTTTTTTTTTTTTTTTTTAGCTTTGCTTTGTATTAACATGAACGTGTGATCACGTGCTCTTGTGATTATGTTTCTCTCTAATATGTGGATTTGAAAATATTTTTTTTCAGAACTTTTCAACAGCTAGAAAACTGAGCAAGTATGCACGTAACAGAGAGGCTTGAGATATACTATCAACTGCTCACTATCTGAAGCCGCGGAACTTTATGAGTTCATCCGGGGAACTTCGGGAACGTCTGCCAAGTGTCCTCGTGTCATACATTTAGGTCCAAGTAAGAAACGTCTGGTTGAAAATTTTTGAAATTTTGGCTTCGTAAAAAACAAAAATTTAGACACATCCAAACACATCCAAACAAAAGTTTGCGTATTAACTCTTTCTCTCCGTAATTATTTACCACATTCTGGTGGAATCAACGCTGGTATCGTCAGTTAGGAGAGAAAGAGTCAACACAACGTACTTTTAAAATATTTGTTTCAAACAAAATATGTGTAAAACGTTTTATTTAGTCTTTCTTCCATTTTTAAATATTTTATGTATGTAATCGCTTCACATTTTCAATTTGGTATGTAACGCGACTGATCTATTTTTTAGCAAATTGACTGTTAAGAAAAGGTGTTCTCCGTTTCATTATTGGTGCCCAATGTTTTGTTTATACTTGTAAAAAAAGTTATAGAATTTTTTTTCTACTGAATAAATCAATGAACTGGATAAATCTATGCTATGAAAATTATATGCTGTATCGTTTGTCGTTCTTATGTTTACATGTGCTTGTAACTCGTCCGTAAGAATGTGTTCACGAAATGTGTATATTAAAGCCATTCTAAGCGGACATGGTTTTCGACTGTTATCATCATGTGGTTCCGCAAGGTTGTTAACGCCGGAAGTGGTAATGGTCTTAAGCCCATCATTACCTATAAAGTGCTTCCAATGGCATGCGTCTCAAATAGCCTCTGACAGCCAGTCCAACTCCTGGCCTTCACGTGTGGCTCAGTTACTGAGCCTGGCGGAACCGTTACCACAGACAGGAGAATGGGCAAAGGCGAGCAACTGGCGCCTAAACCAGTAAGCTTCGGGCAGGAGGGGCTCCTTAGTCTTGGTTGGCACCCATCTAGGAGAAGGAAAACTCTGAATTGAAACCTCCGCTGCCCTGAGGCTGTACCCAAACACGGGAAAGGCTTCGGGAGACCACCCTAAGGAAAAATCAGGAGCTGGTGACCCTTAGGCAGACTGTGGCACACCGTGCTACAGCCTGGCAGATCCTGCGGCGCTACTGATCCCAAAATCTATTGGATATTCCGTTCCTTTGGTCACATCAGCTGCGCGGAGAGGAGGGAACTGCTGTGTGGGCGACATCGTTCCGACCAAAAACAATACCCAGGCTTTCATCTCACTTCTGAGATGAACCATAGTCGTTGTACGACTGAAGAAGGCCAATATCATTATGTTCATAACAATGGACCTCATTAACCAATCATAAACAAACACCATTTAGCCGCGTGATTCTCTATCTCTTCTATACAAATTACGTAATACACGAACACGTGACACGTTTTTTTTCGTTGTTTTATCAATATTATCACGTGACTAAATGTTGTTTGTTTACGATTGGTGAAAGACGTCCATTTAATACACTGAATCAAAACTGTGAAGTTGTAAGAATTTTGAAATGGATAGGATATTTCGGCCAGAGAAGTTTGACATCGAGCCCAAAGCACCTCAAGCAATAGAGCATTGGCAGCACTGGTATGGAACTTTTGAAAGTTTTGTATCAGTAGTGTCAGTAGATAATCTTGATACTAGGAAACTACTGATAAACTATATCTCTCCTGATGTATACCAAATGATAAATGATAAAGAGACATTCGATGAAGCAATCCAGACTCTAAACGGCATCTAAATACAACCAAAAAATGAGATGTTGGCACAGGTTAGCTAATTGCAAACAAGAGCAAGGTCAAACGATAGACGCCTACATGCAGAAATTAAGAATTATATCCAAAGATTGCAACTTCAGAGCGGTGACTGATGAACAACACCGAGAAGAGGCTATTAGAGATTCGTTTATCAATGGACTAGTTTTCAACAGCTTTCGAAAACGTCCACTTGTAAAGACTGTTTTGAGTTTAAAGGACGCCTTCGAGGAGGCTCGCCTACTAGAACATGCTTATCAGCACTCATTACAATATGAATCATCATAGCCGGAAACTAATTGCGCGGCAACTACTCTCACCAATTCTTCGGCCACACCCTCGCCAAATGTAACGATTCCTCAGAGTGCAAGCAATTCACACACACACACATGAAGTAAATGCATTAGCTAGCAAGTGTTACTTTTGCGGCAGGGTTAAGCATCCCCGCTCTTAATGCCCTGCAAGAGAAGCGACACGCAATCATTGCTTCAAAAAAGGTCATTTTCAAAGAGTATGCAAATAGAAATCTTCAACAGTGTCAGCTATCGCTACCCTGCAACCTTTGAGTTTAAACAAATCTACGATACCCGTTTTCATCAACAACGGGCAATTGAAAGCCCTAGTAAACACTGAAAGCTATATTTCGAGAGCACATTGCTAAGAAGCTCAATAGGCCGACATGTTCCTCAAGCAACAGAATCTTCATGGCTTCCACCCATCTATCTCGGATCACTCAAGGACACATCTTCGCTAACATACGACTCAAAAATGAACGATACGAGGGAGTTGGACTTTCTCTACTAGACAATTTGTGCTCCGACGTCATTCTAGGACTTGACTTTATAATTTTGCACCAAAACTTGTTTATTCCTTTCGATGGTCAGAAACCATCGTTGTGCCTGAGTACTCTCCAGCCAGCGAGGGTAGAGGCTCCTAGACTATTTAGTAATCTGTCAGCAAACTGTACCCCAGTGGCTACAAAGTTTCGCAGATACTCAGTTCCAGATAGAAAGGAAGAGATTATTGAACCATCTAAGTCTCCCTGGCGTACACCAGTCCTAGTCACAACAAATGACAGACATAAGAAAAGAATGGTTATAGACTACAGTCAAGCCATAAACCGGTTCACTCAGCTAGTCGCCTACCCCATGCCCAGAATTGACGAACTAACAAAAAGATTTCCCAGTACTCTGTATATAGCACTTTAGACCTGAAAAGTGCATACCATCAGATTCCTATAAAAGAAGAGGAAAGGCCGTTCACAGCCTTCGAAGCATGTGGGAAACTGTATCAATTCCGTCGGATTCCGTTTGGCGTTACGAATGGAGTCGCCTGTTTTCAGCGTACGATTGACAAAATCATCGAAGACGAATGACTCACTGACACTTTTGCTTATGTGGACAGCGTGACCATCTGCGGTCAGGACTCAGAATCACACGACCGAAACTACAGCGATTTCTTGATAGTGCTCAAAAGTATGTAATCACTTTTAATCAAACAAAAAGTGAAATTAGCACTGCTAAAGTGGGACTGTTAGGATACGAGATTTCCAGAGGACAACTTAAGCCGTATCCTGAGAGATTTCGCGCTCTAAGGGAATTCCCCGTACCAGTAAACATGCATGAACAGAAACGAGTAGTGGGTCTTCTGGCTTACTACTCACAGTGGATACCTAACTTTTCAACAAAAATAAGCCTGTTAACAAGAAATCAACAATTTCCGGTCTCCGAAGAAGTCAAAAGAACATTTGGAAGTTTGAAAAATGAGCTTGAAAAAGCCACCATATATACTATTGATCCGAATCGTTGCAATACCCCTCAACCAAAATGGCCGGCCCGTTACTTTCTTCTCTCGCTCCTTAACAAAAAGTGAAAGAAAACATCCTTCAGTTGAGAAAGAAGCATATGCCATTGTTGAGTCGTTGAGAAAATGGAAACATTTCTTAGTTGGTAAAGCGTTCACACTAGTTACGGATCAGCGGAGATCTGTCACTTGCATGTATATCAGGGCATAGAAGGGGAAAAAATTAAAAAATGAAAAAAATCCAGAGGTGGAAACTAGAACTCTTTTGTGTTTCCACTATGAAGTCATCTATCGCCCTTGCAAGCAGATTACTGTAGCTAAAACATTTACCAGAAACTATCTATCTGCCATCACTCGCAATGACCTTAAATTGCTGCATACTAGTCATGACCATCCGGGCGTTACTCGACTATTGCACCAGGTAAGGGCTAGAAGTTAGAACTCTTCCGTTTTTCCTGTGATGACGTCAGAGCTGTATGAAACTATAAACTGCATAGTTCAAACTAAAGCTACTTGAACCGTGGACAATAATCTCTTCACATGTTTGTTTTAGATGTTGAATATCATACATGTTATAGATGTTGTTGATCATAATGTTATAGATTTTGTTCATCATAAATGTTATAGATGTTGTTGATCATAAATATTATAGATGTTTTTGATCATAGATGTTATAGATGTTGTTGATCATAGATGTTATAGAAGTTGTTGATCATAAATGTTATAGATGTTGTTGATCATAAATGTTATAGATGTTTTAAATGTTATAGATGTTATATGTTGTTGATGTAGATGATATAATTAGGAGGCTGTAGATGATATAAATACTGATGTCATAGATGTTGCTGATATGTAGACCAGTTGTACAAAACCACTGTCTTCCTGGTGCTACATAAAAGTCCGACAACAAATGTCTTGTGTTTAAAGGAAGTGAACTTGGGCGGCTTATTATGCACCTTAGGAAGAAATCTCGAGGGTTGGAAAGCACCTCTTTACTTGCCAGAATTGGCTCGCGGGCCGTAGTAAGAACAACACTGTTGTAGGCAGTTGCGTGTAGATATTATTGTGTGTTCAATATCTACAGTTATTTTTTTTAGTTACAGTACTAAGTTGTCGAAGCTATACAAAGTGAGAAAACATTTATTTGCCTGAGGTAAAGTTTGTATTCGTTAGAATTTTGTTTTTCGATTACTTTAAAAGTCTGTTAGTTTAGGTTAGGGTTAGTAGCTCTTCTACCGGATTGCTTCCTGAAACGTTACCTGTTTTCGTTCACTCCACGCGGGGGGGGGGGGGGGGGGGGGAGGGGGGGGAGAGAGAATTGAGGGTGACAACACTGATACAGTTCATCCTTCAGAGCCGGCATTCTGTGTGGGGAAAACAAAGAGCAAAATTATTTCTGAAAACCTTTAACACAAGAATGTCCAGCAGTCTTGCCTTCGAGTCTGAAGATTTAAGAAGGAGTGTTTCAATGTGCGTGTCTACGAAGTCCGAGCTCTGTTCTAGATATTTTAACTTGTAAATTTTAACACATCAAAGGCAGATAGTAACGTTGCATGCTGATAGTTGATGTGAGCCTTGTTTTAAAAAGTTCTACATGATTCGGATGTCCCTTCAGATTCTGAAGATAATTACATTCTATACCAAACCTCTTGCAAGACGACGGGGGGATGGCAATATGAAGGATTCAAACCCTGGACCTTCGTTGCCACCGAATGTCAGTCCAGAGCTTATACTACACAACCAGACAAGCCATCTTCGGAAGTCTAGACCAGTTTTTGGGTGCATTTTTTGGTGATTTTTTTCTGCGGAATCTGTGGGATTCAAACATGAGACCTTCTTCATCACCAAACGCCATTCCAGAGTGTATACAATACAATCAGAAAGCCATCCTTTCCGCAGTCTACATTTTTTGTGAGTAGTTTTCAATTTAGTTTCAATACTTTGTCACAGATCTCATCATCAAAAACAAACCAAAAATCTTGAAGTTTAATGGAAAACAGATTCCACCATGCACTGTGAGCGAAAGGTTCGTTCGTGGTTAGAACAACAATATGGTCCGGAAATTGTCCTCAGGCCGGAGTTTAGGCATCCCTGCTACATGCAATCTTGGATGTTCTAGAAAAAAAAAAAACCAATTAAAACACGTTTGTAACCTTTTAGAATAAAATGAAGCTTTCTTAGCCTTGGAAGGCTGACCAAAGAAAAAAACTGTTTTTGCAGCCGCTGATATCACAAATGACACGTTTCTAGAACAATCACGGCTGCGGCTATGATGGTGTGGTATTTCATCCGCGGCTTCACGGCTTCTCTAGAAATTCAAACATGTTTCGTTCCATCACAATGAATGGACATTCTTATTTACACAATTGTTTTTTTTTTCTTGTAGCTTCTTCAGCCCACACAATTGTCGTTCATTTTTTTTAATGCCAGTGAAAACATTTTAACTTATAGACAAACAACAATACAGGATTTGTTTGGTCTTTGTTGGCTTTGATAGTATCATGTGAAGTATCTGATGACTGTTACAAATAGTTGACACAGTTATTGAAGTCCAGGCCACGTGATATGAATAAACGATGAGTTGACATGTAGACAATACATTCTCTGTCTCTGGAAATAGTTATTCTTTGACAGCGCGTGCATTCTCTCGGCTGAGCAGACGCAGAAACTGAATAAAAGAAGCCAGGTCTTTGGCCTGAGCTGTCCATTCTTGCTTTAGGAGCTACGCCACGTACCTCACAGGTAGGGAAGCTTTACTGTTTAGATTCTACATTCAACTCAGGGCCGATCATAGGCCACTGCAACCTATGCGGTCGAAGTGGGCCCCGCGCTTTCATAGGCCCCGCGCTAATTCTATGTCTAATTATTAAATTGCAAAATATATACGAAGAATTCCATTCCTGGAAATCTCATGAATTTATTAAAATCTCCTGAAAAATAGACAAAATTGTCATTTGTGGATGCCATTCATTGCGGAAAACGCCAATCCTACGCACGATAAAAGAAAAAAGACTTGTCAGCTTTCATGTAATAAATGTAATAATCGGGTGATTTTCACCTAAATCGGAGGTTCCAATACTTTATTTACTTTTATAGTCACTGGCATATACATATGCCATAGGTTGTAAGGTTCGTAAAGTAAAGTTTATTTGATCTCAATTTTGTACTTGGTAAAGAATGAATAAAATTTAAAGTCGAATTTTTTTCTAATACAGAATCTTAATTTTCAATTATTATCCTTATTCCCATTAATACTAGGCCCCGCGCAATCAGTTTCGCATAGGGCCCCGCAATTGTTAGGACCGGCCCTGACTCAACTAATTGGATTGAACGTTTTCAACACCAGTAATTTTTTTTTTTAGTAATTTTCTGAACTAGAGCTATTAAATTGTTGATTCTAAAAATTTTTTAATTGAAGCTAACAGTTCTAAGATTTATGGGTGAAAAAAAAAAAACACTGAATAAGAATTGTTTTGATATTATACACATTACAATTTTTTTTAAAAAGAATATATTTTAGGCTTTTTAGTTCTTTGTAACACAATAAAAGTAAACATGATAAGTTAATCTTAAGTTTCAATTTTTTTTTTAATAAAATAACAGAGATGAAAATATATGAAAAACGAAAAATTATAAACAATCTTTTTTTATAACAAAGCTTGTCTAAGGGAAAGAATTCTCCAATTACAACTGTATCGCTCAATAATATAGAGTTAAGTTTCCCTTATTCTCGATATCTAGCGAAATAATTAACTACCATTAATTGATTGATCAATTAGTTAATTTTATAATGGATTCATTTTTGTAAGTTACAATACATAAATGTTTAAAACTTCAACAATAGGTATGGAGAATTACGTGTTCAATTATCTAAGGGGACTAAACCCTGCAAATTTACCCGCATTTGTGAGTTGTTGGTATCAAACCTAATAATTAATTGCCAGTAATTAATTGAGTAATTAGTTAATTATTGTATTGAATCATGTGTTGTCTATGCCAATGAATAATTTTACACAATTTCAGCTTGATCCGAGAATGGGTGTAAGTGAAGGAAAAAAGTTACACATTTTTTACCGGACAGACAGACAGATAGACAGACAGCGTGGTCGAGAGGCCAAGGGCGCTTGAACTTGGCTTGGCTTGGCTACCTAGAAGGGGCTCGATGTTCGACGCCCGACTCGGGCAGAGTTGTGTTTACTGAGCGCCTAAAGGCAGCACGGAAAACCAACTCCTAAATACCCCCTCCACTCCACACTGGTCCACAAATGAGATTGGACCAAAAGCGCTCTGAGCATGCTATAAGCATGAAAGTAGCGCTATATAAAAACTATAATAATAATATAAACATTGCAAAAAAAATATATCAATTATCTTTTTTTTATTTAGATATGATATTGGCGTTACCTAATAGCCGAGTGCTAGAACGCTAAGTAAGAACTGAAGAATATGATTTCGAATCCTAGTAATAACTAAGGTTATTTTTCTGAAATACTAAAAATGTCATTGAGTCCAGCCTAATTAGGCACCTGAAATTTTTCATGAAAAAAAGAAAGCTTGGAGTCAGAGGATCTAGTAATTGACGATATGGAGCAGATTATATGAATAATGGTAAAAAAAAAAAAAATTCGTGATGCCCTAAGGGCATAAATGGCCTAAAACGATTCCTGTGAGAGCTGAACTTTTCAACTTTTATACTTGCTACATAAATCTATATGACAAAAAAAATGTTCGGTCTTAATAGCGTTTACGTTTAGACATGTGTTGTATATCAAGGACAATGGACGAACTGGGTTTCGTAATAGATCGTAACCAATTCTTTTACACGATATTTGTATTTCATAGATTCACTACAATAAATGAATATTCACAGTTTATAAATAGAAATATGGCTATGTAGAAATAGTTAAGTATTAATTCTTAAATGTACAGACAGAGGTACTTCTGTTATGTCTGCTGAAGTACAGAAGTATCTTAAGGAAAAGGGGAGTGGCTACGAGCAGGAGGGATTGGTCAAATAGAGAAACTGAACAGTAGTCTTTGGAAAGCTATAACCTTAGCTTTACACTCCCAGGACTTGACTATGACTACATCTCAATGGGAACTGGTATTGCAAGAGGCGTTGCACTCAATTCGGTCACTTCTGTGCGAGGAATAAAACTCCACATGAGAGATTCTTTGGATTCTATCGCAGAAGTAGTTCTCTGAACCTCCCTACCAACGTGGTTATCTCCTGGCCCGTGTTGTTAAAATGAAATAATAGATCCTCTAAGTATGACCCATTAACAGAAGAGGTAGAGCTTGTAAACAGCAACACTCAATATGCTCTTATCAGAACACCTACGGGCCGAGAAGAAACAGTTTCTTTACGGTTGTTGGCGCCCAAAGAAAAAGACTGTTTCACAGAGAATGTGAGACCCCTTGTGCTGAGAGATGGTTCTTTCGGGAATGCTACACCCTCACTTCAAAGCGAAAAAGAAAACAACGCAGAGAACTCTTCTCTGAATCCACCTGCTAACCAAACAACCAAGTCATTCTTATCGGGGGAAGTGGATTCGGTTAAAGCCCCGACCATCGAGTCACCAAGTAACGTTGTTGGTACTGATAGTACTGATAGTACCAGTGCAACCTGCCGATACAATCTAAGAGAAGGAAAATCAAAACCCAACTACAGGGTTTAACAGGACTGTGTTTGATAAACAGATTGCTATTAACCAGTATTGCAGATGTGTTTAGATGTTTATGTTTTATTCATCTTTGGTATTTTGCTTTGACTACCTGTGGTTGTGTTATATGCATAAAATTTAAACGTGTGGGGGAATGTCGTGAATTTGTCTATCTGATTGTCACCCCTAGAGTTTATTTACATTTGTTAGACTGTGTACTGACCTTATTTCGTGTTGTGATCTCTACTATGTGTATAGTTGTTTGTCATTTAGTGTAGTAAAGCTTTAAATGTAACATGTTTTTTTTTTATTCTTGAAGTACGACACAAGCTTTACTGAAGATCAATCTAAGAGGGGGGATTACTCATGAAATATAAACACTGCTATTCTACTTCTGCGTTAGTGTCTTCTGCAGTTGCTTCCCTTTGATTACATTTTGAAAACGTGCTATGGTGTCCGTAGTAAGGCGTAGTTGACGTCGTCTGCTAAATTTCCCATAGCCAATAGAAGGATAAATGTGGTCTGAATTGAAATGTACTCGCTTCATTTGTAGACATAGCGCTATATGTAGTTGGTCTTCGAGACCATCAAAATAATTATGGATGCCTACCTGGACAAGCAGTATTCAATCTGGACTGTCGTTCGGTCGCCTCGATGGTCCCTGGTTCATACCCAGCCCGCTGTCATCCCCTAGTCGTCTTTAATGCATGTATGATATGTTCCTAACAAGTCAGGAGCAAATGGCGTCCGCCGACCTTTCAAATCATTGTCTGGCAAGTCTGGGGTAGGTGACAAATGTGAGCTGAATCGTGCAAATAAGGAAACAGCGTTACCTAACCTTTTTGGCGCCATGAATCGATTATATTTATATATAATGATAGTCTTGTGGCATATGTAAATATATATATATATATATATATATATATATATATATATATATATATATATATATATATATATATATATATATATATATATATATATATATATATATATATATATATTGTATATTGTGTTTTGTGTCATTGATGGAGGACTCCTTGTTTGATGTACATTGATGGAGGACTCCTTGTTTGATGTACATTGATGGAGGACTCCTTGTTTGATGTACATTGATGGAGGACTCCTTGTTTGATGTACATTGATGGAGGACTCCTTGTTTGATGTACATGTTTAGAGCCGTGAATCTAGAAACATACATAGTGCTGTTATTGACGGTCGTTGACTTGTAGCACCAAACTGCTGGTAGACAACTAAATCGCTGTATTATGCCTTAACTAATAAGAGCATGGAATGGGGTTGCCTGAGCTAGGCAGGAAAACATGTGACTTGGCAGAATTTAGGTCATTGGTTAATATGCATGACTGAATGCATGACGCGTAGGACGTAATCATCTTCTTTTTGAAGTAACGTCTGTAGTATATAAGATAACTTAAATTAACTTGAATAACTTCTTTGTGAACGAAACTAAATATAACATTTATTACAATAGAGACAAAATCAACTTGAGATAAAATGAAACAAATGTAGTAAACTTTAGTAACAATATAAAATGGTATTTTGAACAAAGTCAAACTCACTACAAAAACACGTCTTTTCACTCTGGCATTCTGGACTCGTGTCGTCTGCCAAAGACAGCTTACGACCGTGCCGCTTATCTTGCATCTTGTACCTGACAAAAAAAAGGATCAATAAAACAAATTAATCAATTTGTAAATAAATTATAGGTAATTAATTATTTTGTTTGATATCGAACAAGGGAAATAAATTGAACTTGACTTGTGGCGGTATAAATTGAGTTAGTCCTCTTTCTACTTTGTCGCTTAAAGCTGGAAACTAACAATGAATGGCTATGAAATCTTCTATTTTCATAGGCTCTTCACTAAAATACATTCAACTCTTTCTAACTGACGATACCAACGTTGATTCCATCAGAACGTGTTAAATAATAACGGAGAGAAAGAGTTAAAAGCTATCCCGGTAACCATCACCCTGGTGCACCCTTCTTTCTACAAACTAATTGATACAATTTCCCTTAATATAAACTATATTTTAAACCATGTATTTTTTCTTCTCTTTTGAGCGTCATTGTTCTATTTCAGTAATGAGGGCCAATCATTTTGTCCACTTTACGCTGTGGTCATCTTTGCTACTAGTTATTCCGGCCTCTGGTCAGTGGTCCAAGTCTACAGGCTGGGGAGGTGCGGGTAATGGCAAGCGAAGTATAGGCGCCAGGAGTGAACAACTCCACGTCGATGGGCGCCGAGACTTTTCTGGTACGTTGAAGGGCTTATCTTTTTATCTGCTGACACTCGGACACATTCCAGATACAGGGGAGACTATCACCTGGTGGAATAATCAGGATGCACTTAAAGACAAGACGGATAAATTCTTACTGGTAAGTGGAGAATTCAATATTCAAGGTGGTTACGATGTAGATCTGAAATTCCTGGTTCCGGTTTGTATCCTTTAGCAACTCTCCATCCCCCCCCCCCCCCCCACTAAAAAAAAAGGGCTGCAACACAATTATTTTAATAGCATAAACCTGTTCCAAAACTAAATTTTAACACAATTACAAAGACATTTTGAGTGGAAAAAAGGGCGGCATCCGTTTACCAAAAGTGATACACCCAGGCAGGTAAAAAGGCCGGTTTCAATTTTTTCAGAAAGAATATCAGAATGAAATTCTATCAAAGGCAAATGACAGAAAAGAATGAAGAAAGAAGGTTGACAGATCTTGTGTGATGCCCCAACGGTCCAGCAGACCAAGGAATAGGTGAAAGCGAAGGTGAAGTTAGATGTGAACCTGGCCTAATTGATTTCATATAATGATTATCTTACAATTCTAAATGTTTTGTATAGGGTTAATCTCTTATTCAAAGCCTCATTAAAAAAAAACAATTCGTAAAAAACAAAAAATTGTAATCCTTAGTTAGGTGTCTTGTAAATATAGATTGTAACTACAGTTCATGCGATGTTATAAAAAAAACTACTTATTAATTGTTATTAATTAATAGATAAGATAAGATAAAATAAGATAAGATACATGATTAATAACGATGGCATCCAGAGCCGGCCCGTGAAGATAATGGTCGAGGTCTTCTAGCAGTTGAACACCGCAACGTGTAGGCCTAAATATTTTAAACGAGCATTTAAAGGCAGTTAGTGTTAATAAACTTTATTTGTAAAAGGGTGTAACGTAATGGACTAGCACACAGGGGCCGCCTATAAGTTTGTGCGTAACACAAACTCCTTTCAATGGCCCCTTTTTTTTTTTTTTTAGTCATTTCTAACATGTGAGTTTTTTATTTTTCAGAACGTACTACAAAACAAACAATACGAAACAATCCGAAGCAAAAGATACGAAAGAAAATCTTTATCTCGACGAGTAAGAGTGAAATAACTGGATCACATCTTGACAAAGGAGGCGACGGAGAGCAGTGTATTCATTAAATAGACAATACATTTCTGGGTTTTTCCTTTTTTTTTTAATGTCCTTCACGAGCTGATTTCAATACTTTGTACATATTTTATGATGAAATAAAAACATCTAAAAGGAATAATTGAAAGAGTCCTCTTTTGCTTGTTGGTTTTTTTAGAGACTTTATTTGAACAACATGGGCATTGTAATGGGCACATTAAAACAACATGAGCTTCAAGAAACCCAATGATTTTTTTAAGTCTCTATTTATGTTCTTTACTCCAGGCCACTTGTTCTCTAAAACTGACTTCCTTTTACACACAGTCCCGACACACTCTTGTTCACTCCACCATGTGCACTCAAGGTCCACTGGTCATTTCATACACAGGCACACACACTGCACTACCAGCCACCCAAAACAGATACATTTACTATCACAGGCGAAGCTATGAATTTGCCATCATTTGGGGGCCCGGGGGCTTGACCTCTCTGGGGGATCCTGCATTTTGCGTAATCCTTAATATTTAATCTAAAAAAAACACTAATTTTAGAATAAATAAGTCATGCCTCTGAGTCTTGCCCCTGTGTATAAAATGCTGGCTTTCCCATCAAGAGATTCTAGGTCTATAAATACTTGCGCCGAACCAAAGAATAGGTCTAACATGAAATCCGCCAGGAAAACAAGCATATTAGCAGTTTTTGATGTCACTGACATATAGATATGCGTAGGAAGTAATTATGTTCTCTTTACGTCTATAGCCAATAATAAATCTTTCTAAAATGATACTGATCAGTTGATGGGCGCCGTAACTTTTCTGGCACAAGGTAGAGTCGCCCCGATTGAAATAAAGGAGTAAATACGATCTAAGACGACTAGTTTAGACCAGCTGGAGGAGTAACCCATATGTACAAGACGGGATTATGGGACAGCTTGTTTGTTTGTTTGTAAAATGTTTTCCATGTTTCGGGTGTTCCTTCAAAGTTGAAGATAATTTATCCAAAATCTTGCCCCGGAGCCTCCACATACTTAAATCCTGCCCTGCGCATTACATTTACTTAGGCTTAGGGTCGGTTTCTTTGCATTGACGGGCTTGTCATGTATTCCAAGAGAACCTAATAAAAAAAAAACCGGTTTGCAATAGGAACGGAGGGTGGGGCTGGCACAACTACATCTAAAGCCAGGGGCGGACTGGGTGTCAAAATCGGCCCGGGGGTTTCTATTTCATCCGGTCCATAATTGTATATTAGATGATGGACATATTCTATTCCAAATTTAGGTTACTTGACCTCAAAATCATGACGTTAAGTTTGAATATGTTTCGATAGCTGTACACATCTTCTTATCTTATCTTATCAAATACAGACGTTACTTTAAGAAAAAAAGATGATTACGTCCTACATGACTGTAGTGACTATAAATGCATCGCTCAGAGGAACTCTTTTGTAAGAGAATGCTATAAAACCTTCAACAATTTAACACGTGCCTTAGTGACATCCATGCGACATTTATCTTATAAAATACAGACGTGATTTTTAAAAAAAAATGATTACTGTGGTCTTACTGGCCCAATTGGGTACCGGTCAACCGGGCATTTGCCTGAATGCCAATATAGCCAGTCCGCCCCTGATCTACACTATCAATTAATAAACACCAGAACATAAGCCAAAACCTTCATGGTCAGTTGAATGACATCTTTATTTAACATCAACAACAACAGATGAAGTAGTGAATAGTTAAGATGGTATCAAACTAAATCAACAATAACAGAATCTCACAACCACAAAGACCACTGAGATCGCTCTCACAATAGCATCAACAGTGAACCCTAAACCCTAACCTGTCAGTAACGAGAGACCTCATACATGACTTTTTAAAAATTGTATTTATAGCTTAACTGCGTGATGTTTTTCTTGGGTGTCTATTGTAAGCGAAACTTTAATGTGAAGAGATTATTTCTTGCTTTCATGGAATTCTTAACAGAAACCAAAAGCTCTAACTCGTTGAATGTCACTTTAAGAGTCTGTATTAAGGCTATGACGACCTGCTAACTATTGTAAAAAGACGAAAGCTTAAAACCTTTGGCCACATTACAAGATCTACGGGGCTCGCAAAGACCTTACTTCAGGGAACAGTGCCAGGAAAGGAGAAGAGGCAGAAAGAAAAAGCGATGGGAGGACAACATTAAAGAATGGACGGGCCTGCCATTGAGAGAGGTTCTAAACAAGGAAAAAAAAAAAGGGAGGAATGGAGAAAGACGGTCGACAAACCTTGCCTGGTGCCCCAACGGTCCAACAGACTAAGGGATAGGTAATGGTAGAAAATTAAGGCCATGTTGGCAGACAGAGAAAACGGCGAAGACTTTAAAGAATGAACGAGGTTATCACCAAGATTCTACTCAAGGCAAAAAAAAAAATGACAGGAATTAAGAAAGACGGTCGACAGGTCATTTAAGGTGCTCCAATAGTTTGTATTCGGATTATATATTTATTTACAATAACATACCATACAAATAAGTTAACATATCTACGTCCAGTTCATGATATAGAGGTGAGCTGTCAAGGTGATCGAACTAGTGTACATAGTTCATGACCGCAAGTTCTATATTTTGTTCATAAAGATTTTGTTTAATAATAAAAGACATAATTTTTAGTATTAAAATATTTCAATATATTAGTTAAATAAAAACTTTCCCTAAAATGCATATTTTTAAACAATCTTATCAATAAAAAGCTAAGTTATGCTCTGACTCAATTAGTATGATAGTCTAATTGTTGTGTACAAATTCTTCACTGCATGCTGTATAGCAGATGTATAAAATATACACACGTACAGAATGTATGAATTTTAGTTTTGTCCTTTTCTTGTTAGGTGAACAAGGAGTGTTGGGTCCGAGCTTGTCCTGACTTGTCCTAGCTTGTCCTGACTTGTACTGGGTCTAGATGTTGATGTTGGGCATCTGAAGCTTGAGGTTGAACTTGTGCCCTCCCACCATGACGTAGGAGGGCATTTCCAGAGAGAAGGTGATGGGCAGAGCGATCTCCGTGTTCTTAAAGTGGCAGCCGGGAGAGTGGTCTTGCGTGGGCTTGGGCGGGTTGTCGTTGTGGTGGTCATTGGTGGACATCGTTACTGAAAGACACACACCAGATATGGACAATGGTTAGTCAATCTGTAACTAAATATTTATGGTAACGAAAAAAATAAGGAAAACTAATAATATGAAGAGGTGGTTGAGCGGTTAAGCGCTCGGCTTCTGAACCTAGGTGAATATCGGTGAAGACTGGTATTTTGAATTTCGGGATTTTTAGGGCGCCCCTGAGTCCACCCAACTCTAATGGGTACCTGACTTTAGTTGGGGAAAGTAAAGGCGGTTGGTCGTTGTGCTGGCCACATGACACCCTCGTTAACCGTTGGCCAAAGAAACAGATGACCTTTACATCATCTGCCCCATAGATCGCAAGGTCTGAAAGGGGAACTTTACTTTAATAATATGAAGACAAAGAATTGAAAATGAGTTTGTAATGAAAGATTTGTTATAAAAAAAAATAATGGCAATGTCTTCGATTCCGAAGATTAAGGATTAGTGCAGTGTTTCACATAACTACGCAAACCCAGTCGCGACTGGCATGTATTTCCGCATCTCTTGCAGACAAAGGCGTTGTCCGCTGGCGGTCTATTTAACTTTTCGTCTTCTGTGCCTGTCTTCAATGAGGTCTTGTCTTTGGGTCTCAAATGTGTTCCCCGCAGACTTATTGAGAGCTCTCAGGCTGTCTCTCTCAGGGGCCATCTGCTGCCAAATACTTTCTTCTATGCCAGCGAGCGCGAAATGGCGCCAGAGTGGATCTTTATAGCGCTAACGGGGGGCACCCCTGTTAGGCCGTCTTCCTTTAAGCTCGCCGAAGAAGATCGACTGGGCAGCACAGTGTCCAACAATGCATCACTGTCCAGAGAACTAGACTACCGTCTCGCAAAGGCCAACAGAGCTTTTGGTCACCTTAAACTGAGAGTATGGCGGAATAGGTCTCTTCACCTAGCAACAAAAGTCAATGTTAATAAAGCAGGGTTTCTCACTACACTCTTGTATGGCTCTGAGACTTGGGTGCTCTATCGAAGGCATTTAGCATCCTCGAACACGTCCATCAGATGTACCTTCGCTCAATAATGGGCATACGCTCCATAAAGGGCATACGCTGATAAGACTACATTACAAATGACTATGACTGGCGGCTTTACCATTCGACAGCTTTGTTTGTTGTTTTGTTTTACATGTTTCGGATGTTCCTTCAGAGTTGAAGATAGTTTACTTTCTTGTCCAAACCTACCGCAGGACGACGGGGGATGGGAGCGGGCAGGGTTTGAACCCTCGACCGTTGATAAATCCGAACGACAGTCCAGCGCGCAAACCGCACGATCAGGCAGCTGCGCAGGGTTGGACACTTATCCTAAATAAAGACTGCTATAAAAAAAATTACGTAAAGTGAAATTTATAATGTGAAATACATAATGGTCTAATGCTACCGGAGTGAACGACTGTATAGAAAATTACAATAGACATAGATCTTATTATATGACCAAAGTGAATATATATATAGAGAGAGAGAGAGAGACTGCGCGGCTTTCATCACTCAGAAACTCTTCAATTTCAAAAGTTTTATGATTTTCATTTACCCCAGACTGGGATTTTTTTTTCATTTCGGGATTTTTGGGCACCTCTGAGTCCACCCAAATCTAATGGGTACCTGACAAAAGTAGGGAAAAGTCGTTGTGCAGGCCACATGACACTCTAGTTAACCGTAGGCCAGAGAAACGGATGACCTTTACATCATCACAAGGTCTGAAAGGGGATCATTACTTTTTTATAACGTTGTATTTTTGTTTAATAACATAAGACCTTTTTTTTTTCACTCGATTGTCCATTTGTCCATTGTTCTTTATGGCTTTAATATACTTCATATACAAAGCTCGTACAATGGAAAATTAAATTAACAGTCTAAGCTTTTGGATTATTTTGAATATATGAGTAAAATGTGAAGTGTCAATGATTTTTCGCATTTCTATTCTCCAGTTATTTCCCTTTACTTTTATCTATGACGTGGAAATAAATTTAAAAAAATATTTTCAAAGCCTAACTTTTTAAATTATTATTTACATACATAAGTGAAGGTTGCGAGTCGGCGGGCAACAGCATGACCTTGAACTTCAACGGGTAGAGGATCATGGGACCGGAAGCTTCAGTGGCTTCTGGTTTACTTTCACCGCCAACTGCGGAAGAAAGCAAAACATTTTTAATTTGGAATTAATTTTAGTTTTTTTTTTATTGGGTCTTAACTTTTTTTCTAAAATTATGTTACGCTTGATAGCACTTTTGTATTTTTTTTAAATCGGAGAGTTTAAACGAAAAGCGGAATGGAGAAGGTTATAAGATTATCTTATCTTATCTTATAAAATTCAGACGTTACTTTAAACAAAAATGATGATTACGTCCTACGCGTATCCCTAGGTCGATCTAGTCATGCATGTTAACCAATGACTTAAATTATGCCAAGTCACTGGTTTTCCTGGCTGACTCAGGCAACCCATTCCATGCTCTAACAGGGAAGAACGAGCATTTCACACTAGAGTTTAATCACAGCAATATGCAACAGCGTCACTAGGAGGTGGTGCGAACCGCATAAGATGACATTTGAAGAATATAATTCAAGTTTGGAAAACTGGGAAACATAGTTAGCCTCACAGACTTGACTCTTTTTCTCCGAACTGACGATACCAACGTTGATTCCACCAGAATTTGGTAAATAATTACGGAGAGAAAGAGTATAATAATTGTTATGATTGAAGTAAAGAAGAAAAAAAAGGTGTCGCCATCTTGTGTATATTGTTGTATATCTCACTGTTCCTAGCAAAGCAGAAAGGGACATAACTTAGCCGCATTGAAGAAATGTTTTCATAGAGTGATGTGACTTTCTTAAAGGTGGACATAGACCCAGAGTCAAAAGAAAATAGCGTATGATGGTTTTCAACTTAAGACGAAAAAGAGCTTATAAGATGAGTTATGATATCTTTGAATAGTCTGGGATAGAATGAGATTCAACTTTTTGATGAGACCATCTCAGGGACATGCCAGTGCTACTACAATGTCTGGATTCAATAAGGGAGGTGCAGGCGATTTGTAAAACAAAAACTAGTTTTAATGAATGTGCAGTACACTTTCTTAATCAATGCTAGTGTGTCTTTTTTTTTTTTTGGCTTCTTATTGGGGGGGGGGGGGGGCGCACAGGTGGAAAAACATTTTTGTTTCCTGTTGAAGGATAGCATCCCAACACGAGCCGGATACGGCCCGCAGCCCGTAGGCTGGGCCTCACTTCTCTTAGTTTTATTTCGTTTCGCCGTTATGTTGTGTATACCTAACGTAGGGGGGGGGGGGGGGGAAACACTTTTGTTTCATCTCATTTCTAGTCATGTTTTTTTGTTTTATCACCAAAAATGGAAAATATCTTTTTTTTTTTTAAATCCCCTTCTAAAATACACAGCTCATCATAACGGACCGCAATCGTCTGCTGTTCTCCATGTCGTCTGCTGTTCTCAACGTAATAGTGGACCTATTTCTTTCTCTAGTTATTTAGCCAGTTCTTTACGACTCTTCACAACATCTAGTACCTGTATTTGTAGACTGTACAGGAGCAGACAGCACGGCTGAGCAGACGAGAAGTAACACAACCAACAGGCTGACCTTGACCTTGATGATAAGGTTGATCAGAGCCGACATTCTGTGGAAAGAAGCAAATAGAACGATGCCTCTAGACATAGCAGGTTAATAAGAAGGAAACTATTCGTCTATTATTCATGTAACAAAAAAAAAAAGAAAGGATCATGTGACTTTGGAGAAATATGCAATGGGCCTCATTCACCAATCGTAAATAAACATATTTAGCCACGTCATAATATTGATAAAACAATGAAAATACGAATCATGTGACAGCCTTTATGGATTACATAATTTGTATAGAAGATATATAGAATCGCGTGGCTAAATGCTGTATGTTTACGATTGGTGAATGAGGCCCATTACTTTCAAATAGTCCTATATTTAGACCTAGTAACTACAACTCTAACGCAACGTGAATCTTTTCCTCTCTGCCAGTGCTGCAAAAAATGGCGCCTGCTTTTTAGTGCTTTAGTTGTAAAATAACAATGCACACATAATAATTCAGATGTAATGGCTTAATATGAATCAGTTACAACATTAACTGAACGGTGAAAACAACTCCCATAACAACAGACTTTGTTATCTTCTTATCTTTTTATCTTATATAATTCAGACGTTACTTCAAAAAAGAAGATGATTACGTCCCACGCGTCATGCATTCAGTCATGCATATTAACCAATGACTTAAATTCTGCCAAGTCACTGGTTTTCCTGGCTAGCTCAGGCAACCCATTCCATGCTCTAACAGCAATAGGGAAGAAGGAGTATTTGTACAAATTTGTCCTAGCATATGGGACGAGGAATGTGCTTTCCTTGACATAAAGTTCGATCTAGGAAGAGATATACACAAATCAAGAAATTGCGTAACAGGAAATCTAGTAATATTTTTTTAGCGCTTGGGTTTTTATGAGCTATTGTTAGGTTTACAAGATTTCAGTGGTGTATAGAACAAAACAGGGTTCCTTTGCTATTAGTCAACATCGACGCGTCGTATTAGGTAACATGCACATTAACAACCATTCAGAAACAGACCGAAGACAAGTGACAAAAAATATATATCAGTTTGTGTAGTCAAATAGATGGAGGGAACCTTCCATTGGCCTGGAGTTACAAGAGTTTTAGATTAAACTCTTAGGCCATTTACAAATAGAAGTCGCTGTGGCTGAGTGGTACAGCGCTTGGCTCCAGAACCGAAGGGTCCCGGGTTCGAATCCTGGTGAAGTCTTGGGTTTTTAACTCGTGATCTTTAGGGAGGACTCATAGTTCACCCAGCTCTATTGGTGCCTGGCATTAGTTTGGGGAAAGTAAAGGCAGTGGGTCGTTATGCTGGCCACATGACACCCTCGTTAACTGCGGCCCACAGAAACAGATGTCAGCTCTTTCAGTGTAAACGTACAGATTGGCTCTGATGAATAGCATCCTGTCAACTCTGTTAACGAAAAATTCCATCGGCGTATTAAGAAGAAAAAAAGGGCAAATGGCGTTGAATAGGGTTAAGTGTGGATAACACCTAACTCTTGTACCAAGATATTAGGCTGATAGCCAATCTGAGCTATTAAAAGAGATGTTAGGGCCGTGGTAGAAGAGTTTGAAGTAAAATATAATGCTTTGGCTTCAGCAGCAAATAGTTGATGGCATTGACCCACTTGCCTATGATGTCTGCTTCACCCTAAAATCAAGTCAACAGCAGCAAAGAAGATAAAACTAGCTTTATGAATCTTAATCACTATAAACGAAATTCTATAACGGCTATAACAGTATATGTATATATATATTGTAATAATCTAAGTAAGGCAACTCAACTAGGAAAGGTGTTTATTTACAGGACATAATACACATGATGATAGTCTGCCCTAGCACAGCTTGTTCTAAGTTCCCAGACTTGGGGGGAACTCCGTTGATTCTCCAATATCAGCATTCATTCCAAGTCTAGTCTAGAACAGTGCATAACCTAGAGCGCACCTTCTGCGCTAACTTGGATGGCGGTGTGCAGGGCAGGGCTATAGCCTAATAACAGTCAGTGTTGGTGTGTTGTGATAGGCTATCAACAAGTCACTCTTCTTTGGCTCGCTCTACTTCCCTTGTCTAATTTTGTACTTTTGGACGACAAGAGAATGCTCTTCGTTTAAAACAACGGAAATGTCTCCTTTCGTAATCAATTTAACATTGTGTTTCCGGTTTGTTATGCTTACGAAAAAAAAAAAGAAGCTAATTTATGCATTAAATCAAAACAGATAATTATGTTAAGACTAGATTAATTTACAATAGTTAGAGAGGACAGGTTGCGTGCTTGTGTGCAAGACTGACTCTGTCTTGTGTGTAACTGGTTGGAATGGAGGCAACGAAATGAGGTCAAAACATCTCTACAGACAGTTGGCTTGTCAGTTCTGTGACACAGCTACCTAAATGTCAGAAGCAAAATGGAGCCTGCTTTGAATTTTTTAGCGCTTCAGATGTAAAACAACAGTATTATACTCATAGGAGTTGGGTGGACTCCACGACGCCCTACATCACCAAATTCGAACCCAGGACCCCAGGTTCGGAAGCCAAGCACTTAACCACCCAGCCACAACACCAACATGACTGTTAAGCACTTCATAATAAAATTCGCACTTTTCAAATAATTAGGTAAAACTATATGGATGATATATATTTTTACTTGCAAAATTTTGTTATGAATTAAATATTTAAGACAACAGCAACTAAAAAAAAAAACCCAGATCGATCTCTTTTTCAAATGAAACAGTTTCATTATTATTATGTGCTTCATAGATCAAAAAAAATTAATTAATAATTAAATTAATTAATTAGGTACGTAATAAATCATATGTATTTGTTGAACAAGATTACGGGAATAGGCCAAGAGGTCCGAGCAAGACACGACAAATTTAGAAGCCAAAAAAATACATGAAAACATTCTCCCTGCTATTTATAGAAACCTGGACATGTAAGAACAATATTCTATGACGTCAAATATCTCACAATTATTAATCTTACTCTCTACCCCTAAATATAGAAATGAAAGTGTACGAGAGTTTCATGGTGTGTGCAATAGATCTTTTAAGAAAATATTTACCTCTAAAAAAGTAAAAGTTCATCTACAGACATTTTTTTTTTTTAATTCATTAACTGGGTCAAGTTTATTTTTAGAACAATGCTGTCACATTTAGCTATCAAAACACACACACACACACACACACATAAAGACAGAGGAGGACAGGTGCTATATCTGCTGTTTAAAATCTCCGCCAATTCAACATTGCCTTTCAGCGATATTGATGTAGAACTTTTTATCCTACTTAAAAAGAGTCCGGCACTTTTTGAATGATAATTTTAAATAGAACATTCCTAGCCGTAGAATATCCTAACCAAGATCTATCTAACTAAACTCTGTCTGTCTGTGTCTGTTTCTCTTTTTTCAACAGAATTCTACAAAGCAAAAATTAGGGAGAAAAACATTTAAGTAAAGTTGACCATAGTGGCCATTTTTAGTCTCTATACTCTATGCGAACATGAAAATATATTAGTTATTCCAAATTTCAAGTATGTTTAATCCATCAGGCAGTTTAAATTATCGTCAGGGTAGCACTGGCTCAATAGTTCAATAAACAAATTTTTAAAAAGCTAGTGATTTTAAGTGATTTAATAAGTGAATCGATAAGGGATTCGATAAGGGATTCGATAAGTAATCGAATGACAGTTCGATAAGTAATATAATGAGTGATTCGATTAGTGATCGTTGAATGATTTGATAAATGATCCAATTAGTTACTTTAAGAGTGATCCTATAAGTGCTTCAATAACTGATCCGATGACGGATTTGGTAAGTGATCCAAAGAGTTCTTTGATAATTGATCGTATAAGTAATCCGATGATTGATTCGATATATGACCAGAAGAGTGATCCGATTATTGATTCGATATATGACCAGAAGAGTGATCTGATGATTGATTCGATAAATGACCAGAAGAGTGATCCGAATATTGATTCGATAAATGACCAGAAGAGTGATCCGATGATTGAGTCGATATATGACCAGAAGAGTGATCCGATGATTGATTCGAAAAATGACCAGAAGCGTGATACGATGATTGATTCGATAAATAACCAGAAGAGTGGTCCGATTATTGATTCGATATATGACCAGAAGAGTGGTCCGATGATTGATTCGATATATGACCAGAAGAGTGATCCGATGATTGATTCGAAAAATGACCAGAAGCGTGATACGATGATTGATTCGATAAATAACCAGAAGAGTGGTCCGATTATTGATTCGATATATGACCAGAAGAGTGGTCCGATGATTGATTCGATATATGACCAGAAGAGTGATCCGATGATTGATTCGAAAAATGACCAGAAGAGTGGTCCGACGATTGATTCGATATATGACCAGAAAAGTGGTCCGATGATTGATTCGATATATGACCAGAAGAGTGATCCGATGATTGATTCGATAATTGACCAGAAGAGTGATCCCATGATGGGGTGCAGTGCACCTAAAGACAGTAAGCAATTTCTTCTGTTAACGTACAAGTCTACAAAGAGATGAAGGCGCGGTGGTTGAGCGGTAAAGCGCTTGGCTTCTGAACCGGGGTCCTGAGTTCGAATCCTGGCGAAGACTGGTATTTTTAATTATGTGATCTAATGGATACCTGACATTAGTTGAGGAAAAGTAAAGGCGGTTGGTCGTTGTGCTGGCCACATGACACCCTCGTTAACCATAGGCCACAGAAACAGATGACCTTTACATCATCTGCCCCTATAGATCATTAGGTCTGAAAGGGAAACTTTCCTTTTTTCGACAAAGATATAAATCCAAAGAGCTCTGGGCGGCTCTGGCACTCAGCATAAATAATAATAAAAAACAAATTCACATCAAATGAATCTTAAGGAAGGAGTCAATCACTGGGTGCTTCTTCGTACATTTACAACTAATCTCAGGAATATGTGAATCAACGGCGAAGTAATTCGACACTTAAATACAACTAAACTAATGGCCGACTGGTCGTGAGGTAAGCGCTCTGGGCTGTCGATTCTATGGTCGCAAGGGATCTCAAGTTTGAACCTTTCCCGCTTTCAAAACGATGCAACGGTTTTGATAATACTTAAATTCCAAAGTCTATGAACATTTAGAATCTCGGATATAAAATAATACTCTTTAATTATTTAATCAATTAATAGCTAAAACAAATATTGGTGACTTATAACGCACACTACTGTTGTAACGTAACGAAAGGCTGTTTCATTCAACTCATTTAAATCGAATTTACAATCTCACAACAAGCGTTTATAATTTGGGGAAAGCCTGGTAAAATGTGATCAAAGCTTAATGCAGTCTACATTGAAAGCTCAGCTCTAGAAAAGAGACTATACAGATTCCACCAGAATGTATTTTAATCAATCAATTTGCATACGCTAAAAGAATCTAAAGGATAAATCTGTGGAAAAACATGCCAGTCGCGACTGGGTTTGCGTAGTTATGTGAAACACTGCACTAATCCTTAATCTTCGGAATCGAAGACATTATTATTATGTTAGAAAAGAACGAGTATTCATTGTCCCGCGCAGCCAGGGTCGAGTTTCGTTAAGAGAAACAAAATTCATTCCGTTCCCTTTATTATTATTATTATTATTATTATAAAAGAACGAGTAAAGTCTTGGAGTAATGTAGTAAGGCAGAACCAGAGTGGAGATAGTGAGTCACCCAGGTATATACCTCTTCTTATGTGCACAGAACCTAGTTTATCACGATTAATGTGCAGATTCATCTTCTAATTATGCATACAACGAGAATGTTTGTTGAATCCCTGGGAGAGGTTTATCATCACAATTGTTTACACGGATGAACGATTTGAAAATGTCAACATTCATTTCTGTTGTCCATTTGGTCCTTTTGGCTCCTCTTGTTCTACCACAAACAGCACCTCTCAATTGTGTGGGGTGCGAGTCGGGGAGTAGACCGACCTCTTGTGTTAGATCATGAGGTTGTAAATTACCTTCAGTAAACACTCGACTCATTATTATTATTATTGTTATTATTATTATTACATTAACCAAGAGATCGAAATGAAGACTTAAAACACCACTACTCACCTTATGGACATGGTCGACTGGGCTTAACCACACTATGTGGGACTCCTGTCAGAACTAGGCCAGCCTGTGAGGGACTCATGTCACTAGAAAGGTGTGAGGAAATCCATAAGCACACAAATAGACACACACAGATCTTATGACGTCACTCGCTTGACAATGTCATTAATTTAATGCCCTGACAAATTTCTTTTCCAAACCAGGTAAACTAGTGAATGTCACTTTTTTTTTTTTTAAACTTTACTTTATCCTTCCGCTTTAACCAGGAGGTGCTGTGTGAT
Source organism: Biomphalaria pfeifferi (assembly GCA_030265305.1). Classification (NCBI taxonomy): domain Eukaryota; kingdom Metazoa; phylum Mollusca; class Gastropoda; family Planorbidae; genus Biomphalaria; species Biomphalaria pfeifferi. The sequence continues at coordinate 1,346,072 of JASAOG010000131.1, read as the reverse complement.
CTGACGATCTGTTGAAATGTACGAGACACTGTTTCAAGCGTAGAAACCTTCTTTTTGTAGAATGGTTTTTACTGAGGTTACAGGACACATACACGCCCAAAGCAGAACAGAAAGGATGATCATCATTATCATCTAACTCTATTTGAGTGAGGGCTTGACAGCTTCCAAAGCAGACACAATGCTGTTATGTGTAGTGCATGTACGTCACCATCAGGTCAAGAATTTGTGCTTTCTCAAGAGGATAGATGCAAATGAAATAGGACCAAAAAAAAAACAACAACATGATTAATTTAATTCGATGAAACGAAGCCTATAACATGTTGTAAAACTATATTATGAAGTCGATTTTCTTTAAATGGTACTTTGTGAGGAGAATGCCTTAGACTATGAACTAAGCCAATGTAAATTCTATTTCTTTCTTTTGTTCATTGTGCTGTGACAGCGCATAACTCGCTGAAGACAAGAAAACAGCCTTGACAAGAAGAAAACAGCCTTGACAAGAAGAAAACAGCCTTGACAAGAAAACAGCCTTGACAAATAGAAAACAGCCTTGACAAATAGAAAACAGCCTTGACAAATAGAAAACAGCCTTGACAAGAAAACAGCCTTGACAAGAAGAAAACAGCCTTGACAAGAAGAAAACAGCCTTGACAAGAAAACAGCCTTGACAAGAAGAAAACAGCCTTGACAAGAAAAGAGCTTTGACAAGAAAACAGCCTTGACAAGAAAAGAGCTTTGACAAGAAAACAGCTTTGACAAGAAAACAGCCTTGACAAGAAGAAAACAGCCTTGACAAGAAAACAGCCTTGACAAATAGAAAACAGCCTTGACAAATAGAAAACAGCCTTGACAAGAAAAGAGCTTTGACAAGAAAACAGCCTTGACAAGAAGAAAACAGCCTTGACAAGAAAACAGCCTTGACAAATAGAAAACAGCCTTGACAAGAAAACAGCTTTGACAAGAAAACAGCTTTGACAAGAAAACAGCCTTGACAAGAAGAAAACAGCCTTGACAAGAAAACAGCCTTGACAAATAGAAAACAGCCTTGACAAATAGAAAACAGCCTTGACAAATAGAAAACAGCCTTGACAAGAAAACAGCCTTGACAAGAAGAAAACAGCCTTGACAAGAAGAAAACAGCCTTGACAAGAAAACAGCCTTGACAAGAAGAAAACAGCCTTGACAAGAAAAGAGCTTTGACAAGAAAACAGCCTTGACAAGAAAAGAGCTTTGACAAGAAAACAGCTTTGACAAGAAAACAGCCTTGACAAGAAGAAAACAGCCTTGACAAGAAAACAGCCTTGACAAATAGAAAACAGCCTTGACAAATAGAAAACAGCCTTGACAAGAAAAGAGCTTTGACAAGAAAACAGCCTTGACAAGAAGAAAACAGCCTTGACAAGAAAACAGCCTTGACAAATAGAAAACAGCCTTGACAAGAAAACAGCTTTGACAAGAAAACAGCTTTGACAAGAAAACAGCTTTGACAAGAAGAAAAGCGCCAGAGAAGAAAATCAAGACAACAAAAACGAGCCCCAGTGTGCAGCTTATCATTTTGGGCTTACGTAGATCTTACCAGCCACACGAGGAGGCGTAAAAATGCAGGGCAAAACCCACAGCATCCTGAATGACAAAAGTGGCCCTCACCGTATGAGGATGGATGATCTTTATTATATATAGCAAAATTTTCAGCGCAAGTCACTAAGTCATATATAGATATATTATATATATAACCTATATATATAGTATATATATATATATATATATATATATATATATATATATATATATATATATATTTGTATGCATGTGTAACTTAAAGAAAATGCAACGGCGCCTGGTGAGTATATTTGCCCAACCTGCGATCGCAGCTGTGTATCAAGGATTGGCCTCTTTAGTGATTGTGATTTTGGGCACATCGGCACAATTTAGGCCATGTCGTGCCTGCAGTCCCTCAAGGGCCACTCTCCCTCCACACAGCAAAGGCCAAATTCCATACAGTCAAATCATTAAAGTCAAGGTCTATTCACAGTTAAAATAGTAGAGGTAGTAAAAATTTAATAATTTGGTAAAAATCTAATGTAAATAGTACATGTCTACAGAATTCATAAATCAGATCTTCGTAGACAACCCCACTTCCCGGATAAAGCCCAGTACCTTCCCAGGGTCGACATTATTGAATAGTGTTTTTAAATTAGTGGCTCTAAAATATTTTTCCCTGACATCCTGGTATCTGGGGCAGTCGATGAGGATATGTTCCACGGTGAGGCGAGAGTCACAATACTCACAAAGTGGGGGCTCTTCTTTCTTCAGCACAAAAGAGTGCGTCTTTAGTCACACAAGAAGTTGCAAAGGGAAAAGATCGTCTCTCGAGACGTAAAATGCCACAGATGTGTAACTTATGTCTGTAAATAGTAACTTCTTTAGATCTTCGGAATTTTGTCTTGACACTGATCACGATGATATAATTAGATGGCATTAGCTAAGCAAAGGGCTTGGGGAGTCTAGCACATCCACATGGTCCTACACAATAAATGGTCAAAGGTTAAAGTTTAAGTATGTGACTGAAAAAATGCGTACCCAAAAATAAAATTATAAATGTAAAATATTTAATCCATTTACTTAAATAATTTACTACATACGGTAAGTCAATCTAGGCCACGTTTTAAATATAGATCTATATAAATCTCTATATCGATCTAGGTCTGTAGTTCCTTTTTGCCAGTTTAGAGAGTTGAATTTATGTACTTTTAATTTTAAAACAATAGTGTTGATCAGGGGCGGACTGGGTATATGGGTATTTGGGCCTCATGAATGCCACTGTGGCACGCAATAAATTGTTAAAGGTTTTACAATATTCTCATATATAAGGGGCTATATAAGCGTCATGATAAAAACATCTTTTACAGACTACAGTGTAATACTAATATAATCTAACACATTTTCAAAAATAATGTAATAGCCTAAATCCGTAGACAGTGCTATTAGTAGGCTTCATCCTTTTAGGGCCTACAGACATAGCGATTAAAAAGCAACATTAGGCCTATATTTCTTATAAAGATATAGAGCATGCATACAATTATCGATACATTATTAAAAAAATAACATTATTATTTTGAGAATAGATAGGCCTAGAATTTTAACTCTTTCTCTCCTAACTGACGATACCAACGTTGATTCCAACAGAATGTGGTAAATAATTACGGAGAGAAAGAGTTAGAGGCCCATCATATGATATACAATTTATGGGCTGTACCTATATAAATGCCTGGGCCGATTTTGACATCCAGTCCGCCCCTGGTGTTGATCTACAAATATGTCACTGTATATGAGCAATAAAACACAACCATCACAAGGTGGTGTATGCCTGGTCGAGCGGTATTTGCGCTTAACTGTCGTCTGTCGTTCGGACTTGGTTCCGGGTTAATACCCTGCCCGCTGGCATCCCCCGTTGTCCTGCAGGAGGTTTGGACTAGGAAGTAAATTCTCTTAAACTAAGAAGGAACATCCGAAACATGTAAAACATTTTTTACAAGTCTGATGACAGAAATCAGATGTTTGATATTCTTGTCAGTGTTGTATTTGTCTCCCATTAACTTAAATGATGGAGGAATGACTGGAATATGTCAAACGTAAATTGAAAGCGGGGATAATTGTGTTTCAACTTTTTGTCGTTTTATTGCAGGAAGTAATACACTTCCGTTGCATTTGAGCCCCTAAATATATCTCATATATATATATATATATATATGTGTGTGTGTGTGTGTGTACAATTGTATCCACTGTTTAATGTGACACCGTGTGTTATTAGTATAGAATTTTATATGATTTTTTTTAAGTTTTGCTAATTGACATGAAACGAAACTAAAGTACCTACTCATCTTTATTTGTAAAAAGAAATCGAATATTGTTATAACCGATGAGGTCACTAAACATCAAAATAAGAGTGACTTGTTAGCATTAACAAAAATAGATTGGAGAAGATAATTACGCTATTCGCGTATCCTTGCGTTAATCTAGTCGTGCATGTTAATTAGAGACGTTAACTCTGCTAAGTCATTGGTTTTCCTGGCTGATTTAGGGGATAAACTTCCTTGTTCTAACAGCGTATTGAATAAGAAATGGGCCTTTATTTCATCGAGAAAGGGAGTAGTTATTGTTAATTGTAGGAAGGGAGCATTAATTTAATTTTGGTCTTGTAGAATGATGCAAGATAAGCGCGCTGTAGTAAACTGAGTTAAGTAGCCTAAGGATGTTTAGCTGTCTACCAGCACTTTGGTTCTACAAGTCAACGATCGTCAACAACACCCAATCGTCAGACCTTTTTAGAAACGTTTGATATTAGAACTGAGTGGAAATGTTATGAAGGAAAAAAAAGTCTTCCTCCTTTCCGGAAACAGAAACAACCCATAATGCAACACTGTCTTTCCGGTAGCTCTCTGTCCTTAGAATTAGTGACACAATTTCACGTAACTTTATGACCTGGGCGAAACGATCACTTCCCTTTGATTGCACTTTTTTTTTTTTTAATCATTAATCATCATTAACCTCTGATCTCGATGTGATCCACTGCCTACGTTCCATGGGGTCATGAACCCTTCAGTTGAGTCAGGCACGTATCAACCCGCTATGAACCCTGGTGTATCTCCTCATCTCATGACTTGAGTTGAAAGATTAGGTAAGCCTGTTGTCATTGAACGACAAATGAGGAAACCGACCGAACTTTTATGCCAAACTATTTTTGGACTTTTTCGGCAGGCGTATTAATTTGAGGAAGTTGGACGGCTTACTTTTCCCTTGCCGTAAGGTGTGACACACATGCGCACACTTTTCGCTAAAATCAAGATATTTTGATGATCACTCTTGATATAATTGTCATGGGACTCATCGTGTGACTATACAGTTTAAAGTTAATAACCATTGCATTGCTAACAAAAACTTTAATTTTGGTAACATTTCTTAGACCTTTTTTTTTTTAATGTAACCTCGATTATTGCTTTGAGTTGGTCTCCAATTGTTCATATGGTGCGCAAAGGTGCACGCGTTCAATGTAATAAAGTATTGTTTTTCCGCCATGATACTAATGGTAGTTGTTTGCTTATTGCTGACTGAGAACCTAGATATTAACCAACACCAATCATGCAATTCGATTGGTCATTTACTCTAATGCATGGAAAGCTAAGTACATTCCCAAACTTATAAATTACAAAACGGTCCATGAAAGGGAAAGATCATTACGCCTTACATGCGCTAATCTAGTCATGCACGTTAATTAGAGACTCGAACTCTGCTACGTTATTGATTTTCCTGGCTGATTCAGGCAACCCGTTCCATGCCCTAATGGCAGTGGGGAAGAAGAAGAAATGGTACGAATTTGTCCTAGCAAATAACAGACTCACTTGGATCCTTGAGTCAAATAACCTACTCATTGAAACCCAGACTGGCTTTAGAAAAGGTAGATCCACAGAAGATCAAATCACCTTCATCACACAAGAAATAGCAGACGGCTTTCAAGAAAAGAAACCAACAACGATTGTGTGGGTTGACTTAGAAAAAGCATTTGACAAAGTCTGGGAACAAGGTCTCTTGCTCAAGCTAATCCAGCATCACATATCCCACAGAATGTACAACTGGATAAAGGAATATCTAAATAATAGAAAAGCCTTAGTTTGCATGCAAGGACAAAGAAGCCACACAGTGGGTATAAAAATGGTGTCCCCCAAGGAGGAGTCCTATCCCCCAAGGAGGAGTCCTATCCCCCAAGGAGGAGTCCTATCCCCAACACTTTTCCTAATATTCATAAACGATCTAAATCAAAACCTACCAAGAAAAGTTAAAAGCTGCATGTATGCAGATGACCTTTGCCTTAATTAGCACAGAAGAATATGTAGGAACATCGAAATTTCGATTACAAGATGCTCTCGATAAACTCAATAATTGTTCCAAAGACTGGGGCATGTCCATCAACACAAAAAAGACCACGTATATCCAGCGGCGGACTGGATGTCAAAATCGGCCCAGGCATTTCTATACAATCAGGCTCGTAAATTACATATCTTTTGATGGACATCCAATTATAGGTCCTCAAAATCATTATATTACTTTGAGCATCGATAACTGTTCACATGCATACAATGAGCTCTATATTTCTATTTTTTTAAAAAAAAGAAAGCCCTTATGTTGTTTTTAATCGCATACTAGTAGCACTGTCTACGGATGTAGGCTATTACATTATTTCGAATAATTTATTAAATTACAATTACACTGTAGAGAGATTAAAGAGGGCCCCGTTTGTTAAAGAATATTATAAAACCTGTAACAATTTAATACATAGTGACATCCATGCGACGCTTTCTGTGGTCCTACTGGCCCTTTTGGGAACCAGCCCACTGGGCATTTGCCCGAATGCCCATATAGCCAGACCGCCCCTGCATATACCATATTCTCACTGTCAACAAAACAACAAACAATAAAATTAACATTAGATAAGGAAGCTTTAGAAAAAAATTACAGCCCTACATATCTTTGAGTCACCTATGACACAAGACTAACCTGGAAAAATGAAATAGATAAAACACAGTGTAAAGGCATCCAGAAACTATCTCTCTTGAAAAAAATTAGTTGGCACAGATTGGGGAGCTAATCACAACATCCTGAAAAAGACCTATACCAGTTACATCAGACCTGTACTAGAATTTGGTGCCACAGCATGGGGCTCAGCAGCCCAAACCAACCTAAAGAAAAATAGACAAGGTACAAAATATTGGTCTAAGGATAATGACAGGAGCAATCAAAACAACACCCATAAGAGCTATGCAGGAGACCGCTGCCCTGGTCTCTCTGGAAGAAAGAAACCTATGCGGTTGCAGTGGGTCCCGCACTTTCATAGGCCCAACGTTAATTCTAGGTGTAAATTATTAAATTAAACTTTAAACCATTATAACTGTAAATCTCCTGTAATTGCAAAATATACTAAAAGTCCTTGAAATCTCCTGATATTAAAATCTCTTAAAAAATAGACAAAGTTGTCATTTTGGGGTGCCAATCTTAAGTGTGATAAAAAAAAATGGCATTGTTTGCTTTCATTTAATAAAAATTTATTGCAAATATTAATTTATTTTCTAATACAAAATCTTAATTTTCACTTATTATCTTTATCCCTTTACTCAGACTAGACCCCGCGCAATCCATTTCGCATAGGGCCCCGCAATTGTTAGGGCTGGCCCTGTTCAAGGCTATCTATTCATCTTTTAAATTTGAAATATATATATTATATATATATATATATATATATTATTGAAAATTTGAAATATATATAGGCCTATGAAGAAAATTGATTGTAATATTAGATATATTAGTTACACACACTCTCACACGACACAGAGGTAGTTTCAATAAACAAATATTTTTATTTTTCAGCAGTAAATAATCAGCAGTACCAGAAGGATTTTAAGTAACAGTAATACTTCAAACAGAAAAACTTTTCACAAAATATAGTCTACAAGAAATCATTGAAATTTGTTCCTGTAAATCCATGACACTAATTGATATTTTCATGTTTCTAACTAAACCAACAAAGTGATGACAGCTAGTTTACATTTTACTATCACATTAATACAATATCACAGTCTATGACAAAACTTTGCATTAAAAAGCTTAATACAACTCTTTAAAATCTGGGGGGGGAATGGCAGCAGATAGGGTATGAATCTGGAACCATTGAGATGACCAAACTAAAGTCCAGCTTGCCATCCATCAAAGCAGTACTCACTTTAACAATGCATAGAAATTTAAAAAATGGACTTATTACATTTAAATGAACCTCAGAATCGTTAATATTTTTTTTTTGTATGATTGCATGTTTAACTCAGCAGTAGATTTGTATTGCTCCTCATTTCAAGATTCTATGTAATGAAATATTTGTGTGTGATTTATTTAAAATTTAAAAAAAAAAGTAAAATTGAAAACTTAGATTGTGTATAATGCTTAAAAAATGAATCATTAAAATTAACAATAACATTTTTAACCCTGTGGGTCATTTTGACAGCCAATATTGGTTTCTTCCAAGAAAATAAACATTTCTATTGCATATTTTAACATAAACTATTTTAACCAAGTAAGGTAACATAGAAAGAAATACATTAATGTTGAGTTTTCAAATGAAGCTGTTGTGAAACATGAAAGAACATTTCTATTTCAAGTCTTCTTGTTAAGCTGCTGACTTTGTTGCCTTTAAATTGAACCCTCCTCCTGTAAACCTCGGTGCGTCTGCTCGCTGGGATATGATTGGAGGTCCTCCTGACTGGGTTAATGCTTTGTCTCTCTCCCTAGAAGAAAAAGTGTTTTTTTTTATTTATAAGAGGATATACACTGTTTCAAAACAAAGTCATACCATAACAATTGATGATTTAGTACAAGTCTGCTGTATAACAAAGATACTGTTAAAGAATGGTCCCAAAATGGAAAGTATGATAAATATCAAATTGAAAGAGTACATCACATTAAATGAATACATCACATCATAGTGAATGAATATATCACACTGAATACTTCACATCATAGTGAATGAATATATCACACTGAATACATCACATCATAGTGAATGAATATATCACACTGAATACATCACATTGACTGAATACATCACATCGACTGAATAAATCACATTGACTGAAATCATCACATCATAGTGAATGAATATATCACACTGAATAGATCACACTGACTGAATACATTAATTGACTGAATACATCACATTGACTGAATACATCACATTGACTGAATACATCACATCATAGTGAATGAATACATCACATTGAATGAATTCATCACATTGAATGAATATATCACATCATAGTGAATGAATACATCACATTGAATGAATACATCACATTGAATGAATATAGTGGTTTAGGGGAATGTTCTAACATTAATATTTTCAATTTCTTTGTGTAAAATTCTCTTTGAAACTTTTAAACTTCCAACTAAAAATACAAATCAGCTTACTTGAAAATTTGTTCCTTTTTCTTCTGCATGAAATACTTCTTTTTAACTTCCTGTAGTTCTCTGGCTATCCTTTCTATCTCGTATTTATACTCTCCAACCTGAGCCTCATACATGTTCAGTTCAGAAACCATGCCCTGGAGAATGAACATTCAATACTTCAAGATCTATTTCCTATTTATCAAGCCAAAGGAGTGGATAAAAAAATACAAAGACATCTCTTATGCTCTCATTTGATTTCTCAAAATAATTCTAATAATGAATTTCAATTGTTTTAAAAACTGTGACAGTCTACATGTTTTCTTAATGTGTAAGCAATCACTTGCTTTAACTGACAGAGAAGGGAGCTGCAGAAGGCTCTAGAACAGCGGTTCTCAAACTTTTAAGCTCGGCAACCCTTTTTACAATCCCCCACTCTGCCTTGACCTTCCACCCCCCCCCCCCCACACACACACATGCAGCAATAGAAGAATAGAGAAAAACAATTCATTTTTTCAATGGACTTAGGCGACCCCTGGCTAATCGTCAATCAACCCCCAAGGGGGTCACGATCCACAGGTTGAGAACCCCTGCTCTAGAATGAGACAGTGGGAGATCATTTACAAAAGTAGCTGTATATAAATTTGAAACCATAAGAAAATTCACTGCCGAGGACAGACATAAACAGCAAAAAGAAAATCTAAATCAACTACCAGTGAACAAATGGTTATGTGTACTTTGCCAACATGAACATGCACTCCTCATTAATTCTTGGACTTAAAGACAAGCCTTATTATTATTATTATTAATAAAAAAAATTAATATTAACACCAACCTTCATTTGTTTTGTTTTTTCCTTGAGGGTCTGTTGATAAATGGTCAATTGTTCAGCCACTTCAGGACCAGGCTGTCGAGCCAATATGTGCTTCAGTTCAAGGTACAGCTTCTCTTTTTCTTGAATCAAGAGTTCCTTCTCAACCACTTCCTCTGTCTTCTGGATCAACCTCTTCTGAAGTGTGTGAATCTTTTGTATCATTTCAAAGGTGGATGGGTCACTGCCCTAAAGTATCATGAACAAATAAAATAGATCAAAATCTCAACTCACTATTTTTATACAAAATATTCCCTGAAATAATAATTTTATGGCCAGGATAGTTTCCATTTCAATAAATATTTTTGTAACCAATGTTATATACAAAATTAAAAGAATAAATTTAAACATTATTATATTATTTATAAACTAACTAAGTTTGTAAATAAGAGGCTATAATAATTATTAGAATAGTGGAGATTCTCTTTCATGGCAGAAAACTACTAGTTCTTGGTGTATCTGGTGTAGAAAATCAAGGAACTGTTGATGATCTTTGTTTTTTAAAAACTTGTGTACACTTTTTAGCTCTGAAGAATCAAACTTTCTGAGCTCTTCTATTTGTAACACCAAATAATCTCAAGATGGAGGAAGCAGTTTACTTTCACTCTAGGACTTGTATTTATTTTTCAAAATACTTGGGCAACTAATTAGTCGTAATGATTCAAATTGAATACGAGAGTTGACTGACTGAGATATTGTTAAAACTATAGCTTTATTCTTTTATTTAATTGGCAGCAGTGAAATTCCCATCAGCTGTTTTTTGACATAGTTTATTGTGAAAATTTTCATATATTAGGCAGGCTTGTAATTTGAATCAATATTTTGTAGGAAATAGACGAATATCTGTATTAGTGATTTTTTAGTCAAAAAGATGATACAGTCATATGAAGTGGTGCCATGGAATACTCGCACCAAATTCAACAAACTTACTTCCAATTTTCTCCATCGGTGAATATTCATTGGGTTCTCCAACTCTTCCTCTAAAGCTTTGCAGCGAGTTCTCTCCCTTAGAAGCTCTCGCTGAATGTGATAAACTTCTCTCCTGAAATCAATATAAACGCAGCCCTCTTATTATCTTGACTTTGTATTTGACAATGACACTAACTTCAATGTTATAAGCAAACTTGGATGAACTCCTCCTATAGAAAATTTCACTAATATAATGTTTCTTTATATTAGGATGTACAATTACAAACGGCAAAATGCTGCTTTACTATATTTAGAAACTATAATTAGCTAGTGAATTTATTAAATGAGCCACATATTATCATATCTTATCTTATAAAAAATACAGACTATTACTTCAAAAAATAAGAGGATTACTATCAAAATTCTCTTTAAATAATTATCAAAACAGTAAGATTTTAGTTAAGTAACGTGTATTAAAAATAGAATTCATCAATCTTCTTATAAGACCTAAAATCTATCTGCACCAGCTGGTAAAAGGCTGTGGAAGTTACCTATAATTGACTTCTTTGGAGAGAGCTAGTTGCCCCCCTAAGCAAAAAAGGACCTAAGTCTAATAATCTAAAAAGCCCACAAATGACAACTTTTGCAAGATGAGAACAAAGAAGAAGAACAACTTTGTTTGACATGTTTCGGATGTTCCTTCAGAGTTGAAGATAAATTATTTCCTAGTACAAACCTCCCGCAGGATGACAGGGGGGATGGGAGCAGCCAGGGTTTGAACCCGGGACCATTGATAAATCCAAACGACAGTCCGGCGAGCAAAGCACACGACCAAGCAGCCCTCCTAAAAAACGTAAGCAAGATTTACCTCAAGTCTTCAACGTTGGCAACACTCTTCTGTAGAATAAATTTCTCTCTCCTCATTTTCTTGATCTCCAGCTTTAAGATGCGAATATCTTCAATCCTCTGATTGTACTGAACCTCTCCCTTGTTTAACACCGACTGCTGGATTTTGATTTTCTCATACAGAAGAGCCAGCTCATCATTACGTCTGACTAGCTGAGTGCCTAGTATGTCTCTCTCACTGATAACCTGCAAGATAAGTAGGATACTGGCATGAATGATATTGACAAGAGATGAAAAAACAATTGAGATATTATCATAATTATTTAAACTGAGCTTATCCAGAGACAATGCATAGAATTAAAAATATGAAAATCCAAAAAAAGTAAGTTATAATACCAGTTCAATATATAGAAAATAATTTTTTAAAAAAAAGCTTAAAACAAAATTAATGTATAATTATTTATAATAAATTTCTAATTATAATGAATAAGGTAGCATGAAAAAGCAAAGAAAACTAATTTAAATAACATATTATTGAAGGCATATATATATATATACATAGTCTATTTTCATCTTGTATTGAGAAACAATGAAGAATTTGACTTCCAAATGTTTATCTATCCAGTAATTTGACACTGTAAAGTTTACAAAACCATTTCCTTAAGAGAACTGTATAGTCTAGTTGGAAGAACATGTGTGCTGGTCACTAGGGAGAAGCAGAAAAGAAATGAGGTCACTTACCTGGTCTAGCTCTTTCTTCTGACGAATTCTCTCAGCATCAGACTCTCTAATAATCATATTAAGTTTCTTCACTTCTGACTCTCTTTCTTTGATTTGAGCATCATTTTCTATTGCTTGCTGTTTCATTTTTTGCAATTCAGCCTGCATGGAACCAAAAAAATAACAGCAAATTTTCATATTTTTTTAAACCATTCTTTATGTTTTAATATTCCAAACAATGTAAACTGTTTCATTAGATTTTCTATCAATTTACCTTGAGAGTTTCCTTCTCCTTCTCCACTTGTTGATTGGTCAGTGTCTCCTTGACCAATGAAGCTTCCTTGGCCTGAATTTCTTCTTTTAGCTGGTCAATTTGGTGGGTCATAATCCTCAGCTTACGCCTCATTTCTGTGATTTCATCCTTTAAAGTTAAATGAATTGATCAAAGTTTCTCATTATGTAATAATGAATATTTAGATTAGCAGTAAAATTGTAATTAAAATTATGATTCAGATTTAATGAGATTGTGAATGAAATTATAAGTGACTTTAGGATTGTTACAGTGATGAAAAATTTGATTAAGTTGTATTTGAAACTGTGACTGCAATTATAAATAGAGTATGCTACTGAGATTCTACTTCATCCATTCAAAAATTAAACATTTTCAAAAAGTCCCGTTCATGGAAGCTATTCATGGGTACAGTAGCAGCAAGCTTGTTTGTGACCACCACATAAATGAGGTAAACTACAAATTTAAAAAGTTTTAAAAATTGTGTTGTAGTTTAAATGTTTGTTTTCACCTATTCTTGACCTCATTTAATATTGTATTAGCTCAAGACAGTCTGGAAAAACAAAGGCTTAGCCCTTAGCATTCAAGTCAGACTAATACACTGCTTGGTGACAGGGGACATTCCTGTATGTTTGCAAATCTTGGCTACTAACTGCAGAAATAAAGAGGACAATTTTAGCCATGAACTCACGCTGCCGTAGAAGGGATCTTATGAATCACCGACAATGACTGTACCACAAATGAGGGAATCCAAAACAGGATCACAATTGAGCTTGGGCCCCATGATGACCTGCTGACAACTATTAAAAACACAAAAAGTACAATTGTATGGCCATATTACGAGATTCTTGAGGCTTGATTCTTGAGGAGAGACCTATCAGTGAAAAAGATTCTATTCAAAGCAAAAGACAGAGAGGATTGGAGAGAAAGTCGACAGATCCTGTGTGATGACCTAACAGTCTAGGGATAGGTGAAGATGACTATTACATTGTAATAAAGAAATAGTTACCTGAGATTCAATTAAATTCTTGCTGTACAAATTTCGATCAGATCTTACAGCCTCGTACAAGTTTTGCTGCTGTTTCAGTTTTGTCTCAGCCTCTGCTATTTTCTTCTTGTAATCAAAGATCTGCATCTCTCTAACCTTAACATCTTCCATGTGTTGAAGAACCTTTAAAATGAAAAACATATAGGAACACTTTGACAAGGTAAAAACCTCTTTGGCTTTGCTATATCCCATTGATATATCATTTTAATGAAATGATAATGACAAGAATACCAATAACATGGCTTTATTCGACAAAATTAGACTACATTAAACAGTGAATGAAACCAGCACGTCTTGCATAACACTGATGCAGTCTATACACACACACACTGGACATGAAACACACACACTGGGCATGACCTTCTGACACGCTGGACACACACAGAAAATCAACTCAGTTATACTACAATCATCTCTAGTAATATGGCAGATAGAATGCCTTTATATAAGAGACCAAAATCTTACCTTTTGTGTAAGGTCACTAGCCTCATTGATGTATCTATCTCTCTCTTTTTCTAATTGGTAAATAATTTTGCGCTGTTTCTGGGCCTCTTCCTTATAATTGGCAATTTCTTGTTCCAGATTCTTCTTGGACTGGTCATGTAGTTTAACCAAATGGAGTTGCTTCTGAGTTGCCCCAGCTGCCTTTAAGAGATTCTGAAAACAAACAAATATTGTGTAGGTGTGAGTCTTATTCGAGTTACATTTAAGTATTGAAGTACTGGTCAAGATGGAATCAGTATATAAAACTTTGAATACAAAAATATAAAAATAAAAGACATAAAATGTAAAAAATAAACTTGGTTAGAAATTGTATGGAGTTGTATCTTTATGCTATTATAACATATTTTTTGTGTGCGCTCTAGAGTAATTTTTTCTTCCATGTATCTGGTAGAGCTTTCCAAGTTGCTTTTATAGCACAAGTTAAATGTCAGTTCATTGGGATTCAAATTGATATTTTCCAGTTGGCAGTCAAGCATTGCATATTACTAAATCAAACCCTCTAGCAATGAAGGTTTATAAGTCTTAATATGTATATATTTTTTAATATAATAATATGTTTTACCAATTGAATAACTCAACTTTACTGACATGATTGACGGAAGTAAGGTTCCCCTTTCAAACCTTGCAATCTATAGAGCAGATATGTTAAAGTTATCTGTTTCTGTGCCAACGGTTAATGAGCAGGGTGTCATGTGACCAGCACAACGGCCAACCGAATTTACTTTACCCAAGTAATGCCAGGTACCCATTAGAGTTGGGTGAACTCATGGGCACCCTAAAAATCCCTGATTTCAAAATCCCAGTCTTCATCGAGATTCAGACCCAGGACTCCAGGTTCAGAAACCAATCATGTAACCACTCAACCACAGTGCCCCACTGATTGATGGAAGTATATCAAATAAAATAAAATGTACAAACCTTATTCAGAATATCTCTTTCCCGAACCAAGTCGTCAATGGCCTTTTTGTCCACCTCAGCTTGTTTCTTAGCAGCTTCCAACTCTTTTGAAAAAAAAACAACACATTTTTGAAACTCTATGCATTAAAGTGAATATGCAATTGTTTAGTAGATTATAGATTTTTTATGTCCATCTGTTCAAAACTTTTTTAGATAAGTTTGTCAGTTTAGCTCTTGAGTTAATGTTTGTAATATTATTATAACACCTTGAGCCTACATTATGTTTGTTAACAGTGCTCTATAAATTAAATTATTATAATTGTTATTATTAAAAAATTGAATTATAACTATTTGAGAAGAAAAAGTAATACAATTTACTGATTAATTATTCCCTATCAAATGATTTTTTAAAGTAAAGTAAATATGTACAATGCTGGTTTTCGTAATTAATTATTAATAGATATTTAGAGAACAATTTAAATGTAATTTTCAAAATTTACCTCGCTCTAAGCCAGTGATCTGCCCTTTGAGCAATTCTTTTTGTTGTTCTATGTCAGCCTTACTGTCCTCAACAGTTCTGAGTTTGCGTTGAACTGTCTCCCTCAGTTTGTTCTGCCGCTGACTTTCATTTTTCAAATTGTTCAGTTCATCCTCTTTTAACTTGAGAGTGGTAAACAAGAAATACTTATAAATACCTAAATTTAGTTTTTAAAAAAAATGTAATGCATCAGGCCTTTATAAATCTGAAATGTTCTCTGATCTATTTCCATAATAATAAACTTACCTTAAGTTCAGCTGCACGAGTTTGGTTTTCTTGAGCTAAGTTATCTGCACTGATCAATTGACTTTCATATTCAGAGGTAAGTTTCTGAAGCCTGTTATTGAGAACCTCTGCATCTTTAAGTGTCCTTTCACTCAATACCTTTAGAAAATTGTGGTATCAAAACATTTATACATTGATATTGTTATATTTTTGTGATATTCAAAATCTGTATCAGGAAAGAAAAAGGGTTTTTTTTTTAGTTTTTCTTTTTGATTTATAAATTAATTAATAATTTTCTGACTGTTTCTATTTCTATATTAAATGTAATTGCAATCTCCCTTATAAGAAATTACAATCCACTAATTAGTTTTGATTTGCAGTCAAACTGCCATTAAAGTATGCACTAGCTTAGCTGGAATAACCTGAGGAGGGTTAAAACCCCAGTGCAAAGCTCTCAGCCCCCTGGATGACAAAAGTTGTCATCATCGAACCATGATGGAGGAACTATACATATTGAAAGAAATTTGAAGCAACTTATATTTCTCAAAAGTTCTAGAAGTCTATAGTGGTCAGTAGCAAGGATGATGTACAGTTCACTTATTTCATTGGCTAATGAATGTCTTCTGGCCAATGCAATGATCATATGGGGCCTAATTTCCCCTTCAAGCATGACAAGTATGTGGTCAACTCAGGGGCATTCTTAAATTTCCTGGCTTTACCTACATTTCAACTTGAGTTCCTCATAATCTGACAACTTTAAAACTCCCACAAAACTGATAGAGAGCCACTTACAATAAGAGAAAATAGTTATAAAATGTGTAAATGTCTGTGGCTAAATAATTTTCTCTTGCTTTAAGCATAGCTTTTGAAACTTAAAACAGGTACCTTATATTTGAAAGATAAAATCAGAAACTAATTTTGTTTCCATGGTTACTGTTGTGTTGTACAATAAACCAATGAACCTACCCTTTGCTCCTTGAGCTGTTGATCTAAAATGTCTTTCTCTTCTTTGTAGTGCTCTATTTGACTTTGCATCTTCTTGATCTCAGAGTTTTTGCTATCAAGGTCTGCTTTTGCCTGCGTTAAGTCCCTTTCCAACTTGTCACGCTTACGTCCTTCTCTCTGGGCTTCATTGTTACGCATCTGGATGTCAGTGTTGAGCTGTTCCACAACAGAATGAACTATTTAACCATCTATACAAATAGAACTAATTGATCTATTTATTTATCACTGACCCTTACCATGTACTTTAAACAATTAAGCAAGACCACTTTAGTGAAATGATCGTTTTCCCCATATTGATCTTCTTATCATTTATCTGACCAGATATTCTTTAAAGAAGGCTAGTTTATGACTAATTGCACAAAATTATGTTTCATAAATTTTTTTAGAAAACACAGAACTTTTTTTCAAATACAAAAAAGCTGTATAAACATGTTTGATTGTGTATTAATGATGACTGCCTGGTCGTGCGGTTTGTGCGCTGGACTGTCGTTTGGATTTATCGATGGTCCCGGGTTCAAACCCTGCCCGCTCCCATCCCCTGTCATCCTGCGGTTTGGAAAAAGAAGTAAACTATCTTTAACTCTGAAGGAACATCCGAAATATGTAAAACATTTTACAACAAACATGAAGTGGCAGAATAGATTGGTTGTACAAAAAGGAGTCGGTAGCAAAGGACTTGATCTAGAGTCTAAATTTAGAACTGAAGACTAGCCTGAGAAATATCAGTGTGTATGTCATTTTTGTTCATTGGATTTACTAGAATTCAAGGGACTTAAAAGTGGGGGGGGGGGGATGTCCCAAAGGGAATAAAAAAATGTTCTAGTCAAAATAAACAACACATATTCACCATTTCAACTTAGTAAAGAATGGGTCTCAATTTGAACTTAGTAAAGAATGGGTCTCAATTTCAACTTAGTAAAGAATGGGTCTCAATTTGAACTTAGTAAAGAATGGGTCTCAATCTGAACTTAGTAAAGAATGGGTCTCAATTTCAACTTAGTAAAGAATGGGTCTCAATTTGAACTTAGTAAAGAATGGGTCTCAATTTCAACTTAGTAAAGAATGGGTCTCAATTTGAACTTAGTAAAGAATGGGTCTTAATTTCAACTTAGTAAAGAATGGGTCTCAATTTCATCTCAGTAAAGAATGGATATTAGCTATAACTATGAATGAATGAATGAGTACCAGTATGTTAGAGGTGAAGACTAAATTGTGTAAAAAGAGTATCTCTATCTCTATCTGTTACATCAGAGAAAAGGGCTTTTAGAATTCCCTTGCAGTTCTGTGTGGAACTTTTTTCGCAGACAGAGGATAAATAAAAATGCCGTGTTCAGCACATCAATCAGCTTTTGTATCTGCTAGTATCTCTATAAAGTTGTCATATCTGAAGATGAGTATTAGCTATCAGACTATGTGTACATTTTGTACATAGTAACCTGTTGGATTTTCTCTTCTGCATCCGCTTTGTCAGCCTCCAGTTTCTGCTGCTGGGCCTTGGCCTGTGCAAGAAGGTCTCTCAGTTTTGTTATCTCAGTGAGCTGGTCATCTCGTTCTCTGGTCAAGTCTTCCTTGACCTTTAAAAGCTCGTTGACGCTGTGAAATAAATATTACATCAGGAAACTTGGCATTGGCAAACTCAGCATACAAATCACAATATTAGGAAAGCACTTAGTTGACAAGCGTCAATGTATCCCCTATATATATATATATACTTCAATGTGTACAAGAAGAAGTCATATATATAACATGACATTTAAAAGAAGTTATATAAATTGTAACGAACCTGTGGTCTTGTCCCATTGAAAGTCCAGCTCCTTGTTCAACTAGTTTACTGAGCTGCTCAATCTCAGCCTTTAGTCTCTGAGCCGTTTCTTTGGACTTGACTTCTTTTTCATGAGCAGCATCAACCATCTTCCATGCTTTTTCAACTTCCTGTTTAAAAATGCAGAAACAGACTATTTCAGCGTACTTGATTGTATTGCAATATATTAATTTATTTTTTATCCTTATCTTGTCTTTCATCATAAGGGTGCTGTAATAGTTCACATAAACAAATCCCACCATTTTTCCCAGTCAGCAGCTGGTCTTAGCAGGGTATCAAGAGTGAGGTCAATCCATTCTTTTTTGTTGTCCAGCCAGCTTTTCTTTGGACGGCTGCCTGGTCATGTGGTTCGCGCGCTGGACTGTTGTTCAAATTTATCGATGGTCCCTGGTTCAAACCCTGCCCGCTCCCATCCCCCGTCGTCCTGCAGGAGGTTTGGACTAGGAAGTAATTATCTTCAACTCTGAAGGAACATCCGAGACATGTAAAACATTTTTTTTACAACCCTTTGTGCTCCATCCACCTTGAAGAATGACTTTTGATAGTGAGCCACATCTTACAATATGGCCAAACAAGCTCAGCTTTCATCTCTTCAAAGTGTTGAGAAGTTCCTCCTATTTGCCAGCCAGAATGTTGAATTGTAACAGTAAAATCTCATTTGTGTTTTTTTTCTGGTATCTGATACCCAGCATTTTTCTGTAGCATTTACTCTCAAAAGCTTTTATTCAGTAAGACTAAGACTAAGACTGCTTTATTGATCCTTACCGAAAATTGTTGTGATTACAAGGACTCTTTTCTCATATAAAGACAACACAACAGAAAAATATACACAAATAAAAACAGTATCCAACTTTCACAACCATATAGGAGTACAGAGACCAGAGGTGAAATACAGTTTTAATTTTACTTGGAAGCTGATTTTGCTTTGCCAGATTTTCCACAGTTGGCTCATGGCAGTGGATGCCAAGCTTATTGATCCTCCAAGCAATTTATTGCATAACCATAAATATCTACTATGATACACATTTAAAATCATTATTATAAAAGGAAGAATTATTTAAATGAATAGCTCACCTTTTTTAACGAGGCAATAGTGGACTGGTCATCTTGTGACAGCTTGAGTGCAGTGACCACTTTGGCTGAATTAGCCACGATTTCTGCATTGAGCTCACGACATTTTTGCATAAGTCTGCGCTCACTTTCATGAGACTTCTTGAGAGCTTTGTGAAGCTTTTCATATTCTAGACGAAACTTTTCTAGACTTCTATCTCCTGTCAGCTCTGCAAGCACCTGCACAAACATATGAAATACAAAGACAATGAATAGCTCCAAGTAACTAACTAAAAAGTTTACAGGGCCTCACTTCATCAACAGCTTTCAATATGTTGCTAAAAAATGTGACCAAACTGAGGCAGCTGGAGACTTTGTACAAAGTCAGCAGCAGAATAATTATATATAATATGCAAATTATTGCATTATCCTTAGGGCTTGCAAAGATCTTCCATCAGGAAACAGTAGCAGATCCATGAAGAAGAGGAAGACAGAGAAGAAAGACAAAAAGAAAGACAAAATTTAAAAATTGACGGGCCCTGTCATTGAAAGAAATTCTATCCAAGGCAAAAAACAGAGAAGAATGAAGAAAGCCAACAGATGTTATGTGTTGCCCCAATGTTTTAACAGACTAAGGGAATAGGCCAATTCATCAAATAATTTTTCTTCATTTTTGTTTTCAGAAAAAAAGAACAAAGAGTAATCTTAAGGAAGAATTGTACATATTAAGTATGGCAATAACCATAGATGTAGGAAACCTTGCGGAGCCATAATTAAAACTAAAAACATTTGGTCTATGAGACTATCATATACTTTCAGTGACCATATAATATATATATTGACCATAGGATATGAGTAATGTGCTTATCCTCGATCATGAAGGAGGAGCTTATTATTATTATTATATCGACCATATATCTATATATCTTGAGTGTATATTATTATATCTTGACTGTATATCTTTATATCTTGACCATATATATATATCTTTATATCTTGACCATATATCTATATAACTTGACCATATTTATATATTTATATATTGACAGAATATCTTTATATCTTTAGTTTCAATTTTGGTCCAGAATATTTCTCTTTATATATGATATCTTTGTTTCTCTATTCAGTTGCTTCTTCTGCAGCAGTAAATATTTCTACAATTAAATAAGAAAAATAACAATTTCATTTTCATCCTAACCTCACAGCATGAAAACACTTTACCTAACTTTAGTATATTAAATGTCCTTCAAAATCTTGTAATTTATGGACCAGGTGAATAAGAGTCTGGTCAAAAGCAAGCTACTTATACTTTAATCAGTGTGCTACACACTAGCAGTGCCTGCAACGCCGCTGACCCCCAATTGTTTCGGCACTAGCCGTTCCTTTCAATACATCAGCTGTGTGGAAGTGGGCAAACTGCTGAGTGAGCGAGCAACATTGTTCCAACCATACCTAATGCCCAGGCATTCATCGCATTTCCATCAGATGATCCATAGTCCCTTGGTGACTAAAGGAGGCCTTTCAGACTCAGTAAAAAAAATAGTGCACTACTGGATTGAGAAGTTAAAACTAGGAATATCAAGGTGTACGCACCTCCTGAAAATCTTTCTCTAGTGCTTCAAAGGCACTATCATCGATTGGTGCTTTTTCTTTGTCTTTTTTTTCCTGACAGATGAGAAACAAGAAAAACCATTATGGATAATAATAAAGTGTTTTTTTTATACCTTTCAAATTAATGCTTAAATTTATAGGTTTAAAAATAATGTAAATATTTAACATGAAAAAATAATTTTAGACTAGACATTTAGTTTATATAATTTTTAACAGCTTATCTTTAAAAAAATATCCTCACATATAA
This sequence comes from Biomphalaria pfeifferi, assembly GCA_030265305.1. Classification (NCBI taxonomy): domain Eukaryota; kingdom Metazoa; phylum Mollusca; class Gastropoda; family Planorbidae; genus Biomphalaria; species Biomphalaria pfeifferi. The sequence goes on along the minus strand of JASAOG010000131.1, from coordinate 1,324,508 downwards.
AAGACACAGCACAGCATATGTGTATTTACTACAAACAATATGATACTATTAGAATAATTAGACTTCTTTTAAAAGGGAAAAATGACTTTGCAGACCTTAAGATCAATTTCCTTTTTTTTTCCCTAATTAGTTTAGAGTGCAATTTTTAAACCTTTTAATTTGAAGTTTTACTTTCTACATTTAAAAGTTTAAAGAAAAAAAACTTTAATTTAGTCTTTCATGTTTACAAAGTTAAACTCCAATAATTCATTAAATTTCTCTAGCTGATACAAGTAAACTATTCCATGCTTTAATAATGTAGTATAAGCTCTAAATAGAATCTATGGTAGGCTCAGCTTTTGGCATTAGTATTTGTTATTTACACCCCTGGCTAATAGATAATAATACCTATTAATAATAATAAGTAGACTGTAACAATAATCTTAATAAGTAAAAGAAAAGTATTAAAGACGGTCTAAAAATATCTAGCCTCTTTTTTCACAATACACTTATAGTATACAATAACAAGGGCAGGTCTTAGGCCACTGCAACCTATGCTGCTGCAGTGGGCCCTGCGCTTTCATAGGCCCTGCGCGATGCGAATTCTAGGTGTAAATTATTATATTGTTAGGAATCTCCCTATCCAGGCTCGCTGCAAATTGCACCAAACAACACCACCAACTTAAAGAACTTGACAACTCTGGGCTTCAAAATAATGTAATAGTTTAATGTCAATAAATAACAGCCAACACTGTACAAATATCTCTCCGCCGTATCAACTCTTGCACTGGTCTCTCTGTCTTGTCTCGGACTTGTACTTGTAACGAACTGTAGATCGGGAAGTTGTGACTCTCTGGTCTCTGATATCTTCGCTCTTTATATAGGGTCCCTGCTGGCCTTCTAGAACCGGGCCGAACGTCGCTCGACCATTCTGGGTGGTCATATGACGCTCCTGAGCTCTGTTCAGGATGTCGATCTTAGTCGAACCTTCATGTTGACCCTCGTCTCGGCTGACCGACGTAACTTGTCATGGTTGAACGCTCGTCTAGTGCTGGCCTGGGGCGATTTGCGTCGGCTGACTACACTCACACCACTACCCCCATCTGTGCCACCACCAGGTTTATAGCAATATTTAACCATTTTAACTTAATATTAAAGAGTTCTTGGAATTCTCCTGAAATTATCAAATATAAGAAAAAGTCATGAAAATATCCTGAAATTATCATATATAAGAAAAAGTCATGAAAATCTCCTGAAATTATTAAAATCTTCTAAAAACTGATGCAAATCTCCATAAAACAGACAAAATTGTCATTTGGTGGTGTCATTCAATATGGAAAACGCCAATCCTACTCGCGATTAAAAAACAAAACAAAATGGCATTGTTAGCTTTCATTTAATAAAAATGTAATAATAAGCCGAATTTTAACCAAAACAAGAAGTTCTAATACTTAATTTACTTTAATAGTCACTGGCATACAAATATAGATTTATATTTATTTCGACCTCCTAGAAAAAAAAAAGCAATACTTTGCAAGTCGATAGTAAATCTAAAAGGCAGTTCTGAATGTTTATGGGCTTTTTGTTGGAAAACTACTATCTACTGTAGATGGCTCGTAAAGTTAATTTTTGACAGTGATTTTGTACTTAGTAAACTATAAATAAAATGCAAAGACAAATTTATTTTCTATGACAAAATCTTAATTTTCACTTATTTATCCTTACCACAACCCAAATTAGGCCCCGCAAAATCTGTTTCGCATAGGGCCCCGCAACCTGTAGGACCGGCCCTGACAATAACACAGTAGTAGTGTATACATAATTATAAGAATATATCATATGACCATATGATAATAAATAAATAATACTAATAATAATAATAATTCATGTAATTCAGGAAGAAATGACCCTATAAACATGCCATTACAGCCCAGTATCAGTTTTAATTAGGGTTATCCCCCTTTGCCCTAATTGCAGCCCAAATGGCGCCCTAATGGGCGCAGGTACTGTTTGGACATTGGCGTCATTAGGTTCCCATTAGGGACCAATACGGGCAACCCTAATTGAGCCAATATCAGCCCAGAATGGGTAAACCCACTTCCGGATTTATTGGGGATTTCCAGAATCGCACCATAATCATGCTCATACTAGCCCCAATGGTTTAGTAACTGAGATTTTCATTGGGGTTCAATTAGGGATAACCCTTATTGTACCATTATCGGTCCGATGCTGGCCTGAATGGTTTAGTAACTGAAATATTTATTAGGGCTCAATTAGGGATAGCCCTTATTGTGCCATTATCAGTCCGATGCTGGCCTGAATGGTTTAGTAACTGAAATATTTATTAGGGCTCAATTAGGGATAGCCCTTATTGTGCCATTATCAGTCCGATGCTGGCCTGAATGGTTTAGTAACTGAAATATTTATTAGGGTTCAATTAGGGATAACCCTTATTGTGCCATTATCAGTCCAATGCTGGCCCTAATGGTTTAGTAACTGAAATATTTATTAGGGCTCAATTAGGTATTATCATGCAAATACTGTCTCCGATGGTTCGGTCATTAAATTTTATTATGGCTTAATTAGGGATAATCTTTAATGTTTTTCAATACTGTAGTTTAAAACAAATTCATTAGTGATTTTTTGTTTATAATGCCCTTTTTGTTCAGATGCAGCTCAATGGCTTAGTATGAGATTTTTAACCTCTTACATAGGTCTACTTTCACACTGATGATTTAGATCTAGCAATAGAATTATTTGACATAATTGTTTGGAAATTATAATGAATAATTGAATCAGTGCATGATCTCTATAAATATCTAGCTATAATGCCAACATATTTATAAAGTAATGGACATGTTATATTACATTTTTGGGTTTGAACACTAGCAAACAATAAAATTTTTGGTAATGTACTATATAAGACTTGCATGCTCTGATCATTCATTCTTAAATCAAACTTACACAATTAACTGTCAACTGAAAGAAGTGGATCTTGAAACCCATATATTATTATTATAAATATTAGTGTAGTTCTAAACTCTATTTTCTAGATCTAGACCTGATTTACCTCTGTCATCATGAATGTTGTTCAATAAAATACGAAAACATAAATAAATATGGCAAAGTTATCCTCGATAAAATATATTTTACTGTTGTTTGAGGAAAGCTGTTGCTAGGGAAAATGTGTAGCTTCCCTTGGACGTCTTCATTGGAAGAAATATTTAAAGTATCCTTAGAGCACTGAACTATATAGATCTAGCATAATATATTCATCAGTAAATACTTACTTGGATGAAAAGAGATCTTTATCACATTATCAAACTTCATCTACCTAGATCTAACTCTAATTTACGATGCACATATATGTCTAGCTCGGGGTTGAGCTGAAATCTTTAAAAGAGTTCTTTAAAATTCATAACTGCCCTAGGCCTTCACGAGTGGCTCAAATATTGGATCTGGCAGAACTGTTTTCACTAACAGGAGAAGGGGTTAAAACGAGTAACTGGCCCATAAATAAGAAAGCTTCTATCAGGACAGTCTTGTCAGCCTTGGCCTTGCTACCCACCCAGGAGAAGAAAAACTCCGAATTCAAACCTCTGCTTTCTTAAACATATACCAAAACAGGGTAAAAGTTTAGTGAGTCAATCTTGAGGAAACATCCGGAGCATGGACCCGTAGGCAGTTTTCAGCACACAGCGCGATGCCGCTGATACCAAACTGTATCAGCACTTGCCATTCCTTAGGCTGCTTAGGATGCATCAGCTGTGTGGAGAGTGGTGAACTGCTGTGTGGTCGGCATAAATCCAAACATATCTAATGCCCAGGCATTCATTTAATTTCTATGAGGCCACAGTAACACAGGCTTTCCGCCAGAGTATAGATCTATTGCATTATACCGCCCTCTGATAAATACATTTTAGTTTCCAGACAAGCTTGAGTCAGTGGCGTAGCATCCATTGCGCGAAGGGGTTCAATGAACCCGGGCCCACAAGCAATAGTGGCCCACAGCTGTGGCGTAGCAACCATGGCGCGAAGGAGCTCATTACGCTTGGGCCCATCGCTCACGGCCAGTTGGGGCCCTTATTAGAACATAGGAAGAACATTTGTTTTTAACTCTGTTAAGAAGTTGTAAAAACATTGACTTTTAAGACACTATTACTTATATGCAGTCCTAACTGAATCAAACGTTATGACATAATTACTTTTTAAGAAAAAGGTACGATCTTTACATTGGAATGTAATTTAGATTACTCATTTTTTGTCACACACTAAATTTGTCTTATTGGCTGGAGAGGAGCCCATCAAGATGTTCTTGAACCCGGAGTACTTGTGTGATATTTACTTGTGTAGCTGGCAGTGGTTACGTCCTATAGTCCTCGCAGTACTGGTGTGATATTTACTTGTGTAGCAGGCAGTGGTTACGTCGTATAGATCTACCGTCTCTGGCCATCACCTAAATTAAAATTTAACCTAACACTAATAGTCCAATATTTAAACTACATGCTTACATATTACTTCCTAATGTGTCTTAAAACGAATAGATATTAATTAATAATATCGTTTTATCCCGTGCTTTTAAGAATGTGCGCTTATAATACTGTCTCTAAGAAGCACTGGCACTTGATTTCCAACATCAATTCGGTCCAACACCAAGCCGTATTTATGCTACCTCCCATTTAACTCGAGCCTGTCTTTATAGTCCTTAAGCTATGTCTAATTCAGTCTCTAATGTTTGTGCTTTCACCCAGACTGCTATCACATTTGATAAATTGTTATGCTCCAATCAAGGGTTATAACACACATGCGAATCCGCACAGCTTTTCAGACGCTATTGAAAGAACTGGATATCGCTTTAGTAAATCGTTTAAACGTTTATTTACAGGGAAAATGGTCGTCGAGTCTTCTACTCAAGGAGTCTCTATTCTGCCCTCCCTTAAATCCGGCAATGCTGCAATAGCTTATTACAATCAAAACCAAAGATCCTGCCTGCTAACCTTTGTCTGAATAGATCCGACGTGAACATTACCAATATAATTTTATAGTTTTAGACTTTAAACAAAGAGACAGCAACATTACGTGTTCATTTCACGCTCATGCCGGGATGGACGAACAAAGATAGACTTGAATAATAAATAGAACTGCCTAGAATTGATCTTGTTTTAAGAAGCACACATAACTGACATTGGGTTACATGCCAAAATTTCGTACAACAAAGTAGCGCTGACAAAAAGATGTCTTTAAAATAGTGCCGAGGAGAAAAAAAAGCGCGGACTGTATCTCATATCAAACATGCGTTGATCTAAACATCATATTTATCTGGAGGCAGCAGAGGTTTGAATTCTGAGTTTTCCTTCTCCCTCGGGCAGGAGTAACTCGTTAGCTTTGGTCCTACACGTTAAGCTTCTAAACGTTATCCCCGACAGCACCTCGGAGGTGGGGAGGGGGCCTGGGGGGCGCGAGACAGCGGGTAGATTGGTCATGAGGCCATAATCTCCAAAAGCACTAACTCAGATTTAACAATATCTGTTTCAGAACAGAAATAAATAAAATAGATTCTAGAGCCAACATGTTAGACACATGCAGATCTAGGTATTGTAAAAGACTGAGTCATTTATTTCAAAAACAAAATGCTGCACATATTAGAATGACTGGTTGTTGACACACAAGTCCTGGGTTCGATCCCCAGACTAAAGAATTTTGTCAATTTTTGTCAAATGAAACATAAATTAAATGTTTACTTGAAGGTTCAGCGAGTGCCGATTTAAATTATTCTGACAGCGGATTCAAGCGGTGGTTGATTTTGAAACCAATACGGTGCCAATGCCCATACATTCACATCGTATGACCTCAAAACCATCCATTCAAAGTTTGTTTTTCTTTTCTAGCGGTGGTTGATTTTGAAACCAATACGGTGCAATGCCCACACTTTTCATATCGTATGACCTTAAAAACATCCATTCGAATTACTTTTTTTTTTAAAAAAAAAAAGAAACAATCTTTACATTTAGATTACTCATTTTTGTCACACACTAAATTTGTCTTATTGGCTGGAGGGGGGCCCACCAATATGTTTTTTAACCCGGGCCAACGGGTACCTTGCTACGCCACTGGCTTGAGTAGACAGGTTTAGCCAATTCCCGTTAGTGCAAAAGGTTTTGGTAAAACTACAAATTCAATTAGCTTAATTTGTAAGAAAGTTCCAGTGAAAGTCTTAATTATCTTCATTTCATCTTTACTTACTTAATCATGTGCACTCCCAGGGGAGCATAGGGCCGCAACTACACCTCTCCACCGAACTCGGTTCTGACTCCTGAGCAGCTTTCTTCATCTGCTCCCGTGTCATTCCAGTACTGATGACTGACCTCTTCCAGGTTTGCTTGGGTCTGTCCACTTTCCTTATGGATTCCAATCAATTGCCTGCCTTGCAACATTGGTGGCTAGTTTTCGCAGGGTGTGTCCTATCCATCTCTACTTTCGTTTTGTGATGTCTTAGGCTATGGGCTTTTGTCTAGTTCTCACCCACAAATCGACAGTAGTTATCTTTTCTGGTCACCTAATATCCGGCGTAGGCATCTGTTAACAAAGGTCTGGAGCTTTTCCATATTTGTTTTAGTGACTCTTCATGTTTCTGAATCGTATAGGACAGACTTAACGTTTGTATTATAGATTCGTATCTTGTTATGTAGAGATAGTGCCTTAGAGCGCCAGATTGCTTGAAGAGTTGAAAAGGCAAACCTAGCTTCATTGATCCGAATTAGTATATCATCATCAGCTCCGCCGTCTTTACTAACTCTACTTCCTAGATAAGTGAAGTGGTCCGTATCAAGGATGTTCTCTCCCTGTAGCATGATTGGGTTCTCTTGTCTGTTGTTGATCCTCAAAACTTCTTTCTTTTGTTGATTATAAGTCCAGTCTTTTTCGCTATTTCTGAGAGTCTAGTCAGTTTGGTCTGAGCATTTTCTTGTGTGTTGGAGAGGAGGCAGATGTCATCTGCGAAATCCAGGTCCTCTAAAGCATTTTTTTTTTTTTCAGGATTAATTCAGTAAAGGAAAACATGCATCTGGAGTTGAGTTGACATACGCTAAAAACTACACCTCAAGAAGCCAGTTCCTCTAAAAATGTTGAAGCACAATGTGAATGTCTTGAGGATGGTGACTGACTGTAATGTGAATGTCTTGCTAATAACAACCATTAAACTGGATTCATTTGTAACGAACAATATCCAAATGTGTGGACATCTACAAACTTGTCATTATTCGCTTGATCATACCTTTTCTTTTTCATTTAAAAGATACAATAAAATACAAGTGACAATACACTTTGGCTAGGTTCAGGGCCGGATCTAAGTATGTGGAGGACCCTTCTCTAAGTCCTGCACTGGCTTGGTCACTGACCGTGCTTCCCTTTGATCAACTATGAACTGTGTGGAGCACTCAATTGTTATTGCACTCGGTACATTCAAACTCAGTAGTGTCCTTTTTTTTTAAATAAAAAAAAAATAAATATTTTACACTTTTATTGTCAGGGCAATAGACTTATGCCATTTAATGTTAATCATAGCAACAAAAACAGTCAACACTGGTAGATGGGTCTGGAGCCATGTCACTTGGGCCTAAATTCTCAAGAGAATATATTTATAAAGATGTTTAGCAGAACAGATAACACATACTTTTGCTTTTGGATCCTTTATTTGTAAAATGTTTGACATATTTCAGATGTTCCTTTAGAGTTGAAGATAGTTTTCTTCCTAGTCCAAACCTCCCGCAGGACGACGGGGGATGGGAGCGGGCAGGGTTTGAACCCTCGACCATTGATAAATCCAAACAACAGTTCAGCGCACAAACCGCATGACCAGGCAGCCATTTTTTTTTATGTCTATCATTTATTTCAATGTATCTTCAACACTGTGCTGTCCAAGACCTTATGCATAAATAATAAAAGTGCTACTGTAGAGTTTGAGTTTTTTGGCACACTTTACGCCATGTCGTGCCCGTAATCCCTAAATGTCACTCTCTGCTACTGTAGATCTAAAAGAAATATCTATAATTTTTTTTAATCTGAACAAGTCTGCAACAAGCTTGTTGCCTACATATAACATAATGGATTCAAACACTTCATGATTTATATATTTTTTAACACTTAAATAGATTTGATTATTAATTCTTGTTGATTCTTTCAAATTAAAATATAATTGATTCTCATCCTAACACTTAGAGGCCAAAAAGATTATTGTCAATAATGTATACATTTGTATTAATCTCTAAATGCTGATGGTTATACTGGTAAAGCCACTTTAATATCCAAAAATAATTTTATGAAAAAGAAAAAAAACACAAGTTGATGAAGGAGAACAGTTTCTATTCTAATCCAACAAAAAAAAACAACAACGCAACATGATGAACATAAAAACACAGAAATGTCTCCTCAATCAGCTGGTCATTTTTAATTCTACCAACATGGCATTGTTACACCCATGTCTAGAATCTACCAACAACAAAACACACCTCTCTAGAAACATGCACTCCATAAAACATGCAGACACTAGGATACCAAAATCAACTGACCACAATACTGTTATAGTTCACCATTTTGTTATAATATTTGTATCCATTAGTCAACCACAAAGTTAATTTCTAATGTTTCATGAGTCAAAACAAAATTGTACATACATACATCAGGCATATGTTAACTTCCATACATCAGACATTCACTCATACAGTCACTTAACTAAACATCAGGGTACATAATCTGAATCTGGTCTGTAATATAAGAAATAAATTACTTTATAATGAATGTACACCAATAGAAAAAAAAAACAAAATCTCAAGCACAACACAGAACTTGTCAAAGAAAAAAATGTCAACATTAGCTTTTGATTTCTCGTCAAAATGAACAGAGTATTTTAAAATATTTACTAGCTTGAAGAATATTTTATTTTTAAAAAAATGTGGGCAAGTTTGATGTCAATATTAGTGCTGAACAGAATGCAACAGTTCATTGTGGACCTTAATGTAATAGTCTAGTAAGTAAAACTTTTTAATAAAGGAGTTCCCCTTGAAGAAGAGAATTGTGGGATTAGACAATAAAAAAGACCAGATGATAATTTGGTAACCAGATAAATAGTTAGGTAGAAATTATTAAAATGTTAGACATACAAAGTAATTGTAGACTGATACAACACTAATGACTGTTGCAAGACTGTTGTAAAAAAACAAACTGATTTTAGGTTTGTGCTATCAAAACTTTTAAACATCTTTCTTTCCCTGAGTCGTATATTTGATGTGCTTGTGTGCAGTAACTGAGCTTTGAGCTGAGTATCTAAGTTACAAATATAAAAAAAAACAAAACATCACTAATCTCATTGTTGAATTGAAGATATTTTTAGCTAACGGCTGATTCCAACAAAGTACAGTAATGTTCTAATGTATTTTTGGAGTCCATCTGCATACTCATCCCGATCATGGTCAAGTTGGCGTTATTGTAGCAGTAGACGAGCTCCAGGTCTTGAAATGACTTCATCGCTGACTTCAGGGTCATCATGGCACAACTTTCAGCTGAATAAGAAAAAATACCATTACATTGAATTCCAACTTGGGTTATCATCTTTCATTTTCACAAAATGTCATTTGTATTTTGTTTAATGTCATTTAATTTAGGTCTCATACAAAGTTAACAGAACCAGTCTAATACAGTGATGAAACTTTGTTCAGCTTCTCTAAGCTCAGGGCTAGTAAAAACCTTTGTTTAGGAAAAAGCAAAGGAAGAAGAAGCATACAGAAAAGTGATGGGAAGACAATGTCAGAGAATGGATGGGCCTGCCATTAAAAGAGATTCTAATCAAGGCAAAAGACAAATGAATGGAAAAAGACAGTCAACAGATCATTTGCATGCTCCAACAGTTAAACAGAGTAAGAGAGAGGTGAAGGTAAAGTTTACATAACATCACGTAATATTGCCAGGCAGGATTGCAAAGACTTATTTGTGTTTTAAACTGTCCCAAGAGTTTAGACTTAAAGAATGTCAACAGGACAGAAGCAACAAGCATTTAGAGGTTAGGTCTGTTGATCTCGATAAATTTTACGTTTATAGAGCAGACAGAACAATTAATAGTGGGAAGTCAAAAGGAGGAGGACTCGCAATCTATATAAACAGGGAATACTGCAACGCCAATAATGTGAACATTAGGAATAAAATTTGTGACCCTAACATTGAACTTATGTGTGTCACACTTAGGCCTTACTACTTGCCTAGAGAATTCACTCAGGTGTGTGTTGTTGTTGTGTACATACCACCGACGGCTGACACAGCGACTGCGTCGGAAATAATTTTTGATGTGCTTCACAATGTACAATCAAAACACCCGGACTCTGTTTGTATCGTAACTGGAGATTTCAACAACCTAAATATTGACAACACACTGCCAAACTATTGCCAGTATGTCTCCCTCCCCACAAGGCAGGGTAGAACGCTCGACAAATGCTACGTACACATTAAGCAGGCTTACAAATGTAAAAGTTTGTTCCCACTAGGAGAATCTGACCATGTAGTGGTCCATCTTATACCAAATTACAAACCTAATCTTAAACCTACAAAGAGAGTTATAAAAACGGTCAAGATGTGGTCTGAAGAGGCTGTAGAAAAACTACGAGGATGCATTGAGAAAACTAACTGGGAAATCTTTATTGAAAACTGTCCAGACATAAACGAACTAACAGAAACTGTTAACTCATATCTATCATTCTGTGAGGAGTTAACAATTCCAACAAAAACAATACAAGTCTATGGAAACAATAAGCCCTGGATGACCAAAAAAATCAAACACCTTATTACTGAAAAGAAAACAAAGTATAAGGCTAGCAACGAAGAGTTTATAAATGCTAAACATAAACTGAGAAAAGCAATAATTGAAGGGAAAAAAACATACAAAGAAAAAATTGAGAATTTCTTTGCAAAGAACAACTCAAAACAATGCTGGGAGGGATTAAAGAAAATAACAGGCTGCGCCTCAAAACGAGAACTAATTTCAGTGGCTGATGATGAGAAATTCGCCAACGAACTAAATTATTTTTATTCTCGTTTTGACAAAGAAGATTTTGTTGATCTACACAAAGAACTTTTCAACACTCTGTCCAAAGGAAAACAAGAGCCCTATGTCCATTTTGTAACTGAGGATGAAGTGACCTTGTTATTTAAAAGAGCAGACGTAACAAAAGCTTCTGGACCAGACAAAATTAGTGGCAAGCTGATCAAGCTATGTGCGGAGCAAATCTCTTCTATCTTCTGTCATATCTTTAACCAGTCATTGCAAACGTGCGTAATTCCACACATCTGGAAAACTTCAGAGATCATACCAGTGCCTAAGAAACCAAAAATAGATTGCTTAAATGATTTCCGCCCAGTAGCACTAACACCTATTGTTATGAAATGTTTTGAAAAATATATGCTAAAACAACTTGTAGCAAAAGTCAACAACAGCCTAGACCCTCACCAATTTGCATACAAAGCAGCTAGAGGAACTGAGGATGCCATTCTATTGCTTTTGGACCAGCTTTATAAGCATCTCGATATACCCAAAACATACGCACGAGTCCTCTTCGTAGATTTCTCCTCGGCTTTCAATACCATACAGCCACATCTAATGATAAACAAACTGAGTAACTTAAATGTAAGCCCTTACTTACAAGCATGGGTTCTAAACTTTTTAACCCAACGGCCCCAGTATGTTAAAGTCAACAACACCAAATCGTCAACTCGAGTACTATGTACGGGTGCTCCACAAGGTTGTGTACTTTCTCCTGTACTATACACTCTTTACACTAATGACATAAGAAGCATCTATGACTCAGTTAAACTCATTAAATTCGCTGATGATACTGCCATAGTCGGTCTTATTTCAGGAGACGAAACTCAGTATCGAAGCGCGATAGAAGAGTTTACAAAATGGTGCACCGACAACTTTCTAGAACTGAATGTAACAAAAACTAAAGAACTTATAATAGATTTTAGAAAGAAAAAACATACTATACGTGAACTGCAAATAAACACTACATCTATAGAACAAGTAAAGGCATATAAATATCTAGGTGTTATCATCAACAACAAGCTTTCATGGGAAGACCACCTTGGAACTCGGACAAAGAAGGCAGCCCAGCGACTCTTTTTTCTATACAAACTCAATAGCTTTAAACTAAGCAAGAAGATCCTTGAGACATTTTACCACGCGACTATGCAGAGTCTGCTAACATACGGAATAACTTGTTGGCAAGGCAACGCCTCATCTAAACTGTCGCGACGTCTAGAAAAAATCATTAAAAAAGCATCTAAAATTACACTTACAACATTGCCACATTTAAAGGAGCTTTTTGAACAAAAGTGCCTAAGAAAAATCAAAAAAATCTTGGAAGACAACGGCCACCCGCTCCATCAGAACTACGACAGGTCGTCGCGAAGTGGGCGACTGCTGTCAATCAAAACAAGAACAGAGCGGTACAAAAACTCGTTCGTACCTCACTCGGTCAGACTCTATCACCGCCACTCATTGATCAGGGAACATGAAATGCACCAAGATACCTGTGTGTAGTCGCTGAATGAACTCTTTATGTTGTCTGTTGTATTTGTGTGTATTTTTCTGTTGTGTTGTCTTTATATGAGAAAGGAGTCCTTGTAATCACAACAAATTTCCGTAAGGATCAATAAAGCAGTCTTAGTCTTAGTCTTAGGTGCATGAATAATTCTAAGTTCGTTTACTGTTAAGAAATTGAACCAAGTCAATGAGTGAACAAAAAGAATTGGAAAAACTTTAAAGCAAGTCAAAGGAAAAGTCAGGTAACTAAATGCTCATCTCTAATAACAGTGTAGTGAGTTGCTCGACAGTATACACCAAGATCTTGGAAGTAACATTCTGTACGTGCTGTCTGCGACCGAAATCAAGAAATTTCAAGCCAGTAAAAGAGAGTAGCATCATTGAAGATTGCCTAGGCTGGAAGTCAGCTGCATTCTAGAGTGCTACGTGGTCACTACTAGACGATGGGGCTGATTCAGGAGTCTGAGTAGATGCTTATTTATGTGTCATCATATTTTCTTCATCTCTCAATAACCCTGGTTCCTTAGTGTTGCTATTCTATGCTACATGTCATGTTTAATCTAGAATTTGATTTAACAGATGCCTTTAAGCAGGACCTCTATTGAACCAAGGTTATCAACGTAAATATGGAAAGTTGCTGTGATTGAAAATAGTGGATAATGATAGTGCTGGCATGAATAAAAGCCCAGAGGATGAAATAGCCTTGAATAGTAGATAAACACTGCTAGCTACAAGATTGAAACATTGACAAAGATACTCCAGATTGGCCTAGAGATTCTCCCAAAGTTCAAGCGGAAGAAACAAACAGGAAAATCACCTGGGTACACGCATCATTTCTCAAGACACAAGGAATCGTATTACATTAAACCTACAAGTGGTACTTACAAAACAAAGTCAGACCATCTTCCACTCTCTTTCTGGCAAACTGTCCTAGGGAAGACATAAACTCTTCCTCTGCAAACAAACAAATGAAAAACTCTTGATGACTAAGTTAGGGTATAGCCAAACGGGTGTTTATATATGTACATCACTACATCAAATGTTGAGTCAGAATTAAGAATGTCCAACTAATAAACAAACTATTGAGGTGTGGGCACCTGGTTGCTCTGCTATCAGTTCCTGCAGTGTAAACTTTGCTGCTGTCAGATAAGATTCCAGAAAGGGGCCAATTACAGATGCCAAGAAATGGAGACGTTCTCGCCTGTCCTGGCTGTTCACATTAACCTGTGAAAATGTTTCAATTTGATGATTAAATCTGTACAAGATTTCAACTCATAAACAATAATGATAACATGTCATAACAAAAGCATAATTCTTAAAAAAAAAAAGACTTCTTAATCATTTTAAGAAACAAAAATAAATTCCAGATATTTTTCAATTAGCCAAGACTAGACATTTTAGAGATTCAATGTAAAATTTAAATAGTTTCATCAACATGAACTAGGTAAGCAAAATTAACATACATAGACTCTGGAAACATTTAAAAGCAGACAAAATGAAACCTGGTTAACTTACCAGTAAAGTTTGTTCTGAATAGTAACCATCATTTTCTTCTTCATCAACATCTAAAACCAAAGCCAATCTGTCAGCCCATCGTCTGTCTTTACCAGCAAATAAAAGGTCAGAAACCTGGAAAGTTGCAACATTTCTTTTAAATTCAAGACAGAATTAGACTAATACTGCGATCCTAATTGAAAATGTATTATATAAAAGCCAAAAGAAACATAAAAGAAATTTACTATACACACAGACTTTTGGATGTTTACATGTTTCCAAGTCATCTAACAACCTCGATACAGTCTCACAAAGTAAAGAACAATTAAGTTTTTTATAAGCGTTTGAATAGATAGTGAAACAAAAAGGTATTCATAATGAATCATTTAGTGTATACATGAGCAGACTCACCTTTGTGTCATCCTCAACTGACAAAATCTCTTTGGTGATGAAAGATTCCAACATGCCCACAAGAGCTGAGTTCAAGTTTTCACAGGGCTAGACAAATCCAAATATAACCCACAGTATTGCAAGGTACAAAAAAAACTTCACATAATCAATGATAAAAAGTTACAGTTTTCACTACCGGTGTTTCAATGAAATGTTCAAAATATTAGGGTATGTCCCCATAAGACAACCAAACACGTAAGTAAACTCTTAGCTTGCTGTAGAACAAACAAGATACATTTAGATTTGTATCATGTAAAAGCTAATGATTGATTTTATAAGTTGAACAATTCTTTTGGGGTGGAGCGGTCTTCAGAGGGCTTATAATTAGGAAAAGCAAATAGCAATGGGATCATCAGTTCAGTTAAGGCCAACTCATTACGAGCATGGAAGTAGGTGTCTTATGTCTAGACAAGTACAGGGTTTAGTCAGGAGACAAAGGAATAATAGAAAGATGAAAGCTATTGGTAAACAAAAAAAGTGCTAGCCTATGGATGCCACAAACATACTGTACCAGTAGTCAAAATATTTTTGGTACAGAATCCTATGTTATTGTTTTTCTAGTTCTCCTTGCAGTGTATGTACCATTCATGTTGCGCTACAATGTCAACATCTTAGAAATTTAAAATAAAAAAAAACGGTGGCACTTACTGGTATGAAGATAAACTCATTGTGGACGATCATGCAAATCTCCTCAGCTACCTCTATCACTTTCTCCCTGAACACCTTGGCGTCTCTCAGCGGAGCAGCTGTCAGCAAGTTGAAGAGTGAAATATCAGCTTCCAGCAGGACAGCAACAGCTAAAACAAAAAACTTAAAAAGATTTATAACAAATTACAGCAACAACAACTTAGTATTGACATAGCGCACTAAAAGACCATGATGAATGCCGAAAAAAAAATGTTTATTATTCATACAGCTATTGAGTCTAATGCTACTGTAAAAGATTTATTTATATAATGAATTACCAAGTATACTCTCTAAGGCAAAATGTGTTGTGACTAGATTGCCATAGTAACTGAGTTCGAACACAGCTGGCAAGGTCAAGTTAGGAAACAATTTGAGATCATTATCCTCCTCATTCCTGTGCAGACAGACAACAAAATAACAACATCCTCAAATTTAAATATTTAATGCACATAATTTATTTTTTTACTCTTACAAATGTATCCAACCACTTTTAAATAACTTGAACATGAAGTCATAAATTGGTATTGATAAAAACCAAAAAAAAAAGTGTAATCTGGTTGCCTAAATTAAATTATAGACAATTTCAAGCCTGACCATTTCTTTGTTATGAGTCTGTCTCCCAGCAAAGTCTGAACGTACAGGAGAACATCTTCAGAGCGGCCACAGAAACCAACATCCCTCTGCAGGGCCTGCAGTTCTCTGACCAGCCACTGAATGGCTTTACTCAGTTCTCTTGTGTATACACCCTGATGACATAAAGAAATAATGCAATTAGTAATTGTAATAACTGAGACAGCTAGATTATTACTGTACCAAATATGTTTACATTGTCCAATAAATGTGTCTTCTGATGGTAGAATGTTTATTATTTCAGAGCTCTATTGTATATCATAAAACAGTGATTAAAAAAAAACAACTTAGCATTATTATTTTAACAATAGAAAAAACAAACTTATTATAATAACCTATAATGATTATTAACTAATTACCACTATTAAAATAAACTGATTTAATTAGCAATGAAAGACTCATCAAGTTTTTGCAGAAAAGAAGACAAAATTATAAGTAAATCGCTATTTTGTCAAACTCTAATTTTAGAGAAGTTACATATATAAAAAAAAACATGGTGCGATGTGCAAAATTACATTTCGACATAACAAAGTTGAAGAGGATCTCTTCCATGCTAACTAACAACTTTCTATAAAAAAAAAAAACAAATTTTAAAAACTACACATCAATTGAAACAAGACTCTTATAAATTGTATGACTTGAATTAACCCATAACTTAAAATAATTATGTTTAATAGTTGACATTTTTCATGTGAGTTTTCAAAACATCATTACCAAGCCAATACCAGGACATATACCTGTCTGTATTTGGTCAAAAGTAAGAATGCTACAAGATGTGTGGCCATTGGAGCAGTTGAATGGTCACTTGCTGTAGATTAAAAAAAACAAACATGTAGACTATGTAATAGTCTGCCTTGGGAGAGTAAAAAATAAATAAATAAAAGTACAAATAAAAAACTAAATCCCTAACACGTCATAAAGCAAATCAAAAACGTGATGATGATGAATTACACTAATGCAACATGTCATTGTGAATCAAATCAAACTACAATTAAATGTAACACAAATCAAGTTGTACCTCTGCACTATGACAACTTACTGTAAACTGTGTGGTCAGCTAATGCTTTGACCATCATTCTTGTCTTTTCAGCATCACCATTGGTGGACAAAAGTGTCTGAGAAAAGTTGGGGTAAGATGTGCCATAGTCCAGCTGAAGACGTCCAGGCGTGGTAGGGGCAGTCAGTGGTTGATAGGGATTGCTTTTTGCCTGTAGCAAAAACTCCTAGAAACAAAAAGCAAACAAAATCTTAACAATAATTTCGTTCATTTTTCCCAATAACTTTTCTTATTTTGTATAACATATTCATTGTTTAAGATTCAAATTATTAACTAATGTATATAACTTGCCTTCAGAGAAAATGGCTGGGCAAAATCAATTCGAACACTGCCATAACTATTGAAGAAAACACGAAAAATGGCATTCACTGCTCCGAAAAAGGTTTCCTTGACTTTTCCCTGACCCTGAAATATAATACAAGTTTTTATACATGTTCAATCAATCAACCATGAATATGAAAAGAAGTTTAGTAAAGTTAAGTTCCCCTTTCATCTACAGTATAGGTCATCAGTTTCTGTGGCCTATGGTTAACGAGTGTATCATTTGGCCAGCTCAACCACCAACTGTCTTTACTTTTCCCCAACTAATGTTAGGTACCCATTAGAGCTGAGTGGACTCCAAAATCAACCAAAGAATGGACAGGTCTGTCAGTGTACGAAATTCTATCCAAGGCAAAGGACAGAGAGGAATGGAGAAATATGGTTGACAGTTCTTGTAGTGTCCCAATGGTCCAACAGACTAAGGGATAAGTGATGGACTCAAAAATTTTAAAATCCCAGTCTTCATCAGGATTCAAACCAGGAACCCTACGGTTTGTAAGCCAAGTGCTTTATCACTCAGTCACCAAAAAGAAGTTTGGTTTGAAATAATGTTAAACTTACCATTTGTTCTCTTGAGTAGTTGCCATCAATTATTTTTTCATAACTAAAAGTGATAGGTACAATATAAGCATCTGAGATTTCCTCTGTCAAAACAAAAATTATTAGAAATTAGCTGCCAACTATGAAATTATTAACCTTGAAAATACAGTTTACCAATAAATAGAAAGACAAACGCATTTCAATGCGAATATATAAGATTTTAAAAACATAGCCTGCACAACAACAGAATTTAAGTGACACTCGCTAACAAGTGCCAACTAGAGAACTATCTTACCCTCGTTACAAGCCTCGACAACAACAGACAGAAGCCCGCCTTTCGGTATGACAGCTTTCCCAGTGCGTGTTCGGCCACCCTCAATGAAGAATTCCAAACCTTCACCATTGCTCAAAAGTTTTGTCATGTACTAAATAAAAACAAGGATTCAATTTTAAAACAAAACAATTTATGTGGCAACAATTCTGGAATATGCTTGCTATAATAAGACATGACATCACTAGAAGTGGTTACTAGTTATTTTTCTCAGATAATCAGCTTATGAAAACTTTTATAGAATTTGAATAGTTGAATATATAAAAAGTTCTTTCAGTTTCCTAAATAGATTTAATGAAAAGTTTTATGTAAAAAGAAAAGGTGTGATAAAAGTTTTTAAAAATTGCCTACATGTAAACTTCTTTTTTTAAAAATATGTGTTAATGTAATAAAAGAATCCAAATGAATGAATTAATATAAATATTACCTCATGTAATATGGCTCTGTAAAGAAAGTCTTTCTGTCCAGTTTTTGTGTCCAAACGTCGGCGGATAAAAAATCCCCCAAGCCATCTCATGAGCACACTTTAAAAAAAAAGATTAATTATAGGATAAATTTGTATAAACCAATAAAATTTACTATTGAGTAAAGACAGATTTCACTAAACAAAACATGAACATAACAGATAATTATTTAAAAATCCTCATCAAATTTTAGGATCAAAGAAAATCAAAATTTTTAGCTCTAAAACACTGCAAACAAAACAAAGACATACTTGAAGAAAGGAATGTCCATGTTATCGCCTGCTGCCACATAGGGGGCTCTGATGTCATAGTGCCAGAGAATGTAGGTCACCAAGATGTAGTCTAAGTGACTGCGGTGAAGGGGCAAATAAATCATGGGGACACCTTTCTGTAAATTAAAATTCAGTTCAAAATTTTAAGAATGGAATTAAAATAGGGCACATTATCTAAAATAAAACACACAAAAAAAAAACAGTAACAATAAATCCAATGTATGCTAACTATATGTATATCATATATAGCATATATCAATGCACTTACCTCACTGGCCTGTTTGACCATCAACATCTGTGCACGACACACTTGCACACTTCGTAAAAATTTGGACAAAAATTTGGTGAGAAACCAAGCAGTTATTCTAAAAGAAAAGAACAAGTATACACATGTGGTTATTTTTTATTGTTAAAAAAAAAGATTTACTCGAGCAGGGTGAACAACTCTAAAGAAAAATTCAATAAGCTTTGTTCTATTTTACAAGTTTCAGATGTTCCTTCAGAATTGAAGATTATTACATCACATCCCAAAACCTCCAGTAGGACATTGATGAATGGCGGTTGGCAGGGTTCAAACCTGAAACCATCAAGGTGACAGCCCAGAGAGCATACGGAACGACCATACAGCCAAGTGTATATAGGGCCTACATCCATATAGGAAACTTTTGGTCCAGCTGGGTTTCCTAAATAAATGTCTAATGGTTTGTTTTTTTTCAATAGATTACATATTTATTTACTTTTAAATGTTTACACACTGAAAGTAATCCCACTAATGTTTGTCTAATATAATAACAGAGATTTAACTGAACAGAGATAACTCTTTCATGTCGCAATGACAAGTCTGATCTTCTGAAAGAATCATGAGATATCAAAGTTCTTTAATGATAATAACCCGAATTCGCATATTTTTTTCAAACCAAATAAACTTAAATTTAGTTGCAAGACTTGCTAAATAGATTAGTTACTAAAGCTTTCATTTGTTTAATGATGTATAGATCTAGAAAACAAAATTTCCCCAAGTATTTCAAAACTAAATTACTAAGAGAAGTAGACTGACTTGATAAATACACTGGAGACTGAAGCTTTCATTTTGTTTATAGTGTAGATGCAATGTTTCTGTATTACTGAAAGGTGTCTCTGCATCGCTGCTTCATCCCCTGATCAAGACAAATACAAACAATACTAATCTGAGTTTCTTCTGTTTTTAAATTCTATCAATTCTTTTGCATAAAAATTGGTTAGACAACGACAATATACACATTTACAAGATTACATACACAGGTTTATACTACAAGAGGTAAATAAAATCATTGGGATGGTGTTGGTCTAAACCAGTCACTTAGCAAAAATATTTTTAAAAAAAACACAGGGAGACATGATTAAATTCTAACAATTTTAACTACCTGACATATTCCTGGTGTTAAATCTTTCAAAATTCCAATAGTTCAACTTATTATCAATGTATATCTATTTTATCATGGTTGGTTAATCAATGAATAAATTATTTTATTTAACAAATGACTAGTTTATTCTGTGTCTAAAATCTAAGCTTGAGGACATATGCTTTTACTGCAAGGTTATCACCGTAAGGAAAATGACAAAGACAAGAAACTGGCTCGTTAGCCTTTGCTGACTACATAGAAGAATGGAAAAATTCTGCTGCTTTGCAGCTATACCCAAACATGAGATAACATTAGAAAGGCTTCTGTGATCCTTAGGTAGCTTATAGCACACAGCACTACATTCAAATAGAGCCTGTGATGCTGATGGTCCCAAAATATTTTGGATACTTGCTGTTCCCTTCCACACATTGACTGCATAGAGATTGAACAACATCGTTACAACTAAAGCTTATGCCCATGCTTTCATCTCACTATCTACAAGATGAGCCATATTTTTTTTCCCTTGACTGAAGGAGGCCAATACACTACAAGATGTGTTGGTGATCAACAAAAGCATAAACAATTTATGCCTAATAAAAAGTGTACTGACCTTGTAAAATTTGGATTTCTTGACTGGCTGTTTGTTCAATAGCATTTAAAACTCTAGTTTAAATACAAATGATAAGAAATGTTGAAATCTATACTGCATTCACTAATTTAAGCATACAATCAAACTATATACAAACAAAATGTTTTCCAATAAGCATACTATTAAAGACATCATTTATGTTTAACAAAGTATATCTAAAGCATTGGCTGGGCAATAACAAAATGTGAACCTTTTAACCAGATTTGCTTTTATCCAAGAAATTGGTACAAATCTTATGTTATCTCTATTTACAAATTGCTTCCCAATTTATAGCTTGCTTTAACACCTCTAATCTGTAAAGAGTTGTTTTGTTGTAATAACCTTTCCAAGTTTTTTATCTTTCTAATGCAAGTTATTTAAGCTACCACCAAAGAAAGAAGAGCTATGTTTCCACTTCCAAGGAGTGAAAGAAGATTTTTTTTTAAAATTCAATCGAGACAAACATAAAAATGAAATATAAAGACAACCTTTCTGAAATGCAATGTTTCTAATGTAAACAGCTTTAACTTAGATGACACAACTATGACACTTTCTTATCATATGTCCTCTTGACATTTTTTTATCACAAACTAGGAAATGATTTACCTTGGACTCCTAAGTACAGACATTGAGACATCAGGATATGTATAGAAGAGAGGTCGTCTTAGAGCATAGGCTTCATCTGCAAACCATCTGGACATATAGCCAGTGTTGCTTTAATGAAAGTAAACAAATAACGTTAAGAAATATTTTGAAAAACAAAGCAAAGAAAAAAAATCTTGTCTAACGATATACTTACAAACTTATATTATATTTAATATGCCTCGCTAGAGATAACTTACGCCATTTCTGTTCTGACATCAAGTATGTTTCTCATTCCTAATTCTCGCAGCTCGGGTCTTACAAAATCACTCTGACAATTAAAACAAAAATATAAAGAATTTATTTTATTATGAAATTGTTTGGCCAGATCAACACCTATTATTATTGCTTAGTATCACACCTTTTCAATGCTGTTATATCTTCTTTTGTGGATATGAGAGTGTGTGTGTGTGGGGGGGGAGGATATCTGGGGGGAAGAGAGGTATCAGCTACAAGGTTTCAAACACAACTCGTCACTAATGTTTAGTCTTCATTGGGATTCAAACTTAGCACCTTTAGTTTTTGCCAGTTAGCCACACATCCCTTACACCTAGACTTGGAGTAAAGCCCCACATCCCTTATACATAAAATTGGAGTAAAAAAAAAAAAAAGAGCCTGCAAGAGCTGATCTTAAAAGGCTAATCCTAATGGATTCTTATTGGATTATCTTCACATCTCCAAGTATCTTCTGTAAATTCTGCCACCAATGGCTTTCTCCTTAAATGACAGTCACTTATCCACTTCTGGATAGTGCTCTAGCCAAAAGTATTAGAAACGTAGCTCAATAATTGTCCACTGACTGCTCACAAACTGGATCTGTTGGATGTGATAGATGTAAATGGACAAAAACTGTACCCAAGATCCTGCATCTATTTAAATGGAGCTATCATCATGAAAAATGTTATCTGGGTAGCAATACATGCTCAGCTGACTTGATAACCCTTTTTAATGACTGACATAATCAATTAATTAATTCAGTTATTAGGTTTTGACCAACATAACTAGATAAACATTTGGAGGGTAAAAAAAAAGGTTCTTGATCAAGACTTATACATAATATATTTTTTTTTCCCTCAGGAATGTCTTGAGAAGAAAGAAAATAAACAATAAACAGCAATAGAAATATCAAAAGTTAAATTTTCAAAAAATTTTAATTGACATTTATGATGAAAGAAATATTAAGGCCACGGGCATGACGCAATCATACTGTAAATACTCTTCGTGTTATAGAAGTTATGTTGAAAACAAGACCATTCAGCTTGTTGAGTGAAGGATGTTAAGTGATACTGACCTTACTCAATGGCATGCAAGCACAACAAGCTCCCATGAGTGGCCTTTTAGTCATGAAATGATCAGGCTGGAAAGATGGAGCCATTTTGAAAGCACAAATAGTCTGAATGTCAATCTGAAATATCCAAAGGTTAAATGTAGAAGAGTATATTATATAATAATTAGAAATGAATTAGAAATGGGGGAATAGCTGAGGGATTTCATAGAGTTAGAACCTGAGGACAATAGTGGTGACAAAACAAGACTAGACATAGTTACAATATTAGAGATATAAAAGCTGTAAAAGAATGCTAGAAAACAAGTTTCTTATTACATCTAAATTTGGTCAATTTTATGTTGAGTTTAATCAGTATCAAATTAGAAATGAAACAAATAAAATAAATAAAAAACAAGCAAAATATTTTTAAAATCCTTTTTTTTTTAAAGAAAAAAGTTAAATATGGGAAAGAACCTCTCAATTATTGCAATATTCTCAATACTACAAGATTTCTTTTTCTAAATAAAACAAAATTTATTAATTACAACTAATTGGTTAATTTTTTTGTATTGATTCATGTTTTGTCATGGACAATGAGTAATAGTGCTAAGTTTCAACCTGATCCAAGAATGGGAAGTGGGAGAAAAAAGATGTAAAAGAATTCTACCAGACAAATAGAGTAATTTATTATAAACATTGCAAAAATACTAACCTGTTTTTCTAAGTCAACTTGTGTTGTTCTCTTCCTGAGCAGTCGCCTCTGAGGTTGAGCCTTCTTAAACTGTGGTTGTGGTCCATTACCTCCTAACATTCTCATTTTGGTCGAAGGCATTGACATGGTACCTCACTTCTAGTAGAGATAAAACACAAATAGTAAATAAAACAAATATTAACCCCAATCTATATTGTATATTATATGTAAACTACCATTCACTGACTGACTGACTGATTGATCAAGATATCTTTTAAACTGTCGTATGGATCAGCATGAAATTTCCCATACAGGTTCCTTTTACACCCTAGGGGAAACATTAATAGTGCACTTAGTACATTACTACAATACTTTTATCACATGTGAAACAAACAAGTAACAGTAATCTGCTACGACTCAAGCAATATTAACAGTAAAGTATAAGATGGTAAATTTACATTTACCCTAGAATCTACAAACGCTCTATAGACAGGCCAAAAATATTTTCTCTGACTGAAGGAAAACACAAAAAAACAAAATAATAAAAAAAAATTTTTTAAAGTATTTTTACAAAATTAACAAAAAAAATTAATCCATATTATATACTTTATGTTTAAAAAATTGTATTGGATTAGATATTATCAGACAGAATCTGATCAGACCATCATTAAAAAAATTGTTTAGTACTCAGTGAGTTACTCTACAGGGTAGACATTCACATAATTATTAGCGCAATGTTCTACCAACTTCACAGCCAGTTTCTGGAATTTTAAAACTTCCAGCTTGTGGTCAACTTTTCCTTCCATTCATGAAGAGAGTGTTTAAGCTCATAGAAGGGATTAAAAAAAAAACAGCATAAGGTAGTTAACCTTTAAAGGCAAGTGACTATCCATCAATAACAGTAATTTTTTTGTCCTGGTTGATGTTTTTCTTTAAGGAAGGAATGAATGTCTTTCTGTAGTTCTAGAAATTAGAATGTCTTAACTCTAAACTAAAGAAGAGATTTAATACTAGATCTAAATCTAGTTTCTCTAGTCTAGAACTAGGTACTACGATAAATTGACCTAGATCCATTTTTTTTTCTCCCAAAAAAATGTCTGAAAAGTGTGTCAGCACATTTTACCCTTTTTTTTAGGGGTGGTCATTTCCATCAAAGTTTTAGCACATTGTATTTGATTTCAGGACTAATTGTGATTACTTTTTGTAAACATAAGATATCAGAGATCATTTTTATTTGCTTTTGAAGCCAATCTGTTAAATTTTTCTTAACAAAAGTTTATGTGAAAGTTGACATTTTTACAACTTTTTTCCTATAAAAGTTACAACAATACTGTTTGCTACAATAATTTATCATATTATAAAATGTGTATATTTCAAATTTCATTAAATTCTCTTGGCGCACTTTAAAGATATTTGATATTAAAATTGACAAAGACAAAGAAGGGTAAAATTTTATTTTTTAATTAAATAAAAGTGTTTATAGTTACAACAATCTAACTAATTCTATTGAATTTACCATGTTAATATATATCTGTGTGCTAAGTTTGAACTTTGTAGCTTGGCGCACTCTTTAGATATTAATTTTCAAAGTTGATGGTTAAAATCTATTTTTAGTAACAACCAACACTGATTTACTGGAAATGGTCAATTTCTATCTATCACGTCCTATTTTTAGAAGCACACACAGGAATTTTTCATTTAGATTAACTTCTATAATGTTTAAATGCTAGATTATGGAGAGGGAATGTGTCTTTATTATAATGACTTTGTAATGTGCAAATTTTAAAGTAAAAATAAATATTTTAAAAAATTAAAATTAAATATTAATTTTTTTCTTCATATTTTTAGCTCTGCGAACTATTAATTAATATTTTTTTTCCGTGTATTTTTTTTCTTTCTATTAGTATACATGTAAATTAATAGTTAATAAATGAGTACATTATCTTTTTAAAATGATGAGCTATTACTGCACAAAAATTTAAGTAAAAAATCTTTTAATAACTTCTAAATAAATCGCAAGATTTCTTTTTTTATTTTATTGTCCTATTCAAGAAATTTTTCATTTACAATGTAATTTTTAAAGCATTTAAAATCAGGCATTTTAAAATCATAATTTTAATTGCCAGTACTTTACAAAAAGGTTTAAACTGAAGTTTATTAAACTTGTAGTCATTAAATTTTAGCAAATATTTTTCTGCGCAGTGCTATTTTCATTTATAATTTTTAAAAATTATCTATCTGATGCATATAAATAGCTATTTAAATACAGTAGTATTATAATTAAACAAAATAAAACACACTACAGATCTCTGATTTGTTTTATTTGTGATTTTTGGGCTCATATGATGACAAAATCACATATATTTGTATTTTTTGTCGAAGACTTTTTTTTATATATTAATTCACTTTTTTTCAAAGATTTTATTGCTTGGTCTTATTTTTTAAATTCGTTTTAACAGAATACAAGCTAATGAAAAAGAGTGTGAAGTTTCAACCCCATATCTTTAAGACTTTTTATAATACAGTTAATTAAAGTTCAAATGTCAGTTGTTTCGGTCACAGATTTTTTTTTGCTTTACAAAGGCTAATTTTTGGCCACTAAAAATTTAATAACTTCCCTCACAATTAACTCAGCAATATAAAATTGGTATCACTGGAAAGCATTTCTCAAGCTCTATCTAACAAAATAGGTTCCATTGCATGGTGATCATTTTGAAATTTTTATCGAAGTACCTACTAGAACTAGAATTAACTAGATAAATACAACAAAATAGTAGAGTTAGTAGAGTGACAAGAGTCTAGGAAAAAGATTCTAGATATCTACATTCTAACTACATAGTATTATATTACTGTCATTACTAACATAATTTAGATGTACAATTTACACTACTAGATTCTATCTAGAATAATCTAGATCTATCATCTAATCTAGACACTATGAACAGCAAGTTCAGCAAGCCAGACATGACCTGACCCTGATGATTGATGCAGATCTAGATCTTTCTAGATTTATCTACTTATCTAGACTCTAGTCCTAGTCAGTCTAGTGACTAGTGTCTCAAGTAGTAGGTACAAGGTAGCAGTCTAAGTAGTGTGTATCACTAGTATCAGTCTATCAGGCACTGTATGCTGTGTATGAGGTATGTCCCTATCATTCACTATATGTATGATAGTGAATGATTTTTTAATTTAAATTTATTATCTAGAATTTAGAAAGATCAAAAAATGATTCTTTTTTTCCTTTTAAACTGAAACAATGAATTCAATGATATTATCATATGATAGACTAATCATAGACTAATGATAATTTTTTATAAATTTATTCTTATTTATGAGGCATGAGGGTTATGAAAAATAACGACTAGTAATGAGGCATGAGGATTATGAAACATAACGACTAGTAAAGAGACATGAGGATTATGAATAGCAGGAGATGTAGAGACAAATCCAGGGCCTAGATCTAAAGATAGATGCCACATCTGTAAAAAAGTATGCACCATGAAACAGAAAGCCATTCAATGTGACACCTGCGATGAATGGTACCATGCATCATGTCTCCATATGAATACACCTGTGTATTATGCCTTAGGCAACAAAGACGCATCATGGCACTGTTTACCGTGTGGGTTACCTCAGTTTACATCAGAACTGTTTGATTCTTTTGATGCAGACACTTCTAACCCATACAATATCCTAAACACCATCCCAAACCAAACTCACCAACCACTAGCCAGATCCACTCCTGTTAAACCTAAATCTACTAAAATTAATACAACAGCCTCACTAAACAAACCTACTAAAGAAGTAATACCAAATACCTTAAAACCTTAGTAATAAATTTTCAAAGCATTAGGAACAAAACAGCAGACTTAGAAATTTTATTAGAATGTGAAAAACCAGACATAATTGCAGGAACAGAAACTTGGCTACATCCTGAAATTTATAATGCAGAAATTTTCAATAGTAATTATGAAATTTTTAGAAAAGATAGGGCTGATAATCATGGAGGAGTTCTTCAAGCAATAAAAAACACTATTATAGCAGAAGAAATTACCTTACCTAACTCAAAAAATATAGAATCAACATTTTGTAAAATTAATACCACCTCAACATCCCTAATAATAGGCAGCATTTACAGACCACCAAATTCTAGTTTAGAATACATGCAGGAACTAAGTAATCAGATTACTACACTTAAAGAGACATAAAAATGCAGTTTTTTGGATTATGGGTGATTTCAACCTACCTGATATAAATTGGAAAACACTAACCATAGATAAACACCAAAACCTTTAAGGACATAAATGAGCTTTTCATAGAAACCTTACACAACCTAAGTTTAGATCAAATCATTAAAAAGCCAACTAGATTAAACAACACATTAGATCTCTTCTTAACCAACAGAGTAGAAGTTGATTATAATATTATCCCTGGTCTATCAGACCATGAGATCATAAAAGTACAGTCAGATAAAAGCAGTAGCCAATTCAAAACCCAAAAGAAAAATCTTACTCTGGAATAAATGTAACCTAACACAACTACACCAAGCTGCATTAAACTTTCAACAAACATTCTTATTAGAAAAAGACATTAACCAACCAGTCAATGACCTCTGGAATTTCTTAAAAGCATTATAGAAAATCATATACCAACTAAATACACATCAAACAAAATAAATAAATGCTGGTTTAACAATAGACTAAAGAAGCTTTGTAAACAAAGAAAACCTATATAGAAAATTAAGTCTAAGAAAATGGAAACAACAGGCATAGCGCCATTAAAAGATGAACATAACATAATACATAATGATAATGAAACTAAAGCAAACATCATAAACAAATACTTTGCATCAGCATTCTCAGCCCCAGGAGACAAAGTCACACTACTGAATTTGAACCAAGTAGACAACATAGAAGATATAGTAGTACAAGGAAATGGAATTCAAAACTATTAGCCAACACCAAACCAAATAAAGAGTCTGGACCTGATGGTATTCCAGCTAGATTACTCAAAGAACTAAGCAATGAGCTAGCCCCAGTGTTCAAAATACTCTTTCAGGCTTCACTTAACCAGGGCAGAGTACCAAAGGACTGGAAAGAAGCTAATGTCACCCCCCTATTTTAAAAAAAGGAGAAAAATCTGACCCAGGAAACTACAAACCAGTATCACTTACCAGCATCACATGTAAAATCCTAGAACACATAATATGTAGCAACATCATAAACCACTTAGACAAACAAAATGTCCTCACACCATACCAACATGGCTTTAGGAAATATAGATCATGTGAAACACAACTAATAGGACTAATTGATGATTTTAAAAAAGGTTTAGATAATAGTGAACAAATAGATGCTATCTTACTAGATTTTTCTAAGGCTTTTGACAAAGTTCACCACCATAGTTTGCTTAAAAAATTAAAATATTTTGGCATTAATGGTCCACTGCATCAGTGGATTAAAGATTTTCTGATAGGGAGAGAACAAACTGTAATAATAAATGGCTCTAAATCAACACTGATAACAGTAAACTCAGGTGTACCTCAAGGAACAGTCTTGGGTCCACTACTATTTTTAATTTACATAAATGATTTACCAAATTGCATTACTTCAGTAACAAAAGTCAGATTATTTGCAGACGATTGCATAATATATAGAACAATAAAAACAACACAAGACACATATTTTACAAAGAGAATTAGATGAATTACATAAATGGGAATCAAATTGGAGCATGTCTTTCCACCCAGAAAAATGTCAGTTGTTAAGAGTAACAAAAAAACTAAAACAAATTAATTCCACTTATCTTATTCATGGCAAACCAGTAACACAGACTAAAAACGCGAAATACCTAGGTGTTGTAATAAATGAAAAACTGTCATGGAATCCACATATTGATGAAACTATCAAAAAATCAAACAAAGCAATTGGGTTTATTAAAAGAAATTTCTATCAATCAAATAAGAACATAAAACTAAAATGTTATTTAACCTTGGTTAGGCCAATAATAGAATATGGATCCTCTGCTTGGGACCCCTCAACTCAAGAAAACATTAAGAAACTGGAACAAACACAAAATAGAGCAGTGAGATTCATAACAAACGAATATTCACATTTGACTAAAGTAACACCATTAGTAAAATCAATAAATTTAGAAAGCCTTCAGGACAGAAGACTCAAAAGTAAAGTAGCAATTATACATAAAACACTGAACCATAATCTTCAAATACAAAATTTAATAAAATACTCTGAAAGACACAAAAATAAAGGCACATTCCTCGTCCCATATGCTAGGACAAATTTGTACAAATACTCCTTCTTCCCTAGTCACGCCTAGTGCTCTTAGAGCATGGAATGGGTTGCCTGAGCTAGCCAGAAAAACCAGTGACTTGGCAGAATTTAAGTCATTGGTTAATATGCATGACGCGTAGGACGTAATCATCTTCTTTTTTGAAGTAACGTCTGTATTATATAAGATAAGATAAACGTAACTCGTAACGTGGTCACTCGCAGTCCGGCTTTTAACTTAATTTACTTTTACTCTAGTTGTTCTTACTCTGTGTTTTTTGAAGTGCACTTTTAAAACAAACATATTGAAATCAATAAATATAGGTTCATGGATGAGAAACAAATAATCTTCATAATGCTTCAAATTAGAACAGGTTAGAATTGACGATAAATATTTTTTAAAAATATTCTATGATGAAATGTTTTCAATATTTTCAGAGGTCACCCATGTTGTTGACAAACCCTGTGAATGAATTAAAATAATGTGATTTCAGAGTAAAAGAGTAAAACACTTCGACACTAAAAAACAAAACCGGACATTTTTAACGAAATTAAACATATTAATAATATAGATTATATAATGTTAACATTGAACTAGATCTAGATACATCTATTTTAATCTATTCTATATCTAGTTCTAGATAGATATCTAGATTTATAAATAACTAGATCAGATGTAGATCTAGACGCTAGTAGCAATTTACATAGTCTTTGTCTTTCTACTAGATCTAGATTCTAGAATCTATCTAGAAAGTACATACTGTAACATACATAATACTAAATTTCTAGATCTAGATTGTCTAGATCTACATTTTAATCATTTTCTAGATTTAGAGTTAAGAGTGCCTTAGCCTTAGTCTTTGACTTTAGTCGGCTTAGAACTTAGGAGGCTTTTCACCATGAGTGACAAGTCACAATGAGTTACAGTGACAATGTGAATGTGTGACAATATTATCAATATTTTTAGTTTCGGAACTCACTAGACTAAGTGACACTAGATTCTAGATCTATATATATATATATAGTATATTATTGTATATATAAGTCTAAGTTGCATGACTAACAGACGAACAGTAACTTTAAGTAATAAATAAGATAATCATAATACAAAAACAGATGATCAGATCTAGTAGAGTCTACTCTTCTGTAAATTAAATTTTAATCTAGCTTTTCTCTGCTTAGCCTTAGCCTATTATAATTAATATAAATCTAAAAATGTCTGCAGTTTGTCTTGTTCAAGGTAAATAATTTAAATAATATGATAAATATCTAGGATTCTAGGTTATTTATAAATCTAGTATCTAACTATAATATAATGATTAATATACTAAAAAATATAGTTATATTTAGATCTATATTATAGAATCTAAAGTGACTTAAGTTAGGCCTAGTCCTAGTATATAGGGCTATGATCTATAGATATTATTATAATTATCTCTATGGCCTCCTTCAGTCGCGAAGCGACTATGGATCATCTCGGTGAGATGAATGCTTGGGCATTAGCTGTGGTCGGAACGATGTCGCCCACACATCAGTTCCCCCTCTCCACGCGGCTGATGTATCCAAAGGAATGGCAATGCTGATACAGTTTGGGGTCAGTGGCATCGAGGTTCTGCCAGAGTGTAGCACTGCATGCTGCAAACTGCCTTAGGGTTGCCAGCTCCTGATTTTTGGGTTGACTCCTGAAGCCTTTCCCATGATTGGGTAAAGCTGCAAGGCAACAGAGGTTTGAATTCAGAGTTTTCCTTCTCCTAGGTGGGTAGCCAGCCATGGCTAACGAGCCCCTCCTGTATACTAATACAGTATATATAATATTAAATATATATTCTAGTTCCAATGG
This sequence comes from Biomphalaria pfeifferi, assembly GCA_030265305.1. NCBI lineage: Eukaryota > Metazoa > Mollusca > Gastropoda > Planorbidae > Biomphalaria > Biomphalaria pfeifferi. The sequence goes on along the minus strand of JASAOG010000131.1, from coordinate 1,292,960 downwards.
CCATGGTGTATGTGTTGACTATGACTACTTGAAATATATATATATATAAAGATATGCAAAAACCAAAAGGCAGGCGCCCCAAAGGCAGACCTTGAGTATAGTGGCTTTATGACGTAGAGGCAGATCTACAACAGCTAAAAGTTATGGAGATGTAAAGCACAGGATAGATCAGAATGGAAAGATGTGCTAAAGCAGGCCAAGTATCTCTGTGTGCTCTAAGTGGAAAGTCATTATTAAAAATGTTTCTGATGTTCCTTCAGATGCTGTGGAAAATTACATCCTAGCCCAAACCTCCTGCAGGACATCAGATGTAATAGGCTGGGATTTGAACCCTGGACATTCAAGACCACAGAATGGCAGTTCAGGCTGCCATTATCCTAAAAGAGACAGAAATATGTGCATAAAATTTAAAAAAAAAAGAAAATACTCAATATAAATCTAATTAAAATATAATCTTTTCAGGGGCTAGCCGCGGCATAGGTCTACAGTTTTGTAAAACTTTATTAATGAACAACAAGACTCAGGTGATAGCTACTTGTAGAAAGCCATCAGAAGCCACTGACCTGCAACAGCTAATGAAGGACAATAGCCAGAGACTTAGTGTATTAAATATTGATGTCACTAATGAAGGCACCATATCAGCTGCTGCTTCTCTAGTGGAACAAAGGTAAGAAAGTTTGTGTAACAATTTTACTTCATGTTAGGAGTCAATTACTTATATATTTTTATGTCATTAATCTAATTGTGATTATTAATATAATGCTATTGACCATTAACATCATATAAATCCAATAATTCATGTAGTTCAATTTAAAAAATATATATAGCACCTTATCAAACAGAATCCAGTGAAGACCAGCGTTTAAAACATTTCTAGGAGGGCACCTCAGTTACACACCCCACACATCTTCCTTTAAGCTTGCAGAAAAAATTACCTCTAGCATAAGAAGTGAGGAGATAAATCATAAATCTCATTGTCAAATAGGCAATTGAGAGCTTTTTGCCTTCTGGCTTTTTATACTTGTACTTTAATATAAAAAAATGTGAGTGTTAACATCTAAAGCATTATTACACTGAATGCTGAAAATTAACTACACACATAGTAAAGGTCAAGACACAAAAGATAGTCAGTACAGTCTCACATGAGTTCACAAATATAAACACTAGTGATAACAATCGATATAAACTAAAACAATTTCATGACAATGCTCTTACCTTTTAAACACAGATGTTCTTTCCAAGAAGAAGAAAATTACATCCTGTGTGTACCCATGTGTCGAGCTAGTTGTGCTTATTAATTAAAGACTAAACTCTCCTAATGCTAAGACTAATTTGTATTAGTGCTCTTTCTTTCTAGTGCTATTAGAGCTTGGAAGAGGTCTGATTCAGCTAGGAAAACCAATTATAGTATAGTATACTTTTTTAGTCTTATTAACATTTTCCATAAGGTTCACACATTGATATGTTATTTTATTGGTGGAATATTTGTAATTAATATTTATAAGAACATCTTATTCATTCTTCTCTAGTCACGGGAAACTTGACCTTCTAATAAACTGTGCTGGAATAATCCATCCTTCTAAATTGGGAGAAACAAGTCTTAAAGCTGTGACTAGTCAGGTAAACTGCTATGCAGCCTAAACATTTTAAGTTGAATAATATTTATTCAGACTAAATGTATGTCTAAAAATGTTTGTTGTATATGTGAAAACACAATCTGCGTGTTATTTAGTGTTACTAAAACAATTTTTCATCTTTGAGAGTTAGTTTTTCTCTTTGTTTAAAAGACAAGATTTTCTGATCCAAGTTGATGTTGAAAAATGTTATATAACTTGTTAAAAGATAAGAGTGAATTTGTTTTTAATGTGGGTCAAACTTCTCTGATTTTTTTTCATTAGGGTTTACTGGAAACTTATCTGGTGAATTCTGTCGGGCCTCTATTGATGGCAAAACATTTTGCTGCACTTTTAAGTAAAGGTGAAGGTCTGATTGGGAAGCAGGCTGCAGATAAGAAAAGTCAGCATTCTTCTGTGTTGGTCAACATGAGTGCAAAAGTGGGCTCCATTAGTGATAATGGTAGAAATACATTAATTATGAGCTATTAATGAGAATGTTGAGTCATAACAAGGCTCATTGTGGCTGAGTGGTAATGCACTTTACTTCCAAAGGTCTTGGGTTTGAATCCTGGTAAAGACTGGATTTTTTAATTCTGGATTTTAGGGCGACCCTGAGTCCACTCAACTCTTACAGCTACCTGATATGAGTCCACCCAACTCTAATGGCTACCTGACATGAGTCCACCTTACTCTAATGGCTTCCTGACATTATTTTGAGAAAAAAAAGGCTGTTGGTTGTTGTGCTAGCCACATGTGCTAAACCTTGTTTACAATTTGCCATACAAACACATGAGATTTATATTTCTAGCCCCAATAAATGGCAAGGTCTGAAAGGGATTACTATACTTATATATTTTTAAGATAAGATACATTACATTATGACTAACAGGTTACAAACAAAAAAATAAAGTTCCCCACTCGAACCGTGCGGTAGGGCGTATGTCGTGAAGGCGTGAAGTTTTCTTTGCATTTAATATTGGTGTTTTAGCGTATAGGAAATAGTTTCTTGTAAGTACGTTTTGTTGTCTAGAATATTGTGTATGTGTGGGTTTACGTCATCCTTAGTTTCCGCTAGAGAGAGAGAGCTTCTTTTTGTGAGCTGTTTTTTTTTGCTTCCCCTTTGTAAGGTTACGTAAGTACATAGTTTTATTAAGTAGGTTGATCTTTCGGTACGGGTGTCGCTATTGAAAAGTTCTTTGTTGTAGCGGCATCGCTAGATCTAGGTTTTATAAGCATGATGTAGTTATCTTCTTGTTTGAAGAAACTACCTTATCTTGTAATGATTTTTTTCACTCTCTCATTTGTTCAGCTTTAGGCGGTTGGTACAGCTATCGCATGTCTAAAGCAGCTTTGAACATGGCCACCAGGAATCTCAGCATTGAGTTGACCAGGGGACAGAAAAAAACTGTGTGCATTGCATTGCATCCTGGAACTGTGGATACTGATCTCTCTCGGCCATACCACAAGAATGTACCAAAGCTACTAACTGCTCAACAAACTGTCGAATTCATGCTGAGTGTTATAAATAGCTTAAGTTTAGACGATTCTGGAAAATTCTTTACTTATGAGAGATCTGTCTTGCCATTTTAATATTTCCATTTTATTAGGTTTAAAACGAATACTCAGCTGATTACTTGAAAATGAGATATTTTGGAGTGTTGAACTAAAACTGACCCGTGACTAATAATCAATTTGGAAAAGAAACAATTTGATATCTTTTAAATCTATGTAAAGCTTACCTTCAGGATCAAAGAAATGCAGGATCTCATTTCCTATGCATAATTTCAAATTTTTTGCAGCTCCCACCATGAAGAATTAGTAATTGTATTTCCTTATTTCTTTGTTTTGGCCTGTGAAGTTATATATATATATATATATATATATATATATATATAATCTCTGAAACTATTTGGGTGTAGACTTATAGTCAAAAATTTGTACATGAATAAATGAATTTTTTTTATGGCACATTATATGTAGTTAAAAACAATGTTGTGAAGTGTTTTCATTTCATGTTAATAATAAATATACATCTTTTGATATTTATCTTATCTTTTATGTACAGTTATAATCAATCTAGAAAATTATTTAAACTATAAATTTGTCAACAAAATCCCTAGTATACTTTTTTCCTTAAATTCAAGTTGCTCTTTATTTTGGTTAGATAAGTTAAATTTTTGATATCATCATTGAATTTAAGAAGGTAGCTACTAAAAGCTTGGAAATTAGTTTTGAGGTTCTAATTGGCAATTCAGCTTTCTTATTTTTATGTTGGAGGGTTCAGAACTTCAGATGACTAGACCAACATCTAAGGTAAACTGCTAAGTGGTTGCCAAATCTGGCAGCTTTCCTTCCAGCTGTATTGAAGAACCTGGTCAGCATTCTCTGGAGATACTCCACAAGGGAAAAGTTCACTATTTCCATTTTTCAGCTATTTGAACATTTAGTTCTGAAGCAAACAACGTTTTTATGCCCTAACAGAAATATTCCTTAGCACAAAGAGATGACATGTCTAACATAGGCCCCCCCCCCCCCCCCCCCCCCCCCCCCAATAACAAATCTGGCAAGTTTTTGAGATTTGCTTGATTAAGAAATCAATCCCCAGTGTGTTTACAGGCATGTAAAACACAGGGCTTGCGGGGGACGAATGCGGCCCGCTTGGCCACCTAAAATATCATCAAAATAATGTTAAACTATTACGCTGGAAAATAAGAGATGACAAGCTACTTGAATTGAAAAATAGTATTTGTTAAACTGAACAACGAGAGTGAGTCTGGAGTGAAAGCAAGCTACGTTTTGTCAAACTTAATTGCAAGCCATAGCAAATCATTTAGTGAATGTGATTTTATTAAGGAGTGTGTCATTAAAACCTAAGTAATTTGTCTAGAAAAGGTGAAAGCATTCAAACAAATTAACTAGGAACGCTGTGGCAGATAGAATAAATGACATGTCAGTCAGATTGCGTGAACAATTAAAGAACAAAATAGTTGATTTTGAATTCTTTTCACTGGCTCTCGGTGAGTTTACAGTTATTTCCCCTGAACGGTATACGTTGAATTGCGGAGATTTGCAGCCAGAATTCTAGCTATAATGTTACGAGCATTGATCTATGTGAGCAGTTCTTTTCCATTCTAAAAGCTACACAAAAATCTCGTCGCTCGAGATTATCTGACCAAAATTTATCATCAGTGATGAAAGTGGCAAAGCAAAAAAAAAAACAACACTTCCACCTGACATTAATAAACTTGTAACCCAGAAAAGATGTCAAGCATCAGGACAATGAAATTAATAGTACTATTTGGCTAACTAATGGACAGGTATGCCATTAATTATTGTATTCTATTGTATTGTCTTTAATTTACATAAAACTAGTAGTCTTGTTTTGCAACTGATTTTTTTGCTGCGGCCCCTCAGGTCATAGTTAGTTTTTGTATGTGGCCCATACACCTTAATGAGTTTTACATGCCTGGTATGCAGTTTAGTTCTCAAGATGTGTTAATGTCATTCCTCGGTAGACAAAGGTCCAAATGATGATAGTAGAAGAAGATGCGTCCAAACTCTATTAAATAGTCATTCAATTCATCCATCATTATTACAATCACTAAAAAAGAGAAAGCTTATTCAGTGCCGGATTTAAGTATGTGGACGCTCCTACACTTATTAGAAAGCTTTAATAAAACCACTTTTAAATACTAATTAATACACATGCTGATTTCTAATAGCAAGCCGTATTTTTAAAAAAAGAAATAGACTACTTGTAAATTGTAACAAATTTTCCTACTTAAAAAAAAAAGTTGCAATTATTTACTATGCAATTTTATTTTTTAAAATGTCTATTTTGAGTTTTTGTAGAGTACGACCAGTTTCAAAGGTTGTCATGGCCAGGGGTGTCAATGGGGTTAAGCTCCAATTGTCTATAAAATACTCCTAATGGCATGCGTCTCAAATAGACTCTGACAACTAAGTCCAGCACCTGGCCTGCTTGTGTGGCTTAGATATTAAGCCCCGGCGAAACTGCTCTTACTAACAGGTGAAGGGGTGAAGGCGGATACCTGGCGCCACAAAACCAGGAGCTTCGGGCAGATGGAGCTCGTCAGCCTAGTAAGGCAGTTCATCTAGTAGAGGGGTACTCTGACTTCAAACACCCGCTGCCTTGCGGTACTGAGGCTTCAGGAGACAACCTCGAGGAGAAATCAGGAGTGAAGACCCTTAGGCGTTGGGAGTATCAGCTATGAAACTCCCTCCGGCAGCTTCTGCAACTGAGTTGGTGCCAAATGTAATGCGATGCGTTCCTTTGGATCACATCAGCAAGGTCGAGAGAGGGATCATGACGCATGGGCCACCCATGACCCCTTTATCCAAGGCCCAGGAATGCGCCCCGGAGAGGAAACTCTGGTGCTGCTGCAAAGCGGCTAAAACAACACGGGAGACAACAGTACGACCATAATATGGGTAACCCACTGCCATAGATCCGAAACTGCAATTCTATAGTAGGCCTACAAACAAGCTTCTTAACCACGACAAAGTTGTCATCCGTAACATGGCTTCTTCTGTCTCTTAAAGAGACAATGGATGTGGTGTATCATGCACCTTGATGAATCCCTAGTTTTAGTTTCTTCTTGAGTCCAGTCAGAATCTGGTGAAACTAAACACGCTGATTATAGAAGGCAAAGTTTGCCGCGGTTCGTGCATGTGGATTTTTTTTTCTGTTTTAAGGGCAGCTTTCTTTCTCATTCTTTGGCTATGACCGGTTCATTCATTTTGCTATCGGGGGAGGTTCGTACCAGCCCGAATAATCTGTCTCCATGTTGACCGATCTTGATTTCCTACCACATTCTTTGATACCTGTAGCCTTCAGACATCGCTGTAGGTTAGCCTAGGGAATATCGCCCTCAGCAAATTCAGCATTGAGGATGCCAAATGGAATTCTTTCATTTGGCATGCGGGTGACATGTCCAATTCAACGTATTCTTCTTTGTATCAAAAGAGCATATATGATATGTTTATGGCTTGCCAATTTCAAAACTTAATTAGGAACAAAATCCCCTTTAGGAGATTCACATTATAAGCCACAGGCAGCACTAGTGAAAACTGTTTCATCTTGGTTGACTAGCTCTCTCTAAAATAAAGTGTTCACTATATAGGCTTTGTAGATTAGCATTTTGTTTGCTATGGTCAGTTTACTATTTTCCCAGATATGCTTAGAGAGTTTTGCCAATCTTGTGCTGTCAGAGTAATGACAGAGTGATAGTAGGCAAATGGAACTATGGGTAGATCACTATGCCAACTCTACTAGATCGTAAATGCTATCTTAATAACCGTTTGCAAATTCGAGATAAATTTGAAGTAACGCACTCTGTAAAGGAATTGAGATCAGCCATTGACAAACTTGCATATTGGAAAGCAGCCGGAGGAATCCCTGCAAAAACCATTAAGCTGGAAAGCATGACTTGCTGAAGTCACGCCACAAACTGTTGGGTCCCATCCGGATTTAATAGATGCAAACATTTATGAAAAAAACAACAACAAAGGCCAGCGCTCTGATTGTAACAATTACAGATGTAGCCCTATCTCACTTTTAAGCATTGTTGGAAAGGCAAGAGTAGGCCTACTACTAAACGGCTGCAGATTTTATCAAAATGAGGTTAGGGCCTGTAGATCTAGAACAGATGTCATTGAGATGATTTTTTTCTCCTTGCGACAGCTGCCTAGCAGAAAAGCAGATAAGAAAAAAAAAAAGCTTTCTTATACAAACTTTTATCGACTTAGCCTTATGACCAAGTTAGTAAAAGCGGTCTGTTTGTTGTAAAGGAGAACAATTGTCTGTTCAAAAAGGCTACGGAAACTAGTGTCAGTGTTTCTTGAAAACATGCAGGTCTCTGTAGGTCTACAAATCGCCTCTAGGCCAGTCTCCATCAAGTTCGGGATAAAACAGGGATATATTTTCTGGCCGCAACACTATTCAGCATTTTCATTTCGGTTGTAATCGCCAGCGCCTTTAAATCCCTGGAGGATGAAGTACATATCCATAGTAGATTCAGTGGAACCCTTCTTAACATGTTGTTCGCTGAAGATGAGGCACAAAGGTAGGTAAATGCTTTGTCAGCTGCTTATCAAGAGCTCAATGACTTAGACTCACCAAGACTGAAATTCTGGCAGGAGACGTAACAGAAGTACCCGTGGCGAGTATCAGAAAATTGTCCATGGTTGATGACCTTTTTCAGACTTTCCTTTTTGTTGCTATTCTTGGTCCCAGCTGTAGTATGTAAACATCATTCATTGCTACAGCACCTGACTTCACATCTATGCTTACACTGAACTCAACAGGGACACAACATATAGAAGTATTGATGGATTAAATGTAAACAATTAGGAATTAGCTCTTTGTTTCATAAACAGGGACAGTTTTTGACTTAGAGACAATGACGCGACTATTAAAAACTAGGCTAGGGTTTGAGGAAGAATTGCGAAATGTAAACATACAACTTTGGAAGGCTTTAGAGAGAGGCAGGTTGTTATGAACGTAGAGATTTAGTTTGACGACTTTCGACAGTTCACTTCATTATTATTTAACGGCTTGTTCAACATTCACTATCAGCATCGACTATCTTATATTTTTGGCCTTTCGCCTGCGTTGTTGGATTTCGTTATTTGAGTGTTACCTCTGTTTGATTTATCTGCATATAACACAGCTCAGAAGTGCCAAATAATCTATAGTTAATTAACTAATTGATTAATTTCTAAAACTGATTCTTGTGTTGACAAGTGCAAAATTTCAGCTTGATCCGAGATTAGGTGTATGAGAAATAATGTTTGCAAACTTTTCTCCAGACAGACAGACAGAATAAGTTGATATCAACTTTGTAATAAAAATAATTCAAAAGTATAAAGAAATGTAACAAACTTGCACTTTATTTTTTAACAAAATGTTGAAACGCAAAGCTAGGTTGGAATGTACAAACCCCAAACAAAAAAGTTTCAAATTACATTTTCTCATAACATGACCAAAAAAAAACAACTTATACATTGGCCAGCGAATCTAACAATACCCTTGGGACTAAAATGTCTAGTCATAATTTACCTCCATTTTTATCACTATTTTGATGCATTCATTTTAAGATCAAGCCATATTTTGGCACACTTTCAAAAACTATATTAAGATGCTTTATGCAAAATTTGTAGAGATAAAAAAAACAGCCAAACAAATTACTTTTGCTTAGTGCCAGTGTTTAATGTGATCCCAGCATGTTTTTGGGGGAAAAAAGGGCCAACTTGCACATATTTTAAATCTATTCTTTTCATCTCAAAGATGCAAACTGTATTCATATTTAGAACTTTCTCACTGTTTGTATCCAAAGTGTTGAACTGTTATATTGGCTCAAACTCTGTCACATTGTACTTCATTAGCTCATAATGCCATTATGCTATCATTTACAGAACATTTGTGTAGTCACATGGTAACAATACATTTCAGAAGGTCACATTCACACATTTAAAACTACAATAAAAGTGTACTGTATCTTTGAAATTTTAAATTTGTTATAAAAAAAAAATGGTTAATCTAATCTAATATCTAATATTTGAATTGAAGCACCCCTGGCATTTGTTGGTCAGATTAAATTCCATAATTGAAAATTAGCCCATTAAAAATATAGTTGAAAAACAAGAACAATGCAAGCAGTCTACATAAAATAATCCCCAAAACACAAAAAAATCCTTATCCAAACATCAAAAACATAAAAGAGCATTTTTGTATAGCAATAAGTTTAGGGGTAAAATTACAACATCGACATATAGGTCAGTGTATAATGTCAAAATGAAAATATAAAAAATAAAACTGAGTGATAGCTATTGTTTTGATTATCTCATTACTTACTTGGCAAAAAAGAGTCTTGTCTTATTTTTTTTTATATTTAATATGATTTATCTATATCCATATAAAAAAAATGAAGAAAAAAAAAAGGTCATATACATTGACAGTTGAAGAGATCGTGTACTTTTAAGGAGATTCTTCATTTCCTATTCTCTTTCAAAGGTCATGGGTGTAAAACGTAATTGGACTATCAGGTTTGGCTGAAATATACCTTTAATGAAATTTCAAAATGAACCAACACTGTAAGTTATTGTTTATAACCCATTGGTACATAAAGAGTGACCCCAGATAATACATGTCAGTTGGTCTTATAGTAACTAAAAAATAATTATATATGAAAATGTCAAAACAACTGGAAGAAATCCCTATCACACTGAATACAACATATAAACCAGGATTAAAAGGGAGATAAACAAAATAAATGTGTTTTAAGCAGCACTTAAAGGGAGGATAAAAAGAAAACTAAGAAGAAAAAAAAAATGAATGAAAAGAGGGGAAAAAAAAAGGCTTAGAGCAGAGGACGAGATTTATTTCACTATTGAAACAATTCTTTTTAAACAATAATGCACTTGACCTTGTTTAAGCTTTTTGTCACAATATTTTCTGAACACAACCAATTTAGTTCACTTTTCCAAATTTATTCTAGAAATGTGAACAAGACAATAGCCAGTGGAATACAAATACAAATTGACTACACCAATTCAGATATAAAAATAGTCACTTCATTGCGAGAGTCAAGCTTAGAATTGATAAATTTGTGCAATTACAACTAATGAAGAAGATTAGCAAAGAGACAAAAGTAATTATTCTATGGCTCGAACTTGAACTCAGATCATGTTAAAGATAAGGTCAACATCGAATGTTAGACAGGAAGTCTAGAGAGCCATTTTTCTCAGGTTCAGTAAATATAAATAGTATTTATAGCTTGCAGCAGACACAAGCCTCAGTAATACATTATTACTTAGATTAGAAAAAACTTGACATTTTCATTAAAAAAAAAAAAAAAACACAGGAAAAGATTCTTCTAAAAATTAAAATAATTTCTGCAGGGAATAGTACCAGGAAAAGAAGAAGAGGCAGGCATCTTCTTTTTTGAAGTAACGTCTGTATTATATAATATAAGAGATGGGATGACAACATCAAAGAATGGACCTGTCATTGAAAAGATTCTAGTCAAGGCAAAGAAAGGAATGGAGAGAGACAGCCGACATCATGAGTGGTACCCCAATCATTCAACAGACTAAGGAATAAGTGAAGGTGAAGGCTATAGTATATATAAAACAGAATTTAGTTTTCTTTAACACTACTTACTGAAAGTACACTATTAGTAACCAACATTCAATACAACTCATGTATGAGAGAATTTTTTTTGGATCTAACTTTAATTTGCTATACAAATTGACTTTGAAGTTTGGTTCCTTGATGATCATTTTAAGTTTTAGCATATAAACAGAAAATAATCTAAGACATAATGTACTTAACCTTAACAATAGATTATAATTTTTAAAGAAATTTCTCAAACCAAAAAAACTTCATACTAAAAGTCATCCGATCACATTAATCAACATGTTGTGGGTAACAACTATAGGCCTACAGAGAGTGTGGATGCATTATTTATAGATTATTTTATGAAAGGTCAAGGTTGACTGTACATAAACAGAATGAGAGTATAAAGTGCACTTATAAAATATATTGTAAAAAAAATTACAAATAGTTTTTGAGCGTAAAGTAGATAATGAAATACTGGTGAAATAATAGATAGATTTTACAAATTAACATTTTAGTGGCATATAGAGAATGATGTTAATGGGGTGCCAGTGGGTAGCTGTAACTTAAATATCTTTTCACATCCACATGAGCAACAGACTAAATAGTATGTTTCCAATTTTGTTAGTACATATTAAAAACTATCACTTATTTTACATAGAAACAATATTAAACTTAAATTTCAGTAGCTGTTGAACAAGACACTACATATTGTTTCAGAAGCTGTTGAACAAGAGACTGCAGATTGTTGCTTAAAGACACAAAAAAAATTGTTCTGGATTTGTATCTACACTAAGATTTAACCTATGCCATGTCACAAAGCAGTCAGATTATAGCAACATAACATTAGTCTCTCAATATTAACATATTTTTTATTTTTAAATCAATAAAAATTAAAATATAATCTGACTAGATATTTTTTTTTTTTATCTTTAGCTAAAAAAAAATAATGAAGTTTAAATTTAGTTTTCCTTTAAGTAATTAAAAAAAAGGCTAAAAAAAATATTTTCCTTCAAGTGCTCTAGTCAAAGGTTATTGTTGACACATATTTAACTTTTTAACCTTATGCTAAAACTTGTGTATTTTTTGTTAATTGCTGCCAACTATCACCCTTAGGTTCTGAGCCTTACCCTATTCCCAAACAGAACTGCTAATTATCAATATTTGCTTCTAAGCTATACATAATTCATAAACAGAGAAATTTTCACAAAACACCTACCTTAACAAAAACAGGTAGTACAACAAATAAGAAAACCTTTTTTACCCTCTTTGTCTTAGACATCAACATTTCAAAATCTGACGGCCATACATCAAGTATACATCTAGGTAACAAGTTATCTAATGTAAATAATACAAAAATTTTTTTTTTTTTATATCAGCAGAGAAACCAACAATGCTTATAAATATGATAGAATACAATTTAGTTATGACTAAAGTAACAACAAAACTAAAACCATACGGCTCCATTACAATTTTTATGGTGTGTGTACTGGATCCTTGCTATAAAGAAAATACAACAAAAAAAAAAAAAAAAAAAGATCTAATATTGGTCCTCATAAAAAACACAGATAATTAAATAGAAAAGTGAGAAGGGGAACAAAAGAAATAATGCCATGGATAAATCAGCTCAGTTTCCCGAGTTCTGCTTTTTTGATGATTTCGGAAGCGGAGAAGATAAGACCATCAATGATGCCAGCCACAGTGAAGGTTCCACCAATGATAGCACAGATCTGAGAACCAAAAGTGGACACATGAAAACTGCATGCACATACATTTATCAGCAATGAAGAAATGCAGCAAGGAAAAGTTTTGTTTAGACTTTTACAAAAGTAAAGAAATGGGTTATGATGTCAACAGAGATGGTTTATGACATCTTCAAATTTATGGTTAAACAAAAAAACAACTGATTTCAACCTGGCAAACCTAAAATGTCTTTGTACCAATTTCATGCCACCTGCAATGCTTTTGTCACTAAACTGTTGTTTTAAATCATTCTTTTTATATCTAGTTAAATACTACCATATCAATTGCCTTGCCACAAAGTATATGCTCTTGATGAGTTCTAATCTGGTATTTTTGCAGGTTAACCCACAATGTTTCAGTTCCCTTTCTATTGAATGACATCCTGAAGTCAATAATGTCATGCTCAACATGTCATCAAAGATGTTTTGCGATCACAGGATGAAAATTTCATTTTATAAATTTCTCATACCTCTAAGCCCTTCTCTATTTCTATAATTCTTTCAGCTGGTGAATTTAATCTTTAAAGAAAGCTAAATTGTTGCAATATAACCGATTAGAGGTCAGAACTAAAAGTAATGGCCTATTGCAATTGTGACAAAGTCTTGACTGAAAACTTTTTCTGGTGTAAATTGTAACATTTTTTTCAGCTTACAAAAAAAAAAAAAAAAAAAAAGATTATAGCTTACCATAACTAAAAATGTGTATAAAGGTTTTTGTTTCTCAGTATATCGAACTGTTATTGGACTTAAGTCATAGCGAAACCAGATGGCAGGACTCACGACTCCTCCATGGCCCATTTGCATCAGATCCTAAAAAAAAATATTAATAGTTATTGGTATACAATTATAAAGATATGTGTATATGGTTAGGGAAATAATCAATAACATTGAATGGTATGAACATGGCTTACCCGGTAGGAATATGTATACTGATATGGGTAGCGAATGTTGTTTCGTTTGTCTTCATAGACAGATGGCACAACTCGTAGGATATAATCATGCGTAGACAAAGCTGCAAACATTGATTTCATTTGAATAAATATGCAACAAAAAAGTCAGATCAAAGCAATAAATGAAATTATGGTTCTAATTTCTAAATATAAAAGGGACTAAAAGCCTGAATTTTCACTGACAGAATATCTTCTTGTTGGACTCTCTCTTATCACGTTTGTTTCTTGACTTTTGTCATAGGGGGTGCTGTGAAAGTTCGTTTAATCCCTTCCTTCCACAGCAGATGTTATTAGTAGGATATCAAGAGAGGGGCTGGTCCATTCTTTATGTTATCCAGTCAGATTTTCTTTGGATGACCCTTTCTTCATGCTTCATGAGTTTGACTAAGTTTTAAGTAATTAAACATACTTACGGTTACCAGTTCTCTTGTCCACATTCTCCAAGGGATTGAAAGATCCTCTCACATTCTGAAAGAGAATTGAAACAATACATCACAAGAATCAACAACCAGAAAATGTATTAAAAAATGGTTGATTAGCCCCAATACAATCCTATAGAAAGAAAACTATTTGGAGAGCACCCTGATTCGGAAACAACTGTGCAGTTCATCTCATATATTGGTTTAGTCATCTGAACGCTCCAACATAATAATGAGAACTAGGAAGAATGATAACTATGGTTGATGAAAACAAAATTTTCAATTTAAAAATATTCTATGGCAGTTGTTATGCTTTAATATGAAATTTTAATTAGAAATTCATTTGTTTTTAAAATATATGTGGAATAGCTTGAATACTTTTGTAAATATAAGATAATAAATAGTAATAGCCTTGGCTATAAACCATAATTCTATTTTTTCCACCTTGGCTATAAACCATAATTCTATTTTTTCCAAACTAGTAAATATGGCTCCATTACCTCAAAAAAAAAATATAAAAAAATTGTGATTGAATTATATTTTTACAGCTCATTTTACAAAATAAAAGATTTCAGAGTTTCTCTGCAGAGTTTGGTCATATGAACATAAGAAAAAATATTTAAAAAAAAAACAACACTATCTTTAAGGCAAAAAATCTCTCATTAAAAAAAAAGCATCTTTAAAAAAGTATAAAACATTTTTAAAAAACTCTTCATATTTGTTTTATCTCTTTAAACAAATTAATAGTTAAAAAATGAAAAAAAAAATGTGTTCCTTTGGCAATAAAATTATTAAAAATTAACTTCTATAGTCTAGATCTATAGTTCAAAATTTATACTTTTTATTTCAATCTGACCAGTGCTTTTAACGAATTTCTTTTATTCATGACGCTTTTGCATTTAATAGCATATATATTCTAGTTGTTTTTTTTTAAATTTAGACGCCTAAAGGTTTCAACCTCAAAACAGTAAACGATGATTCTATCACCAAACATTGATTCTACTGATGAAAAAAAATTCTAAGAAATAAACAACTCCTAATCCAAACAAGGAATGACCCTGACCTTGCCAGTCTCCAGCTCCATACCAAACCTGAGTTTGTGGACAATGTGAGACATGTCTGGATCTTGGGGTTGGGAGTGGGCAGAATGGGTCGAGATGTGGAAGTTGCCAGGTACCTGGGGACAAGTAAATGCAGAGTTAGAAACAATTTTCAACTTGTAACATACAAATTATAATACAACAATCAACAATAATAAAATAAAATTCAAAAATAATTCTATTAAGTATTTTTTTAAATTTTCAAAACTTGAAAACCTTCAAAGCGATGCCCAGGAGATAAATTTTATATAAAAAAAAAAATAAATAAACATCTACAGACAAAAGTTGCCTGGTCATGAATGGTATATGCTGTATGCACTTTGGACTGTTGTCCCAATGGTCTAGAGTTTGAACCCTGCCTGCTTCCATCTCTTGCCAGGCTGCAGGATGTTTTGACTAGGACATAATAGTCTTCATATCTGAAGGGATATCCAGAACTTATTTGTTTTTGTAAAATG
The DNA here is from genome assembly GCA_030265305.1 of Biomphalaria pfeifferi. NCBI lineage: Eukaryota > Metazoa > Mollusca > Gastropoda > Planorbidae > Biomphalaria > Biomphalaria pfeifferi. The sequence goes on along the minus strand of JASAOG010000131.1, from coordinate 1,277,536 downwards.
TTTTACATGTTTCAGATGTTCAGAGTTGAAGACAAT